>JARHVA010000817.1:1982500-2360000 GCA_037957365.1 Torreya grandis
TAGATGACCAATTTCTTGGCCTCTAGACTTCCCTCTTTATTGATCATTTTCCATCTGGTGTTTTTTCGAATAGACTGATCTTTTTCCTTACCCTCCTTCTTTTGCTTTAGACTAGTAAGCCTAGGATCCTCCTCCTTTTTGAACTCCTTACTATTGTCCTCCATGTCATTTCTCTGAGAGGTGTTGTTGCCTTGGGGAGTCATCATGTCAAAACCTACATGATCTTTGTCGAGCTTAATTTATTCCATCCTGTTAGCTAGAATTCCTTTGAGGTTTTTTTACTTCATCTATCATTTCATTACAAAGCGATTTCTAGATTGAAATTTTGGTGAAGAGTTTGTCAGGGGATTACTCAATTTCTTCTTTATTATTAGGGAAAATAACCCTCCATATTCTACTAGAAATTGGAGACACATATACATGAGTCCCCCTTTCCTTGCCTCTCACTTTGAAATCCTTCCATGACCACTTGGCTCTAGCCCTTTCACTTTGTTCCTTCCCATCTTTATCAAGCTCAGACTCTATGAAGAAATCATCATCCCTATCAGATTATTCTTATTCACTAGGGATGTTAATCACCTCAATGATAATTTTAAACCATAATGGTTCCCCTTTCTTAACCAATAATATTATCAACCATTGGTGGATAATATCCACTAAGTGATGTCACTTGAAATTCATAATAGTCACTTTTAGGGATTTCAAAAATAAAAATAAAAGACTGATAATATGCCCTTTGAAGTGATTAAGCAAGAGAAAGTGGTGAAAAAATTACCATGTGTTTTCCCTATAATTTAATGTAGTGCAGGATCTGTAGGCAAACATCAGGCCACCTTCTCAATAGTTCAGTCCTCACAAACACTTTTTAGGGTGCAACATTGGGTTTTTTCTTCTCCTTATTAAAGAAAATGTTGATGAGCTCCTCCTTACAATTTTTATACTTAAAGGCTTTGACTCTAGAATATTCCATGCTTGTTATCTCCATAATGAGTTCCTCAATTATCATAATTCTAAGCCCATGCATATAAACTTCTCTATCCTTCTATCTTTGAAAGAAATCCTTTGACAGCTTGATGTCATGACCTACCAGTCATTCCATGAAAGTCATCAGGCCTCTTTTCACCATCTTGTGCTAGACATATTCATCCCCTTTGATGTCTTCATAGGATATGGGTTTGAATCGATCATAGTCACCACCCATAATGTGTTTCTATGATATTTTATTACAAACTTCCCTATTTAAACCCTTAAAACTAGAATGCATTTTGGAAATGGAGGCTAATAAATTATTGTTAAGGGAAGCCCATTTGAACTAAGCATGAAAGGCCTTGAGAAAGGACTAATTTATGATTTCCTTGCATGAATTGGCATCTAATTTCTTACATTGGATTTGATTTATCATTAACAAGACTATCATTTCAAAAAATGGGGCATCCTTTATCTAATTTAATAAAATTAATGACATCAAGAAAGAAATTATTATCTTGCCAACTAGTAAAGGAGATTTTATGAACCCGTATATTGGCCATTTTATTGGTGTTCTTGTTTCCTTCTCTATACACATGCACTATAGTTAATCATTTGAATTGAGACATTAGACATGTGGCATCATTGATAATCCCATAAATATTTCAGGATGGTTGGGTCAGACCTTTTAATAAATTTATAATATTCATTGAATCACCCTCAATCTAGAAAAAATCCATGCCAAGATTTGCTGTGACTTTGATGCCTTATAGTGTAGCTTGGGATTCAAAGACATGATTAGTTTAAATCTTGAGAGGGCTTGCATAAGCAGCCTTAAGATGCCTGTAATAATATTTGATGACACCTCCCACCCCTATTGGGCCTAGATTACCTTTTGCATCCCCATCAAATTTGAATTTAAACCAAGTGGGAGAAGGAAGAGACCACCTAATATTGGATCTATTGACACCTTAATTTTAGGGCTTTCTTGGGATCATAAAATTAAGATGATTGGGGATCTGAGAAAAATATAGGGATTTAGGCTAATTGAAGGCTAAAGCAAAAGACAACCAATTTTATTTTAAAAGGCCATGATTTTATTGAAGGAAGAAAATAGGTTGGGTTTACAGTTATTAAAAATAATCAAGTTTTTCAAAGTCCAAATGCCCCAAAAAATATGGGGTAGGGCTAGGTCCCACCAAAATTTTAGCAAGGGAGTACCATGGTGGATTCCATTGGGTAATTAGATCCTTGATGGTACCAGGGGTAACCCATGAGAAGTTGAAAAGACTGAATACATCCCAAAAAATTGATGAAGAGAAATAAATGCTTAGTGGATTTAGCTACCTATTTTCAAAGCACACAATGATTGGGGATAGGGATACCCCTCCTCATTAGATTATCCACCATAAGAATCTTGTTTTGGGCTACTAAATAAAATAAGACATTAGTCTTTGGGATGAGGTTTTTAATCTAAAAATCACTCCAATTCTCCTCAAGTTATACCTATTCCCAAAGAGAAAGATATCTAGATTTAACTGAATAGAGGTTGCTAGAGTCTTCTTTCTAGACTAGTTCATCTTATTTTGGGAATAAGTTGATGTGGGTGCTCTGAAGAGTTAAATTTAAATCTTGAAGGAGTGAATCTTGGTGATGATTAAAATCCTCTTTATATAAAATTTTCCTCCTTTTTCAACCATTAGTAGCCTCCCAATAATCACACACCTTATGACCAATGATTTCTTTAAAAAATGTGATCAACTCCATGTCTTGAAGGGTGGAAACCAAAGGAGTTTGGATCCAAGAGTCGTATTAGAAGTCAAATTTATTACCTTTTCCAATGTTCCATTTAATACCTTTCCTAAGAATATCCTTACCATCTCTCAAAGATTTCCAAAAAACTAAACCATTGCATGGGCCATCCTTAGTTAAGAAAGAATGTCCTTCCCCAGAGTTTAAGTATTTGACCCTAATAATCTTAGTCCAAGGATTGTATTCCTTAATCAACCTCTAACCTTGTTTGTCTAGAAGGGCTTGGTTTATGGATCTCACCCTTCTCAACCCCAATCCTCCTTTCAAAGTTAGAAGAAAAGCTTTATTCCATGAAATAAGAGGAAATATAAATCTGTCCTCTGAGGTTCTCCAAAGAAAATTATTATGAATTTGCTTGATCTAGTCTACCACTTTACCAAGGATGAAAAATAGGGACATGAAATACAATGGCATACTTTATATTGAGATCTTGAAAAGTTATAATTTTCTAGCTTGTGACAATATATTCCCTTTACACCCAGATAGCTTCCTCTGAATCCTATTTATGAGAGTAATCCAAATTTTAGTTTTCATAGGGATGAAAAAGAGAGGGATACCTACATAAGAGGAGGGAAGATTATTAATGACACACCCTAAAATCTTAGAGATATTTTCTTGCAGGGCCACTAGAATATTTATGAAGACTAATGAACTTTTGAAGAAGGTTACATTCTAACTAGAAACAGTCTCATAGATTTCTAGAATTTTTTTGAAAAACTTGGCCTCTAAAATTGAGGCTGCTTCCATCATTAGTGTATCATCCATGAATTGATGGTGATTGATAGGTTTGGTGTTAGGGGCTGCTATGATTCCTTTGATAATGTTTGAAGTTTTAGCCTTTTAGTTAATTTTGCTTAGACATTCAACCATAATGATGAACAAGTATGGGGAAAGGGGATCTCCTTGTCTAAGCCCTTTTTTTGCTAGGAAGAAACACCTAGGAACATTGTTAATAACACCAAAAAACATGGGGGATGATATGTAGGAAGTAATCAGGTTTCTAAAAACCTGATCAAATCTAAGCCTATCAAGAATTTGTTGAGAAATTGCTAAGAGACCCAATCATAGGCCTTATTCATATCCAAATTGAGAAACATTTATTATATGAAGGAATTAGATACCGAGTGGATGGTTTCATGGGTGATTATGATGCCATCTAAAATATATCTACCAAAGAGGAAGGCTCTTTATTATTTTATGATCATTTTACCTAGTAGTAATTATATTTTTAAAGATAAGCTCTTTGTGTAGATTTTGTATAAGGTAGAGCACATGCTGATGGGTTTAAAATTTGTCAACTAAATGGCCCCTTGTTTCTTTGAGATGAAAACTAGGAAGGTGTTATTGAATTTTTGTAACATAGTGCCAATTTTAAAGAACTCCAAAACTACTAGGCATACTTCATTTTAATTAATATCCTAAAAAACCTAAAAAAAGAATAGGGGAAACCACCAGGTCTAGGGGATTTGTCCCCTTGTAAAGAGAATATGATGGATTTGATATCATTGTCTGAAGGAGGGGAAAGTATGGAAGCATTATTTTCCTAGGAAATTACCCCTTCAATGAGGCCAACCACCTGATCTTCTAGATGAGCATCCTTGGGAGGGATAAAAGCCAACAAGTTTTTGTAAAAATTAACTATTTGGGTTTCAATGTCTTTTTCCTTCTTGTATAAGGTTCTATCTTCCCCCTTTATTTTTGAAATGAATGAATGCTGATGATCCCTAGACACTAATGTATGGAAGTACTTAGTATTTCTATCTCCCTCTTTTAGCCAGATCTTCCTAAATCTCTCATGCTAGTAAATTTCTTCCCTAGCTTCCAAGTTATGGAAAGGACTTAGAAGCTCCTTTTATTTAGAATTCTTGGACGGAATGAAGAGAAAATCATTGGTTTAAAATTAAATTATATTAAGTTACTACTCAATGCCATGTTTTTTAAGGAAGATGTTCCCAAAGACTTCTTTATTCTAGACTTTGAGTCTATTATTGACATGTCTTAGCTTCATGCCCAAAATGTGCATGGTAGATCCTTGGATCAATAAATTATACCATTCCTTAAAAGTAATAATTTTAGATTTGGACATATTTTCACTTTAGAAAAACAATGGGTTATGATCAGAGCCAATCCTAGGAAGAGAATAAAGTGAATTGGTAGAATCAATATTCTAGTTTAAAGAGATCAAAAACTTGTCTAGTCTGACCTGGATGAGATTGTCACCCACTCTCCTATTAGACCACATGAAAGGATTAACCTAAAATTCCATATTAATTAACCCTACTTCATCTATAAACTCACTTAGCTCTAACACACTATCATTAAGGGAATATATTCCCCCTTTATTTTCCTTATGTGTCAAAGGTGAATTAAAATCCCCAACCACCATCCAACACTAATTTTTAAAAATATTTCTAACATATTTTAAATTCTTCCATAATTTACTCCTATCATTTATTTATTTTGGAGCATAAACATTAGTGAGGACCAAGTTTTTTTTGTTATGGATATCATAGAAAAAAACTATGATGTGGGAGTTGGTTTCCATGAGGGGGTTATCTATCCAAAATTTAAGGGGTCCCAAAACACCATAAGGCCTCCTAAATCACCTATAGAATTTATATAGCTACAAAAAAAAATTCCAAAATGTTAGATTTAATGTTTAATATTTTCTGCATAGACATTTTGGATTCTTGAATCAATAAAATATCAGGTTTACGCTTCATAATCAAATTTCTTGCCAACCTCTATTTCTTAGGATTGTTCAATCTCCTTATATTCCAAGAGAGTATTTTCATTTCTTATTATTTGGGAAGTGTCTGAGGGTCATCTGCATACCCTAAATACCTACCTATCTATTTCTACTTTCTTGTTACTTTGAGATGATGGTTTGCCTACAAATTTCTAATCTTCTCCAACTTCCACTTTTTTCCTTCCTATTTTATTTTTGACTTCCTTCCACTATTCCTCATTTAAATCTTTGGAAAATTCACAACCTTCCCATTTATTTATATAATATTATTGACCTTCAATAGGGGAGAAATAATTTGACTCCCTTAATCATTTGATAGGTGTTAGAAGGATATGAGAAGGCTAAATTTCTTGTAGAACTAGATTTTTGTCTAGTAGAGATGAAACACAAGCAAAAGAACAAGGCGCGTTAGGGTTGAGAATGTCCTAATCACCCTTGATAGGTGGAGAGGGAGTGAAAAAGGATGTGAAATTTTCCTTAGCTATGATTTCCCTTAAGGGATAATAATCTCTGTTCAAGGACACTAGCAACTTCCTTACTAGGGAAACCAAAGCAGGGATGGCCCATGGGAGACTAAGGATCCTCAGAGTCATGGAAGATCTTAGAGGGACAACATTAGATAATTTTTCCCCAAATTGAGTAGATATAAAGTGGTTTTAGGAGGGGGTATAGGGGGAGATTTAAGGGGGAAGGAAAGGTGCAGGTGGTGGGGGGGAAGGTTCTAGGTAGAATATTTTTTAACCTAGGTGGTAGATGGGGAAATGGGAGGCTACTTACTTAGAGGGTAGTTTTTAGAAGAGTGGTTCAAGACATCATAGGTTTTGTAGATATCCAATTCCATTTAAAATTCAACTCTTTGGTTCTAGATCCCATATTTTGATTTAATATTAATGGAGTGAATCATGAATTTATCAGCTGGAATAAAGATGGAAACATTAACTACCAAAAGTCTTTATCTAGATTTGGTAATAGGGTCAATTGATATGGGTTGGCTAAGGGCCCTGGTAATCCCCAAGATGACCTTTGGTGCCTAGAATTATAGAGTAATCTCTATTAATCTAATCTATATGGGGATGTCTTCTAGGATTGAGCTATCAAGGTTAAGGCCTACCTTCTACTTTCAAAGACTGACTATAGATTTACCCATGAACTAAGGACCCCTATATATTATTTGAAATGGGTGAAGTTGAGTAGAAATAATTTTTTGGGCATGATGACTATGTATATTTAGCCTTTAGGTTTCCACTTGAGGTTATCCCACTTGTAAAAAGAGTCAATATTTAGCCTAAAGTCATTGAATTTAGCTAGGATAGAGTTCGATAAAGAAGAATCAATATTTTCAATGACAATGTTTGTAAATTCAATACATACCTCATGTTTCTTGCCTATAGGGACTAGGAAGGAATATTTAGATAGTTTAAAAAGGGGATTCTCTCCAACAACCAAATTTTCCCATGAGGAAGGTCTTTTTCCTTTGATGGGATTAGACCCTGTGATTGGTGGACCCTAGCTTGAAACTATTGGTTATGCCAAAAGATATTTAGTGCATACTAGTAACATGAGAGCCTTTATTGGAGTTGACATAACTTGGGAGAGATTTTTGAGTTATATTGGAGCTATCAATTTGGCTATTATAGGCTGTGAGGGATTATCAAGTTACACTTTGCCTTTTTCCTACCCATTACTATCATTCAAAATTCTTGCATTAGTGTTCTTCTCACCCATCGTACTTATATTATGATATGAAAGGAAGGTGAATATAATATGGGTTAGAACTTCTAAGACATGTGGAATAGTAAATATTTTTTAATATGGAAAGTCTTGAGGTCACTTAGGGAAATAAAGAGATCTAAATGTGAATATTCGTTTATTTTGATAATATAAACTTGATAGATAGTTAGGTTCTAAATAATAGATCATTATATAGAAATAATGTTAAATAATTATTAATATGTTATATTTCAACTATTTGTCTTAATGTATTTATTGAAATATCAATTAGATGATTGATATATTTTGGATGCTCATAGAGGAATACCTATGAGAATTTGATATCTTGTATTCATAATAATTGTGTCATTATTTATCTGAATCTTTATGCATTTGTAATTTTTGGAACTTAGCTTTGTTACACTTATTTTTTAATAATGACATTAAATAAGTAGGTGTAATTAAATTCACATAATTAATTAGTTACATTAGATAGAAAGTTTGAGGTTATTCAAATGAGTTGTGTGTGTGAATTTGACTGATCTTGAGATAAAAAATAACTATATTAAAACTTTGGCTAAAGTAATGTTTATGGTTTTAAAATTGTAATTTCACTTGTTTTACATGTATTTCATGATATCATGTTAGAACATATTTATTTATGATATGTTTCATGTAATAGTTATCTTACAGAACATAGGTTTCTAGTTGACTTTCTTGATTTTTGCCTATCACTATATACCCATCTATCAAGGGAGGTCCATTCCATTGTTTGGAGATTATGTAGGGGATCAATGGTCCATGGTTGGTGTGGAAAATCATGTGGATGATATTCTCCCTCCCATTCTAGTAGTCAATTGATAGAACCTTTACTTGAGATTATTTTTGGATAATAATGAGTTATTGAAATTCATATGTTCTATGGAACATCATATAATTTTAATCTATTTTTTAGATATGTAATATTGTATACTTGTAATATTTATTGTAAATTGTGTAACAATATTAATTGGTTGTAATATATTTGTACTTATTTTACTATTTTATTAATAGTGGCTAAATTATTAACTCAAATTATTTTTTTACATTATATTGTTGAATTTATGAAAACAAATCAACATATGTTAGATTAATCACTGGGTAAATACATCCGACACTTGACCTTTTAGCTAATAACAATTTTATATTAAATAATGCCTTTAGTTAAGGATCATTAATGTTGAGTTAATTATGTAACTAAGTTTAAAAAAAATCAACCTAATTATTATTAATCCTAAGGGTTTGTTACACTTAGGCCTTAGTTTGTTTAATCTTCTCTTGGTGGTGTGAAAAACATATTTAACCTAATCTTCAAGTTTAAAATTTTTGAAATTTTGATGAGGTGTTTACCATGGCATGAAAATTAGAAATCAGAACCATTGATGAGGGAAAATTAAAACTATGAAACAAAAATTATAGCTTTAAATCCAATAAACCTTATTCCAATTTTTATACCAAATTCCAATTTTTATTTTTCTAAGAGAGATCATTGTAAGACAAGTTCCAAGGTTCCAAACATTAAACCAACCATTATCAAAGGCAAGAAACATAATTTAATCATGCCCTAATATCCACATACCAGAGCTATTTATAATCTAGATTATGAGAACATTGTCACAAATGACCCCTTTAATTATGAGCCATATGGTGATACTGTAATGTATGAAAAAAATCAATATACCACATATGTATCGCATTACATAGGGAAGTAATATAAAAAATTCTCATAATACCTCACAAACACACCTCCTTATCTGAGGCAAGAACAAGACCCATTTTCACAATACCATACCAACATGCCACCTAGTATTAAAATGGTTCAACAACATCAATCATATTATGTGAACACACCGTCTATTGATAGTTATGATACATACTTATTTGATTTCCATATTTTAAAGCATAAAAATTATATTATTGTTAGAGCTATAAAACTAGGTGAAAAATTCATGTCATATTTTCCACAAGAAAGTTTACCTTGCCTAGTTAGGGTACCTAGTCATGTACCTCTCATTCAAACATTTGAGCATGCCTCTACTAGTCAAAATCAGTCCCTTGTACCTGTGTCTAACTAGGAACTTGTTACATTTGCTAATTTAAAAGTTCAATGTGTTGAATAATTTGTGTAAGTATAATAGGCCTACCAAACCTACCATGATATAACATGAAACTTTAATGCCATGACTATTTATAACATGTCACTTATCAAGTTGGATCCATCAAATGCACTAAAAAATAGTTTTGTGTGATCTTACAATGTGAATATAAATTTGTTTGTTCAACCCACACCACTTGAAAACATGTTTAATGTTCCTCTAAATGAATAAAATTTAGTGGCCTATTTACGAACCCCTCTTCAAAATGTGGTAAAAAACACATAAGTGTTACCTAATTTAAACCAAGTACAATCCAATATATAAAGGAACACCCCCACCAAATAATTCCTAATATATCCCCCAAAATTACATCAATAGGATTGTAATAACAAGGGTCATGTACATCTAGTTTGCAAAAATTGACTATTCCTCCACAACTATTTACTTCCTCGAATATAAAGCAAGGAGTAAGTAAGCATCTAACATCAAGTACTCCACCAAAATATGTGGTAACAAACATTACACCTTAGTAGGTTTAGACTAACATGCCATCATAATAAGTTTTAAATTAGTCACCTCAAACATTGTCTAATAAATAATGTCTTGTGGCCAACCAAAAAAAAATAACTAGCCAATAATAAGTGCCTAACCAATAACAAATGTGAAGCCAAAAACAAGTCTTTAACCAATAAAAGGTGCCAAACATCTAATGAATATCTACTAGGAAATAGTTAACTCATACCCAACATATGCCTTATCCACAACATGTACCTAACATGTAATAATTCCCATAATATGCCTTCAACCAATAACAAATACCATACATACACTAAGGTTTGTCTAGCCATCATAAAGTTCACTTCCAAAACCTTGTCATGTAGTTCATTCCTAAACAGCAAACACCTTTGTTTAAGCCACAATTCCATCCAAATCAACATTGCACCAATCATAATTCTAATATATACCAATAATAAGTACCATGCCAATAATATAACCTTAATAAGTGTATGTGTATTCTTGGTCAAGTGACCAACCAGACAAATATTCCTCTATCCTCCATTTATCCATTGTACCCTAGTTAAGGTGATCCACCTTACCACCCAAACCCAACCATAACCAGTCATATTATCCTCATTCCTACCCCAAAAATTACAACTAGTGAAGGATGCAATTTTAGTTCTTCTGATAGGGAAGTAGGCAAATAAGTTTAAATTGAATGAAATGTGCTCATACGCTTTCAAAATGGACTATATTTATATACCATTTCTTCTAAGTTTTGAACTATGAAAGTTTAAAAATTACAAAGGCAAAGGTGACCCAAAGAAACATTTAAAGGAATTATGTTACTTGTCAATTGGTGACCTTTAGAGATATCTAATTGCTACTTATTTTTCTCATAGTATAGTTGGACAAGCCTTGGAGTGGCTACTCCAACTTTTGAATATTTTAGTGCCTAATGACCTCTCTGAGAAGTTTGTACAACACTTCTATAATATGTAACATGATATTACTATGGTAGATTTATGCCAAACTCAACAGAGACTAGGTGAAAGTTTCCTGAGCTATTTATAGTGATGAAGATCACTTACTAGCTATTTCACACATAACCTACCAAATAAAAAGTTAACCACAATGTTTACCCATAATTTGAAAAGTGATATATCTTATCACATGGAGCTTTAGTGTGCCCACACTTTTGAGGCTATTATCAATAAAGGCATACAAATTGATAAATCCCTTATCAAAAAATGGGTAATCCATTTGTACACTCCTAACCAAAGCTAAAATCAATACCAAGGCCCAAACTAGTGCCAAAATTAGTACCAAGGCCAAAACTAGAATCAGATCCCAATTTAAATGTAAGCTCCTATGCTAGATCAATCTAATGTGTCTGATAATCCTAAGGTTTATAACTTTAATAAGAATGTTGTGGGTAATGGAGTTATTGAATCACAACATGTCCAAATGGTGAAAATACTATTTGCTCAACCAAATCCACATATGCATCCAATTTCAAATATACAGGCACTCTTACCACCTCCTTTTCAAATGCCTTAACCAAGAAGAGGATGGATTTTTTGTGACATAGGAGAGCCCATTGAATATGTGTTTCAAAAACTAGTTGCACCAGTCTAATTAGTTAGCCCATTCCAGAACCATTCCCTAAGCATGTTCTTTTCCTAGATCAGTATAAATAGCACAAGTTTTGTGACTATCACCAAGTCAAAGGACATTCCATAAAATGATGCATGTAATTAAGGCACCTCATTAAAATTATGTTGGAAAATGGAGAAATAGAGTTGGATAAAAAGGCCCCTACTTTGAATCAAAACTTGGGCATTTATCAAAATCCTTTTCCACAACACAATGATAATAATCAAAATTAATAATAGCATATGACACCACCACAACAACATAAACAATAAAAAATAATAATAATAGTAATGACAAAAACCAGTACCATATAATGGTAGGAACCAAGGTCAAAATGATAACCAAGGGGATTATCATGACATCACACATGACTATAGCAAAGTTGTAAGACATATAATGGGTAGTCATATATCCACCATTACCATTAATCTAAGGCAAATAACCAATAACCAAGGGCTAGCACCAAATAATGTCCAACTATCTCTCTATGTTAGTAATCTTCTCATGGTCTATGTGGGTAGCCAAGCTCACCAATACCCAAGATTTTTCATCCCAAGCCCTTCTTCTAGTTATAGTGGACTATTACCCAATCCAAATTACATAATTACAACTAGATGAATGAAAGTTACAATTTTAGGACTGTAACCTCCTACCAATAAGCCTATCTAATCACCCATGCTAGCCAAAAATAAGAAAATTACCTATGCCAAAAATAAGATACCTCTACTATCCACAAAAAACATCCTTACTAAATCTAATCCAATCAAGAGTATTGAATGATATTATGATCAATAAATTCTAGGCCTTGGTAGGATTCTTAGCTCCTAGCCAACACCTTACCTTTAACCAAAGTGACATGTCATCCTTTGGCCTATCCACAATATCCCATTACATATTTAATTTGTCATAACTCAACACAAGGTTAAACATGTATTCATAGATAATAGATTAGGCCTCAATATTGTGTCTCTATGGTTAGTCAAGCATCTTGGATACATGATAGTTTATTTTTATATAGATACCATTACCATCAAGGCCTATGATAATTAATAAAGGGAATCATAGGGAATATTTATTTGCCAATTATTATTAATCCCTTGACCCACATCATTCTTTGCCATTGTCGAATCAGGGTAATAGTAAATAAAAAGGCCAATCTTTTTGTGAAAACTTTTAATAGACACCATTAGATGGGGATATTCACCCTTCCTTAAATGAAGCTCAAGTTCCCACTAATAATAAGATCATATTTGGATCAGATATTAGTGTAGAATAATAATAATAGTCTTTTGAATAGATTATCCAAGAATGCCCAAAAGTGTTTGTTACATTTCCCTTTCTACCATTTGGATATTTTGATTCATCATGTTTAGGTGAACTATATGAACCCATCTAACCATAGGAATATGATATTTTCAATTAGTTTACATCTTTTTTGACTCTCCTTGAAGATAGTTTTACACTCCTTGTGGAGGATACTTCTGAGGTCAATATTGGAACACCAAATGATCTAAAATGGATAAAACTAGGTGCATCCCTTATTGAGGAGGAATGTGAAATGTTTATTGATATCCTTAGGGATTTTGTTGATATTTTTAGATGGGCTTATTTTGATATGCCAAGTTTTGATCCTTCTTTGGTTGTACATCATTTTTTAGTACATCCCAATAACAAGCCAATTAAGCATAAGCTAATGAAAATGCATCATCATAGTGCCATATTAATCAATAAAGAACTATACAAACTCCTAGAGGTAATATGCATTGATCCTATTAACTATTTAGAGTGGATCTTAATATTGTGCCAATTTTTAAGAAGCTAGAGGTTATCACAGTATGTATTGATTTTTGTGACATCAAAAAGGCTTGTCAGAAAGATGACTTTCTTCTACCAAATATTGACATGATTTTGGACACTATGACTAGGTATGAGATGATTTATTTCATGGATGGTTTTTTTTATATAATTAGATCAATATTACACCAAAATACCAACACAAAATAGCTTTCACCACTCTTTGGGGAATGTTTTGTTATCAAGTAATTACTTTTGACATCAAGAATTCTAATACCACATATCAGTAAGACATAAATGTTATTTTACATGATATGATGCATGACATTATTAAAGATTATGTCGATGACATCTTGGTAAAATCCAATACCGGAGCAAGACATCTTGAGGCATTACATAAAATATTTAAATGCCTCTGTGAGTATAAGGTAAGGATTAACTCTAAAAAGTGCATCTTTGATATCACTTCAAGAAAATTTCTAGGCTTAATTTTCTCTCACAAGGTCATTGAAGTTGATCTATCCAAGGTTAAGGCCATTACCAAGATGCTACCTCTATTTACATTGAATCAACTTCATATTTTGTAATATATAGTCCATCATGTGCTTCATTTTGTTGTGGATTTAAAGAGCCAAATAATGATTTAATTCAAGCATAGAGAATTTCAATTTCAACACAAAAAATATTCTACCTTTTATTTTTAAATATTTTGAATTAATTCATTTGACAATATAATGGCTATTATATAGCCAAAAGAATAGGCAAAACAACTTCCTAAATAATAGGAAGGACTAGTAATAATTCTCCCATTAATTGACTCATGGGTATAATAAATTAAAAAATATATTATTTTTATTTAATAATAATATATTATTTTTATTTAATAATAATATATTATTTACTAACTTAAATAACTATAATTACTATTTAATTTATAATAAATACTCAACTAATTACTATTTACCACTCTGTAAATACCTATTTTCACACAATGTGAAAACTAATCCCAACATTCCTGTTGTTTAGACTTATTACCTAGTTAATACCAGATTCTTGAGTCTGATTAACATTAATTGTCCACCTATAATACATAAGATTTTCAAGGATTTTAGCACCATATATGCATTATTGATCCATAGATTATATTTCTTACTAGTTGTAGTATAATGAATTTATACTAAATTCACCAGATAGTTATTCTATGAAATTATTATTAAAAAAATACAAAAATACTTCATAGTTATGAATCACACATGAATCACACTTTTTATAATAAAATTAATAATGATGACCCTCTTCAATCATCCACTTGGTTCCTAAGATAGTTGGATGTGTCCTTAGAGCTAATCACATCTTATCACAATAATAGTCTTATTTTGCATAGTGGTTATGGGCTCTTATAGGTGAAAGCCTGTAGTTACTATAGGTAAATTTTAGGTGGAAACCAATATTTGCTATGGGAAACCTATATGTGGAATCCTATAGCTTGGAAGTTTTTATAGAGAAGCTGTAGATGGAATCCTATAGTTGTTACAGGCAACTTGTAGGTAGGAGCCAATAGTTTTTGTAGGCAACCTATTAGTGGAAGCCCCTTTTTCTATGAGCTTATTTATAAGTGTTGTTCCTAAAGAAGATTCATGTAGTCTTATGTTACCCTTAATTTTTTTTTAAAATAAGGTTACACAAGTATAATCTTATCAAATAAATAGTATCATTAATTAATAACATAAAATGTATATATCAATGCACACATACAATCATAAATGCATTCATTCATTTGCATGAGTCATGGATGGTTATGGGGATTTTCATAGAAAAATATATATAGTAGGTATGGATGAGGCTATAAAATAAAGCAATTGGTGGCATCATCACACCCCTTATTTAACCTCTTACTCAACCTTGAGCAAGCCTTGGATATATTTTGAAACCATATAATTTTATAAAATCTAGGGGTTTAGTGCATCCCATCCCTTTAAATATATATAAACCTTTAGCATCATCAATTTTCTTCCATATTTTCTTCTTTACCTCTCTATCAACTGGGACCTTTCCCTCCTATTCAAGAATTGAGAACCAAAACATAGGTGGTTAAAACATTAACCCCAACCATTGTATCCTTCTCTGCTTGAAAAGTTTAATATAAGTGTATACCCTTTTTATGGCTTCCCTAAGGTTTTGAGGAGAATAAGGTTCCTTTCTTGTCAAAGAATCAGAGAGTTCTACCCATTTGTGAGAACAAAAAACAAAAAAAATCTTTCTTTCTCCCTCTATAATACTCAAGTAGTGATTCTAAATATCTACTTATTTCCTTGTGACCCATGTTTGTGGAGTATCTGAGTTCATGAAGGAGATCCATTTATCTATTATAGTTCTAGATCAGTTGATTCAGCCCTAATCATTAGGGTAGTTTATTTTTCTTTTTCTTGATACTCCACATGTTTGTTTCTTCATCTTTCATTAAGTACATATGAAGTAAAAACATTTAGTTGAACATCTTCTAAGTATATATTTGGATTATAATTTGTATCATGGGTTAAAACATACTTGTGTATTTAAAACTCACTCAAATGTGCTTAGAGATTAGGGTCAGCATGTTTATAGACTTTAAAGAAATATTTAGGGTCACAAACCATGTAGGATTGATCATTATAGATCCTTTCATATTTGAATTTAAGACATCTTTCTTCTAAGTAGATAACATACACCCTAGAAGGTGATCTACACTCCATTAAAAATTTAGTGGTTTCATGCATTTTAGTAATTTTTCCTTTTAAATAATTAATCTTAGTTTTAGCCTTTTTCAAGATTTATTTTAAGTCATATTATTGCTCTCTTGTTTCAACATATATCTTAAATCTTTATACCAACTCCTTGTGGTAAGTTTCATCATCACTAAATTTCTTTTCAAGAAAATTTAAGAGGTCATCAATTTCTATTGGCCCAGTAGCTGAAAGATCCACATCAATTAATTCCTCTACTATAGGTATTTTTGTAGTGGTCAATAGAGGAGAAAATCTATTATAGAAAGGTACTAAAGCCAGAGCATAATCTTCTATAGGTGTTTATGAGGGTCCAATAATTCTATCTATGGGAAAGGTAGATGAAGTTATAGTCACCTCAAAGGAATTTGTTATAGGTTCCTTCAATAACCTTTCCTTTTTCATAGATGGTTATATAAAGTCTACTACCCCCATAAGTGTTTCTAGGCCTCTCTTGCCTTTAAACTCTGTTATGTCATTATTCAGCCTATATATTTCTTTCATGGCTTGTTCCAAGGTTTGGAACTCCTAGTCATGAAGAACTACCTCTTTTTGTGCTTCTTCCACAGTCTTTTCTTCAATCAATTATTTTTCTTCTATAGGCTGATCTGTCATTCTCAGCTCTTCTTCTATGTACCCAATGTGTCTAAGGAGATCCATGTCTTCCTTAGTGAATCTGGGTGGCTTAGATGATTGTACTTCTTTTTCCTTGGTAGATTCCTCTTTAGTAGACCATTCTGTAATCTTGAACCCATCAGAGGTCTTTCAAATCTTGGGCTCTTTATTTTCCTTTTCATCCTCACTAATGTCTATGGGTGAAGAGGCTAGGATTGTCTTCTATTTCTTAATTCTTTGAGATATCCTAGGAGGTCTCTTTATTTTTGATATAGAGGTTTTATTTTCTTCAATTTCCTTTTTCTTTTTAGGAGGAGTGGTTGTTTGAACCTATTCTTCTTGTGTAATAGTTGATGGAAGAACTTTCTCTTCCCTTGAATGAGCCATGGTGGAAGAATCAATCCTTGGTGAGGAGACAGTTGGAACATTAGGAGAAGGAACATTCTACCCAATTTTTGTGTGTGTATTTTTCTCCTCTATGTCATAAGGAGGTAGGATTAGTTTCCTTCTCTTTCTTCTTCCCATAGTAGTTTCAGATGAACCTTTTGTGGCTACAGGCTGTCTAATAGCACTAGTGCCCATAGTACCTTATGATGTGGTCTATTAGGCCTACTCTTTAGTAGATACCTCCTCATTACTTCCTTCTTCTTACTAAGTTTTACTAATATCTAGAGTTAGAATTTTTTCCTAGCTAAGGTTAGGCCTAATAGTGTTTATTCCATGTTTAGCTATCAACCATATCAGGAAATGATGAGATAGAGATTTATCAACTCCCTTTTGGTATTTTTTGGACATATTTTTTATAATTTTCCATAGGTGGTTTAGAAAATTAATGGTCCTATCATGACTTAAGTGATTCAAAAATTTAAACTAAAGAGTATAAATCAAAGAGTACCTTCCTTTAAAGGTCATATATCTGATGATGTATGAGGCTACTTCCCTCCAAGCTGGGGGTAGGCTGAGTCTCTCCCCACCACATTTTTTTAGCAATAGCCTTTCATCTCCATGATATGACTATTATTTGATTTATTGACCATTGGATTTTTCCTCCTAATTTTATCCTATACTTGGCAGCCTAATTACTTGGCTTACCAGTTCTTTAGTGATTATAAATGTAATGCCATATATAGTAGCTTGCTCTCCTATAAAGGACCCTATAAATTATTTAGTAAGGGGTTATAAGAAATGATATAATTTCTTGAAATAAGTAATCCATCCAACTCTATTGAATATATCCCAATTGGTTGGGTCTCCTTGAAGTTGCTTATGATTTGTGGGTTCCTATCTCACAACTGACCCTCCCATTATGGATAGGTTTAGATTTTTGATGACCCTTTAAATATATATTTGTCAACACACTTAGTTTTGCTTCTAGAGTTCTACTTTCATCAAAGTAATTTTTTTAATAATGGTGGTTTATGGTTGCAGGTTTTAGGTTATAGGTAATGTCATGCTTCAACTTTGTTTGAATGGGTTTTACTCGCAAGTCAAAATAATAAAAGTGATTATTTTCCCTATTAATTATATGGTGTCATCATGGGAATTCAATCCACATGTATGGAATATATTATAGTATGTAGGATTGATTTATTATAGAATTCTCCCCCTCCCATGTGAGGTGTCACTTGCCCCCAAGTGACATGGAATGAGTAAGACATAAAGAGAGAGGATAGGGTCATGATGAGGGTATGAGTGTGAGTGGAGACAAAAATTAATTAATGAATTGTTAATGATTAAATATTATTTTCAATATAATACATGCTATATAAAAAAAAATGCTTTTCTATGACCAAAGGATACACCATACCTTTTTAATGGTTTGTCTATTGTTACATAAAGGAAAGTTGCATGTTAGCGTTTATCAAATGAAATGATTATCCTGGTAGTTATAACTTGACTAAAGTGGGCCCCTTGAGTAATAATGATATCACGAGATGTTAGCCTTCCATGATGCCCTCAATAACCTACATGCAATCATGACAACCTATATGGAACTGAAGCAGAGGTCTTGTAGTGGGATGATAGATTATTACCCTCCTACCATAAGTTGGTCACTATAAATATTTGTATTATCCAAGTTAGGTGTTGTATAAACATGGAAGAGGGTATATGAGGGATTTAATACTTTATGATCTTCCTCTGCATGAGCCTACTAATGATTTTTCTTAGTGATATCTTACTCCTTATGGATTATGTGCCTAGTGAAATTTTCCTTTAGTGATCAGCAAGGTTTTCAAACTTGGGACCTATGCTCCAAAAAAATCTTAGATATCTTTGTTTGACATAGTGAAATAATCTCCATGAAATGACCAAAAGATGAAAGTGGTTCTTATGTGTCCCTATAGCCATAAATTTTGGTCTACAACACTCCAAATGGATATTGGAAGTGTATGCCTTTATTGTGGCTCTTACCTTGTTATTCAAGGGTATTCCTTAGTAATGTTTTGAATTTTATTCTCTAATCCTCCTTCACTCCTCTAGCTTGTTTGGTGTCTTCCATATATTGCTCAAAATCCCGTAGCCAAAGCCATAGCTTAGATTTTGTGAAGAACTAACCTGCATGCACTAGAGAGGTTTATATAGGTGTTAGGATGTACCTACAACAACTATAGGTAGATCCTGTAGCAACTGTAAATTTGTGCCCAATTATGGGGAAGGTGCCCATAATAGCTATAAAATAGCCCTTAGCAATTTAAGGAATACCTTCATTGACAAAGGTTCCTATAGAAATGGTGAGGGAGGTACTTTTAGTAGCTACATAATAGCTCATGGTAACTCGAGGAAGATGAATAGTTTTTCTCAGAATGATTGTTTATTTTTCTTTTTAGTTTTTACCCCTAAATAGCCATAAAGCTAGTTTTCTATTTAGGCCCCTTTTATAGTTCTAAGTAGCTAGTAGGCTAGTTTTCTACCTATAAATATCTAACAATGCCCAAAAAAGGTTTTTATTGTTTTTTTTACTCTAACTGCTACCTATAGTAGAATGTTTATTCTGGGTCCTTGCCAAGTCAGTTGTTAGGGTGACTAGTTAAGGACCATGTGAAGGTCTCATCCTTCATGCTAGACGTGGGTTAGGATGTCCTCCTCTCCTTCTTCATCTATGTGTTGGTTAGTTTTCCTTTTTTCTAGTGAGGCATCATGTTGATCTAGTATATCATTGTATCCATTTTATAATTGCTTGCATATGTGCTTGGTAAACTCCTCCTAAGTGAGTGGGTTTTTATAAAATTGTAGTCTATGGCAAATGACCAATAGATAAAATCTTACTAGATCAATGGTTTGGAGTTATACTAATTTATTTTCATAAACATGCTCAATCTCAAATAGACCAAGCCATCTATTTTGGAGTTTGCCCTTGTGATCCTTGTATTTTGAATAAAAAAGAAGGGCCCAATTTCCTGCATGAAATTTCTTAGTCTTAATGTACCTATCATGCCATCTAATTTGTTTCTAATGTATAAGTTATGTGTTTTGCAATGCCTATTATCTATATTCATCTAAGGCATTTAGTTGCATAATCCTTTCTTTTTGTGTTTCAGATATATCCATCCCAAGTTCTAGTGTTGTCTGTAAGGTCTTATGCTCAAATTCAACTGGAAAGATAGGTTTCTTGCCATAGACCAACTCATATAAGGTGAAGTCTATATTGGTTTTCCACATGATTCTATAAACCCAAATAGCTTCAATAAGTCTAGCCTCCTAATCCTTATAGGACATACTAACAATCTTACTCAAAATATTTCCTAACTCCTTGTTGGTGACTTTCACCTATCCATTAGACTGTGGATGATATGGAGTTAATTTATTATGCCTAATCTCATATTGTTAGACCAAGGTATTAATTAAAATAGCAGTGAATTAGGGTATTTGATTAGTGTCTATTTCTCATGGAATACCATATCTTGTGAATATTTCTTCATAGAGGAAGGATGCCACCTTCTCAGCCCTAGCATGTATAAGAGCCTTTACTTCTACCCATTTAGTCACATAGTTAGTACATATAAATATGTACTCTTTGTTGTTGGATTTTGGATCAAAAGGTCCTACAAAGTCTCGGATCCATTTTTCAAATGGTTCAAGCACCATTTGAAGCTATAAAGGCATCTCATCTAAACATGTGGGTCTCCCCATACAATGACATCTATCATAATGAGTAGCATACCTTATAACATCTTTATGGATTGAAGGCCAATAATATCTTGTATTCAATATTTTTACTATTGTATGCTTGGATAAAAAGTGCCCTCCATAGAATTCATCCTGGTAGGCATTGAGGATATTTATAACTTTTTCATCTCAAATACATCTTTTGATGATGGAGTTAGGCCCAATATAGAAAAAAAATCCAAAAAACCATGAATACCTACCACTTTTTTGAATCAAAGCTCTTTTTTATTTAGGGAGGAAGTACTGTGAAAGTAACCCTATTATAAGGTAGTTAGCAATATCAATATATGAAGGTGTGGTAAGGGTGAGGAAGAATAGGTGCTTATTTGGAAATGAGTCATCCACTATGGTATCTTCTTGAGGGGATTGTAATCATGATAAGAATTCAGCCATGACATTGTCCTTACCATGCTTATCTATAATAGTTAAATAAAATTATTATAATAAGAGTAGCCATCTTATCACTTTTCCTAAGATAACTAGTTTTTTTAGAAGGTACTTAATGGATGCATGGTCTATATTAATAAATACTTGATACCCTATTTCTAGTGACAGAACTTGTTGATAGCATAAACTACTACCAAAAACTCTTTTTTAGTGATTGTGTAATTAGATTCTACTACCTATAAGTTCTTGATTACAAAATATATGGCATAATTAAGTGCTTCCTATTTTTGGCCTAGCACAACTCTTAGGGTAGTATCTTAAGTGTTTGTATGAATTTGAAAGAAAAAATTATAATCAAGACCACATAGAATAGGGGTGGTGGTCAATAATTCCTTTAATTGTTTGAAGGTTGTATCATAGGAAAGAGTCCATATGATATAACATCTTTAGTTAGGAGAGTGAAAATGGTGCTATTACTTTGTTTAAATTATTTTTAAATATCCTATAGTAACCAACATGTCCTAAAAAACTCCTAACATCTTTCTATTTTTGAGGAATAGGCAGGTTTTTTATGATGTTGATTTTTGCAGGGTCAACATTAATTCCTTCAACATATACATGGTGGCCTAAGACAATTCCTTCTATCATAAGCATGCATCATTTCTTATTAATTAAATAAAAATGGTGATCATAATAATGTTACAACATTCTTTCTAGGTTCTTCCAACACTTATCAAATGTTTCTCCATAAATAGTGAAATCATCCATATAGATTTCTACACATTCATTGGCTATATCTACAAAGATACTCAGGACAACCCTATGGAATGTTGCAAGAGTGTTACATAGCCCAAAATGTAATATAACATAAGTATAAGTACCCTAGGTACAAGTGAAGGTGGTCTTCTCCTAGTCCTCATGAGCAATTCTAATCTAGTTTTAACCATTAAAGCCATCTAGAAAGGTAAAATATTTCTTTCTTGTTAGTGTGTCCAACACCTGATCAATAAAGGGTAGAGGAAAGTGAACCTTTCTAGTTGCTATATTAAGTTTCATATAATATATGAATATACATCATTCTATATTTTTATTTTTTAAAATTACCAATGGTGAAACCCATTCACTATCTAAGATGGGATATATAAATCTAGCAATCAGGGGTTGTTACAATTCCACTTTGACTATTTCTCTAAGAGCTAGATTCATCCTATGTTGTGGATGTCTGATTATTTGGTACTCTTCTTTGATATAGATATGATGTGTGCATGTTTTTGAGCTTATTCCTTGAATATACTCATAATCCCATGTAAAAGTGCATTGATTTGCATGCAACATGTTGACTAGGCACTTTTCCTCATTTGACTCCAACTTGTTATTAATAAGTAATCACTCTCATGGAAAATTAAAATCTCTCCAGGATAATTGGGTCTCTAGGGTTTCCCTAAGGATAATTGGGTCTCTAGGGTTGCTGCCACTAGTTTGTGAAGGGTGGGCCTTGGGGTGGTTTCCAAGATTATATCTAAGGTGGGGATATATTTTGTGAAGGCTATCAGGATGTAGTGGGGTAGCTTTTTTGAGGTGGCTACTAGCTGGAATTAAGAAGTGGACATTAATCCATGGACTAGTCTAATTGGGAGTATTATTTACAAATAATGAATTAAAGGCGGTAATATTTACAAAATCTAGATTTTTTCCCAAACTTGGATAAGATGGTTGTTAAACCCATGGATTTCTTTATGCAACATATAAATCCTAGTCCCCATCTCCTCTTATAGCATGTATCTCTAATATTTTTGGTTCTTTAGCTATGATGTTAGCTACTTTAGCCTAAACTTCATGACACTTACAATTTGTTTTCTTCTTCTTACAATCAGGATAATAGATGGTCAAATCTTGATACAAGGCTAATTGATTTTACCTTGAGTGTAGGATATCTAGTTGGGTGGCCAAGTGACTAATGGTATCCTATTTCATGTCTTGTAAAAGGTTACTAAATTTAGATTTTGATAATCCACTTGCAACTACCAATGGAAGCTTGTTTCCCCTAACTTTCTTTATGGCAAACCTAGAATAATTCTTTCTTAACTCCTTGAAGTCTATGAATAGAAAATGGGAGATATCTCTCCCACTCATTAAGTCCAAGGCTTCCAAACAATGTTCTTTGACTCCTTTTAGGAAGATGAGTTTTAGAGGATCTTTTCCTAGTGCACTTTGCTTGAATTTATGTACACTGAACATGAACTATTCAACATAGTCTTCCAAAGATTCATCCCCTTCTTGAGTCATCCTAAATATGTCATTTCTTATATAATTTCTTCCTCATCTATATTTATAATACTTAGCTAGAAATTTCTTTTTTGTGTCCACCTAAGTGTGGACTGAATTACTACCTAGTCCCATGAACCAATGAAGTGATGAGTCTTTGAGGGTAGTAAGGAAAAGTTTCAATTTCTATAAATCCTACCTATAATCATAGATTCTATAGAGGATATCAAATTCAAACAAAAATGTGTCTAGGTCTTTTGATAATGTACCTCTAAAATTGGGTAAGGTTGAGGGTGAGATATTTTTCATTTATGTTATGCATGTTACAACTAGAATAGGAAATTCAAAAGTAACTATGTTTGGCATCCTATTGTCATCCACAAAGTATCCTTATTTGCTCATGATAGATTTTATTGTGATATGGATACCAAAGGTACTCAATATCACGTCTTCAAATTTTGTATTAGTCCCTTCATCAATATGATAGTAAACATTTATCTACTGATCTACAGTCTTTTTACTAGATGAGAAATCTGAAGATTCTCCTAAGCTTTCTTTAATTTTTTCAAGAAATCCTTGTTAGAATGTTGTTCTAATGTTACTTTCTATAGTGTTTGGATCATGAAGTTATTCTCCTTTGTTTCTCCTTACTAACTTAGCTAATGCTTCTTCTACATATATTTCTTTTTTCAAAGCCAATATTACTTATTTTATGAGCTACCTCCTTTAGTTTTTAATGTTTCCTTCTTCAAGAGCCTGTTGGATTATGGTATATTTTTCAACATGATTCTTAGTTGATTTAGGTATTTGTGGTTCTTATCAATAGCAACTTGTGGCTTATTTTGTAGTAATCTCTCTTGAGAATCTCTCTACATAAATGTTGTACCACTCATTCAACTATCTTATCCCTTCCTGCATAGGGTTAGTGTTTTTTTCATGTGTTCCAGGGGGTTGTTTCAAAATAACCAAAAAATAAAATGTAGAGAAATAAAGGAGTGCAGAAATAAAAATGACTAGAATTGAAATTTTACTTCTAGAAAGTAGTAAATTTATCTACTAAAAGTAGGAAAATTACTCAAAAGTAGGAAATGAAAGCAAGAAAATTACTCTAAAAGGTAGGAAATGAAAGAAAGAAAATTACTCTAGAAAGCAAGAAATGAAAGGCACACTTTGCAGAAAGTAAATCACTCTTGCAGGAAAGTAAATTCTAAATAAAACCATTATCTAAGTAAATCACAAGATTGAAAAGAGGTATTTAAATATGTACACCATCAACATCTAATAACTTAGACATCTATCATAAGACACCATAGTGCCCTCACTCGACTTGCCTAGCTAGCTAGGACAATGAATTAATCATTCTTGAAAATCAATAATTGATCTAGAAAGCAATAATTAACACCCTCCCTAAAAATGATGCCAAAATGTTGTGTAGACATACTAGATTATTGAGTTTGATTAACATTAATTGTCAACCTAGGGTACGTAGGATTTTCAAGGATGCCATCACTATATATGCATTATTGATTGATAGATTATCTTTCTTACTAGTTACAGTATAATGAACTTATAATAAATTCACTAAATAGTTATACTATGAAATTATTATAACAAAAATATAGAAATACTTCATACTTATGAATCACACATGCACCACACATTATATAATCAAACTAATAATGAAATCAACTTACACAACACACTTAAAATAAAGAGGGTCAAGATCGTCAATGCAACTTCTTTCAAGGTAGCCCTTCCTTGTTTAGAACTAAGTTTCAGTCCTTCTCTGAGAGACTTTACAAAATCTTCTTATAAAATTAACCTTCTCATTAATCAGATCTGTAGTAATTAAATATTGCTACAGAAGATTAAAATATTCAAAATGCAATGACTTCTATAATTCTAATACTCTATTATTATCAATTACCAATCTAATATAGGTTTTACCATTAAATACATAAGATAATTTATTAGCTCCAACCAAGAACACTAAACTAGGAAAGGTACAAATACTTTGGGAACTACCCCAGTCAACCTATAGATGGTTAGTATCTAAAGTTACTTGTTTTAAGCCTGACTAGGTTAAGGATAATATATATTATTTTTCTATTTTACTTCTTTTTGACTCATTTTCATTTTCATTATCTTACTCATCTTTGGCAGCACATCTAAGATTATTTACATGTGAGGATTCCATAAAACATCTATGGAAGATCCTCTTCAATCATCCACTTGGTTCCTAAAATAGTTGGATGTGTCCTTAAGAGCTAATCACATCTTATCAAAATGATAGTTTTATTTTACACAATGGTTGTGGGCTTCTATAGGTGAATGCCTATAGTTTTTATGGGCAACCTATAGGTGGAAGCTAGCAGTTGTTATGGGAAAGCTTGTAGTTACTATGGGAAACCTATAGGTAGGAGCTAGCAGTTGCTATGAGCAACTTGTAGGTGGAAGCCCCTTTTGTTGTAGTCTTCTCTATAAGTGTTGTGCCTAAACAATATTCCTATAGTTTTATGTTACCCTTCAAATTTTTATTAAATAAGGTTACACATGTATAATTTAATCAAATAAAATGCATCATTAATTCATAACATAAAACATATATATGAATGCAAACATAAAATCATAAATTCATTCATTCATTTGCATGATTCATGGATGGTTATGGGGATTTACATATAAAAAGAAATATACTAGGTACGGATGAGGCTATAAAATAAATCAATTGGTGGCCTCATCAATTCCCCCCCCCCCCATAGTTTTTACATGGTATAATATATCTCATTTTTTGATTATGGCTTGTTTCACCTTTGTGTGCTCATGATATTCTTTGCATACATGTGCCATCATACATCTCTTCCTTCACACTCATTTGTAATTGGTTTTCTAGGTTTACCAATAACCTTCCAAAATGGTTTTCATAGTTTCACCAATAACCTTACAGAATGGTTTTCTCAAGTTCACCACTAACCTTATAGAATGGTTTTCTCAGTTTTACCACTAACCTTAAAAAATGGTTTTCACAGGTTTACCACTAACCTTTCATCATGATTGCTAAAATTATTTTAACATAAACATTATCCAATGTAAATATACAAAAGAGATTGCATGGGAACATCATTTACAAGTGAAAAATTACTATTATTCTTATTTTTTCACACATGCTGAAGAATAAATGTAACTACCACACTAAAATAACTAAAAAACACACCATACAAAATGTCACCAAAACATTGGTACAACCCCATCATTGGTGACTAATGAGAGGTCAATAAAATACCTCCTTCCTTCGTGTATCCTCTAATCTCTAGTGTCTTTGTTTCTTACTCAAGCAATGTGTTGATGATGCTTAGGTACATGATTTTTTTAAGGGAAATCCTCTCATAATATGAACATCACATATAATAAAAAATGCATCTATGACTCTAGGCCTAAAAAACTTTGATTTTTTTGGCATAACTTTTTTTTAAGACTTTTGACTCATAATATGACTATGGACCCCCAAAAAAATATTGACACTTTGAATTTTTATGACTTGATGACATAATAGATTTTTACAAAATACTATATTTTTTATGATACACATTATAACTAAAATAAATATGACAATACAAACATTTAAAAAATGACTCTTTTGACATAGACACATAACTCAAAACTCAATGTTATCATTTAAATTTTTAAATGACCACCTAAATATGGACTATAAACACAAGATCTATTAACCCAAGACTTAAATTTAAAGTAAGGATTATAATAGGGACTAGAACAAACCTAAACTAAAATTAACTCAACTATAAACATTTATTAGATTATATATCTATCAAAATAAAATAACTCTATAAATATGTGCCAAACTACCATATACAAAAGCTACACTAAATGTAACCCAAAAGACTCTAATTGACAAAAATAAGACTTGTTTTCACTTATATTTTAAACCTTTGAGGATATGTCTCAGCTCTCTTCATCCAAGTGGAACAATTGAAACACCTCTAGGCTATGGGTAGCCTAATAATGAGGTGAATCTCTAGATAGGGATAGCTCCCTTGATGTACCACTTTTAGATCACTAATACACCTATGCTTATAAGGAAAAGGGAGAGATAAAATTTAAATTAAATTATTATAAAGGAGGTGATACACCAAAATAATTGATGACTATGAACCAGCTGCATGGGACACATAAGACCAAGATACTAGTTAGGCATACACTTCTCTAATCTGAATCTTCTCACATCAGTTTTTCATTATGAGGTTATGATGAATGTTTAGGCTAGGAATACTAAACAAGAGACCTATAATGGAATTTTTTGAATAGACTATCTCACTCAACCCTGACATATTCATAGAACACTTCACGTGACTTGCAATAATAAGCTTTCCAACCACCAATAGGTGAGAGAATGAGATGACAATGCTAAGGAAACAATAGTCATCACTAAGTAATATTTATAATCTAAGTGAACACACTATGAATATTCATATAAGAGGTAAAATTAGTATTATTATTGATAAATGGTATGCAAATGAGTAAGGGTTCACCATAATCAAGTGGAACATATTTTACAAAGGCCAAAATGTCTAGTTCTTATAGAACCTAAGAGAGAAAAGAGAATAAATAAGTCCAGCTGTCACAAGGACACTTTTCAATATGAGAAAATTATTTACTTATACATGAAAAGGGAATGTGAAATTTATAATGCAAAGTTAGGAAGCAAAAGTGTCACCCCAAGTCATGAAATGTTTGAAATGTGGCATAGGAGTTCTCATTTTACACAAGGAAACTATCTGCATCATTCACCCATGCTTGAATATCCCAAAAATAATTAGGGACAAGTATAATGATTGGAATGAGAGGGAAGGGTTTCAAACATGCTTCTCCATACATTTGTTGCATCCCTAGTCATCTATAATCTCCTAAAAGTGAGCCATCACTACCTTCACTCAAAGGAAACTCATCTTTCACACTTGGCCTCAAAATTAGCTTCATTTTTTCATTAAAATACATTAAATGGAGTGGATTAAACTTAGAAAACACTCCATGGACTTATACTACTCAGGTAGACCTTAAAAAGCCATCCACTTGAAGTTCTCACCCTTCTCACTATCATGTTCACTATGCCAATTTTGACTGGCTAAGATGAGAGCTATATTAAGAAAAATTAGGAGTTTTTATGAAGTATGAAATTTCAATAAGGAGTTATGATAAGTATATATCTTACTCCCAAAGTTTATTTCATCTTTTGAAACCTCTTAGAACGTACACAATGCACAAAATAGTCAAGAAAATCAATTCTATACCCTATATGTATAGATAAGGAACAACTTAATTGGATGGGAATGGTATTTGGAGATTCCTATACAAGATCAAATCATTTCCCAAACCATTTTGGTCCATTTTTATGTGTTTCCTTCATTGTTTTCTCAATTAGGTCATTAACCAGGGTATGTGAGGGTTTTAGACCACTTTTGATCTTAATTTTTGTTCATAAATATTTGACATTGAAGCTGAAAAAAATCACAAGATCAATATTCAAGACCTCCATCAACCTCCATAAACTCCTTAGATCTCCATACAAGGTGCCAAGGGAGATATGAGCACTCAAAGTTACCTTATCAAGATTTTCCTCCATTTCCTATAGGCTTGGGCTATCTCTGAGATAAAAGTGGCCTTTTCATGTCTTCCCATATATCCCATTAGATTAAACATATTACAACCAGATATAAATCTTACTAAGAGATAGAAGTGAAAGTGACCTCTCATTTTAATTATAGGCCTAACCATGCCTAGTCGACCTACCTACAAGTTTGAGGGTCTAGGTCATCCTATTAGGATTCCTCCCTCTATGAGATATTTTTATTTTTTCACTAGGTGGGTTTAAAATACACACACATATTATAAAGGTTAAATCATCTCCTATTTCATCACTTTCTCTCCATTCTTCAAGACTATAGGTTTTCCTCATAAAGGGAGTGCCTTCTATCTGAGATAAAATAGAGGGAACTCCCCCTATTTAATCATAAAAAATGAATGTTTAAGAGGATTATCCAAGTGATGGAGACCATATGAACCAAATTTGGTCCCTTGGTTAGGTCATCTGACACCCTAACTCCTCAAAATTTGAAAACATACCCTTGGAAAGGTAGACTGAGCATATGACAGTCATAGACTGACTATGTATTGCCCTTGTAAAGGGTTTTTATGCTCTACTCCCTTGATATGAGGACTTAATGAGATTAAAATGACATTTTATAACCCATTACATTTAATTTCTCATTTTAACACTTGGTAAAACCCCTCAATCATGCACCCTATTTGACTGGTCAAGGTATTTAATTATGTTTCTTGATTTTTGTCCCAAAGATGGTTCTTATAGGTGCATGTTTAATCAATTAGAATTTGATCTTAATGCATAAATACATTCCTTGAATATTTTTTAATTTATAAATGGTTTGGACCTATGCATTCATGTTTGGACTAAGTCCACATCAAGAATCTTAACTCTCTTACTCACTACCCCTCACAGTCAACTATAGTTGATTATGTTGGGTCCTATAGGTGAAACTATATGATCTAGGCCTTATTTTATGGCTTTAGAATCCTCCTTTAATTTATATACACCATAATATAATTTCACTTGTTCATTTGTGCTTGGATTGAGGTATATCATTAGAGCTATCTAGCCCACTCTTTCATGTTAACCCTATAGCCAGCCTATAGGTAGTCATTTTGTGATGAAAATAAAACTATAGGTAGTATAGTGGGGTCATATCATATGTCTAAATTATATAGATAACCCTTTTAAAAAAATTATGTTAATTTTCACCATTTAATACCATATACCATGAATACATTCTTATACACTACCACCTTGGGAAGCAATGACACTCAATCATTCAAATCTTGTAGATAACAGTGAGGAAAATCAGTGTTCCAATGGAAACTTTGGGGTACTCAACTATTGTCTTCCATTAGTCATCTACCCTCCATATTTTTAATATATATTTTCTTGTAAAGGGGATATAATTCATGCATATTTAGCTACCACTAAACTCTTATTACCCATATTACAAGATATTGGAAAATTAATAGGGTGTTCTATTTTGATGTTGTAGGGATTATGTCCCAAAACTTAGTCACTTCACCCTTGATAAAGGATTTCACTCCCCTTTATCAACATAACACTTAAATCATGACTTCCCTAATCTATAAAACATATTAAGACTCCAAATAAGGTTTTGATATGTTTCAAATTTTTGTACAAAGACCTTCATGGCTCTGTGATGTCACCTATAGGTAAACATTTTCACATACAGGTAGTGGATACAAATTTGCATAGTATGTGAGATTCATATGCTTATGATCAATTTTATTCCTTCACCAAGTGTCAAATTCACTCCTATAATTCTAAAGGACTTGAAACAATTTTCAACACCTTCCTTTCACATGTGACATCCTCTATGAAGGCACTTATAGGTGTGTATGAGTTGTATGTAGGAAATGAACATGAAATGACCCTTATAATAAATAAATTTCATTCATAATAAATTTATCTCTTCTTCAATGCATGTTTATCCCTATGGATATCTTGATACAATCTTTAAAACATCTACTCCAACATGAAAACCTCTTACAAACACCTGTTATAGAGTATGTAGGGATAGCTAATGACTAGTTGGTGTGGTGCATGAGCTTGTAACCAACCTTGAATTTTAATCAAATACTCAAGTGAACTCTCTTCATCTCTTTATGACTTTAAAAAATTGATACTCCTTCATTACAACTCCATGGGCATGTTAGACATGTTTTATACACGTGATTCAATAAGCAAAAGTGAGTGAAGAGTTGACTGTGAATATGATATAACTGAAATTTTGATTCAAACATGATGTTATAAGACTAAAAATGAAGGTAATATGATCATTATTTAATTTAGACATAGGAAACCTCATATCTTCTTCACATGAGACCCTTGCAGATAACCAAGCATTTTGTAAACAAAGAAACCTTAATGAGACTTGACATGGTGGTACCTTCCTATAACATGTGATTATTTTCATATAAAAACACCTTGAAACACTAAAAAATGTATGGTGATCATTTTAAGAGAGATACAACATCATCTATAATCATCATCACTAGCTGGATTGTATGAACTTGTCCAAATTAGAGCAAAACCTATAGGGTGCAAGAAATAGTGAGCAAAAAACATAGTCAACTTGTTAGAGATGATTCATATAGCATAGTTAACCAATATTCAAAATATTATTATGGAAATTAATATATATAAGTATAATTTCACCTCCCAAAGAATTTTGGTTTGAAACTTCTCCAACTTGTCATACCAAGTATAAATCTACTGACTAGTTTTGTGTGCCTAGAAGGGCAAAGAAGGAGAAGAATGGTTTTAGATACAAATTTACACTTATAAAGTATTTAAATCATGGAAATGAGTTTGAATAAGATAAATATTCATCTCACAACCTTTTCCCATGTGTCACTCTCTCTCATGGGTCATATAAGTGCCAAACTCTTCCTTTTTTAGTTGGTTTCTTGATTTTTAGTTAGATAACCTACAAGATTCAGATGGGACTAACATCTTTGATAGGTAATCTGATTTATTGGATATTTTAAAGGAAAATAAGACACTTGAACACCTTGAAAACCATTCCACTTCATTTATGACCCCTAAATGGCTATTAAGTAACTCAAAATGACACATAAACTAATTAGACCATGAATAAGGCTAAAAAGACATCAAATTACATCAAATGTAATATAACACACCCCATGACAAAATATTATACCCATAAACATCTAAGTATCAATTTTTTACCTATAAGGGTCCTAATTTGACTTATAGGGTCAAATTTAGTCAACAAGAGTATATAAAAATTTAGATGAACTTAAAAACTTAGTATCATGGGCTCTTTGTTGCTTACAAGTTTGAAGATAATGATGGATGCTCAAGTATAAAACACCTTCACTATCACTCAAATTATAAATATGCAACTCTTTTTGTTGTTGAATACTGTGCATGGGTAGGTATGCAAATAAGATCACTTTATAAAACATCTACATTTGAATATAAAACTGATTACAAATTTTAGAATCCTAAAGAAGGATGAAAAGCTCTACATAGATCTTGATATAGCCAATAAGATCATCAATCTGAACGCTACTTCACTGAATAAGTATGACCTCATGAGTTGAGTAAGAAAGATGATCATACAATGACATGCATGAGTGATTTAGGGGGATGTTGTAGAAGAAGTCAAGCATAGTCCTATGAGCTATATATCTAAAAGAGAATGAATAATGGGATTGAATGTGTGAAAATTTATTATGCAAAATTGACAAATTAGATCTATGCATCAAGTACAAGTAGCTAACCATAGATACACAAAATATTTGTGCTACAATTCAAATGCATTTGAAATATATTTTCCTAATTAATCTCAATGTGAAGTCCATAAAAAATTACATCTTTAGATGTTTGAAGCTTCCTTCTTATTGTTTGAAATTGTAAGCAAACAAATGGCAGGAAGAAAATGAGTGCTAAAGGTTTACAAGTATGTAGGAGTCAACGAATTGAAAAAATTCTTGTGCACATAAATCAATATGAACTAGTTATGCTCCTTGAAATTTTTAGTTTCATCCACTTCTCCTTAACATAAACTTCCTTCTAGATGCAAAAAATAAATAAGATGAATATTCAATCTAAAAAAAACACTACATCTAGAGACTAATATTCTCTTCGAAGAACTACCATTTATAGGGGTATTGCAAAACATAATGATTACCCTTAGAAAACTTCAAAACTCCATTATATGAATTAGATCAAACTGCTTTGATACCATTGTTATGGATTTAAAGAGATAAACAATGATTTAATTCATGCACATAGAATTTCAATTTCAACACACAAAATATTTTTCCTTTTATTTCTCAATATTTTGAATTAATTCATTCAGTAATATAATGACTATTATATATCCAAAATAATAGGCAAAATAACTTCTTAAATAATAGGAATGACTAATAATAATTCACCCATTAATGGACTCATGGGTATAATAAATTAACAAATATATTATTGTTACATAACAAATATATTATTTACTAACTTACATAACCATAAGTACTATTTACTTTATGGTAAATACTCAACCAATTAATATTTACCACTCTGTAAATACTTATTTTCACACAATGTGAAAACTAATCCCAACACATTTCTCAATTGGCTAACAAATGCCAGCTATTTACCCACTTACTGAAGAAGGGTACCACTTGTTCATGTAATTTTTATTGCTATAAATCCTTTAAACACTCGAAAAAATACTTCGCTCTCCACTTATTTTATTACCACCTATGCCATAAAATCCATTACTACTCTATTTGTCCTCAACTAAAAATGACTTGGTGCACTTTTGGTCCAGCACAATGAGGAGGGAAAAGAACATGTTGTATACTACCTAAGTTGCACATTAGTCACATATTAGAAATTATACACCAATAGAGAAAGATTGTTTATCCATGGTCTTTGTAGCATAAAAGTTACATCATTGCATACTAAAAAATAAGACCATCACCATAGCCAAAGTAGATCCATTCAAGTATCTACTTTCAAAAATAGATTTACAAGGCCATATGGCTAAATTGATCATGCTTCTAAGTGAATTAGATATTTAGTATGTTAATAAGAAGGTTGTTAAGGGATAGGTACTTGTAGACTAGCTTTCTTAATCTCCCCTTTATAAAACATAACCACTCACTTTTGGGTTTCCAGATTAGTCCTTCATGACCATAGTACAAGCACCTCCTAAAGAGTAGTAGTGGAAACTTTATTTTGATGGTTCCTTCATGTCTCATGGACCAGGGGTAGTATTTTTTTTTATCACACCTCAAGGAGAACTCATTCCCATGTCCTTTTGTATCTTAGTTCTTTGTACCAATAACATAGTCGAATATCAAGCACTCATTATAAGGGTTTATCTAGAAGTATAATGGAATATTCAACATCTTATGGTGTATTTAGATTCTCAGCTTAACATCAATTATGTTAAATACCTATTCCAAACCAAGGATGAGAAACTTTTGCCTTAGAAGTTCATGATGGACACCTTAAACTAATATATTTCTCATATTCAATTTTCACAGAAACCTTGGACCAACAACAGAATAGTAGATGCCATGGCCATAATTAGTTTTATGATCTAGGTCACAAATTAAGTGAGAGATTATCAATTTCTTATTGAAAATATTCTAGCATCAGCTCATGAACCTTCAACCATCAAGATGATTTGTGATATTGTTAGTCCCTATTCTACTCAGTATGCTAAACTATATGATTACCTTCATGACTAGACCATCTTACCTAGCCAATCTTGAAAAAATAAAAAAACCTTCATCCACAAACCTCTCGTAATACATTACTTGGACCCACACTCTATTGTAAAAGCTTTGATGGAACTCTACTTCATTGTTTAACCTTGATAGAATCTATATTATCATTGAGGGAAGTTCACAAAGGGGTTTATGAGGCCCACACTAGTGGGATCATCCTTTCCAAAAATCTAATGTGCACTAGTTATTATTGGCCAACCATAGAATCCAATGCTACTACATATGTTAAAAGATGTGTAAAATGTTAAAATCATGCCAATTTGATACGTGCTCTAGGTCAAACACTCAAATAAATAACCATGTCATGGTTGTTTTCAATGTGGGGACTCAACATCATAGGAAATATAAACCCTACCTCCTCAAATAGACAAACATATCCTTACTACCACATATTGCTTCACTACGTGGGTGGAATCCATTCCCCTAAATTATGTGACTAGAAAATAGATATCCAAATTCATTTTCAATAATCTCATTTGTTATTATGGTATTCTCTTCAAAATTACATCTAATAATGGAGTTTAATTCAAAAACAAGGATGTCAAATCACTTTGTGCCAAATATAATATCACCCAACATTTTTCCACTCCATATTACTAGTAAGGCAATGGCCAAGTAGAGGCATCTAACAAAACCATTGTCAATATCTTCAATAAGATTGTCAATGATGCTGGATATGTTTGGCACTTGTAACTTTTCCATGCCCTTTAGGCTTATCAAGTCAATTTCTACACTCCAACAAGAGCCACACTCTATTCCTTAATTTATGATATTGAGGACATTCTTAATATTAAGGTCGAGTTTCTATCCTTACACATTTCACTAAAGCATATCCTTGATGATGAGGATAATAGAGTAGCTCACTTACATGAGCTAAAATTACTAGATGAAAAATGCATGATGACATTGAATAGCCTTCAATCATACCAAAACCAATTTCATAGTGAATATAACAAGCACATACATAGAAAATTTGATCTTGGTGATCTTATACTCAAATAAAAATAGAAAAACACTAATGTTAAACATAAGAAAAAGGGCAAGTTTAAACCTAAATATTTAGGACCTTATATCATTATTTATGGTTCTAGGGTATACATGTTTTCTACACCAAAAGGAGATAATATTGATAAACCAATGAACATAATCCACTTCAAGTGATTTTTATCTTGAGTAACTTAGGGTATTGTCTATGAGGATAATTTACTTTATGCCATGACTATCCCTTTGATACTATACCATGCCATATGCCTTTACCATCATGCTTTTCCTATTTTCCTAAGTTTTGGGTCTCCCATTCCTCTTTTGACCTTGGTTCCAATCTATTCTTACTTTAGATAGTGTTAGTGTTTGGGTTTAAATGCAGTTTCAAGTGACAATTTAGACTCAGGACTATCCAATGCATTATTTGAAGTGGTAATCTCTTTGAGAATTATGACAATGGGTATGGAAATTGCATCCTTCTCTTTTTATATTTATATACCATTATACCTTTCTATACCATTATACTTGTACCATTTTCCTATTCAAAATATTACTATTACTTAGTCAGATTTTTCATTATAGGGTGAACTACGATGGCTTAAGGTCTATTTGGACTATGTAGACTTCACTTAATGTTTTTTTAGGTTATCTCAGCCACCCTTATTCTCATGATCTCACCATTTTTCAATCAATATAAGTCATGCTCTCATAATTTTATGATCAATCTAACCCATGCTCTCTCCATTTTATGAGCAATCTAATATACACTCTCCCTATTTTGTGATCAATCTATTCTAATGTTCTCACCATTTTGAGAGAACTATTAAATCATGTTCTCTCCATTTTTTTAGTTAACCCATTCTATATCTCATAATCCTCCATTGAGTTGATATACCTAAAAACCAAAAAACATAGAAATATACCAAAAAACTCCAAAACAACCTCAAATATGAGGCTAGTTAACTTTTATCCATGTTACTTAGGATATGCATCTCCTAGTTAATAGGTATAACTTAAGATTTCACTTGGTCACATCATGACCATTTTCATTTTCCTATTCCATTTATTTATTATGTTCCCTCCCATTTATAGGAGAACTACATCAGCCTAAGGTTTGCACTAACTATATAAGAAGTGCTTAGATGTATGGGGAATCCTAGGTCAACTTATCTAATATCATTGATTGAATTCATTTGTTGATCTTAGTGACCATTCCATGTCATTTATTTATCTCAAAAATCTTGTACCATTTTGAGATTCATATCATCTTACTCTCTCACTATTTTGTGAGCCCATTCATATTTTTGTCTACAATCAAACTCTTTAACTTGTCATCAATTTTTTTCTCTTCCCAAATCTTGGGAAAACTACATTTGGCATGAAATCCATGTTGGAACTAGTGTATATTGGGCTATGTAGGTATTATCCATTTTCCTATTGCATTTGGAGTCAATTCGAGCACCCCTTATTTATTATTCTATTCCCCCTTCCCATGCCATCATACCTACATTATTTTTCCCTATAACCTAGGGGTAACCTTTTACCAAGCATAACACTTCTCTTACACATGCAAAAATGGTGTCATTAAGTAGTTAATTCATTTGATTTTATATATATATATTTTATTTATTACATTTGCCTTATATTAATTTTTCTATTGCATTTGACTTAAATTAGTTTGTTTATTACATTTGCCTTAGATTACCTTTTTTATTGTATTTTCCTTAGATTAGTTTATTTATTGCATTTTCCTTAGATTAATTTATTTAATGCATTATGTCATTCGTTTATGTGTTTTCATCCTAAAGAAAATTAGTTTAAACTTGAGTCTTGATTAGTACTTGGGATTGAGTTATTAACATTTTGAATTTAGATTGTGTTTTTTGTGCTTCCCTTCCCCTCAGTTTCCATAGGTTTATTACATTATATTTACATTTGAGTATTTATTTGTTATATCTTGTACTTAAGTTATGAATATTTGTATTCACTCCTACACTTAGTTTATCACATTATCATTACACTTGGGATTTGATTTATCATATCTCATGCGTAAGTTGATTATATTTTCATTTAAATTAAGTTCTTCCATGAATATAACACACATTGTTATTATGGTTTATTAATAACTATGATGCATAATGTCACATGCTATAATAAAAAATAGGCCAAATGATCTATCAAATGATGGTGTCAATAGTATCTCCCCTTATTCCTAGTAGACTTACCCAAACCACACCCAAAAACATAGTAACCCACTCACTAATTAATATTAATCCCTACTATTTAGGATGCACATCTTTGTACTAATAGGTGCCCTAAATTCATACCATTCACATGTATCAGCTCACCCTTAATATGTGTCCTGGGTTCATTATGTGAGATCCCTTTTCCAATTTTTCATAAAGGGGAAAATTATTTAGATGATCATTGATCATAACTACTTTACTAGGGAAAATTCCACCAATCACACTTAAATACTCCCTACTAGGGAAAATTCATTGTGCTAAGGATTAAAATTACCTTGTTAGATAAAATACTTATTTAGACAATTAGACTATGTCATTTTCCTCTTTTTAAGGGCTTTGATACCACTTTTTCAAGATTAGGAGCACAATTGATTACCTTTTATAAGCAAATAAACACGGAATTTAACCAGAAGTAACAAGTAACTAGAAATCAGAAACAACACAGAATTTGAGAGATAATACAATCTTGTATTCAACTCATCCAGAAATAAAATGCAATAAAGAAGATGCCACACTCTTCCCACACCTCTGAGGCTTCCCACACCTCTAGGGCTCCCAGTAATTCTCCTTCAAGAGTTCTCTCTCTCAATTACGGTCACTACAAACAACTCAAACACAGAGTTGTTATTCACCTCCACCAATTAGTAACAATACTGCCAGTACACAAGTACTAAAAGTACTCCAAGTATATTTCCCTTGAACTTGAAACAACCTAAAAATCAAAGGATCTTACTTACCATGTAGATCTAACCTGATCTTGCACAACCTATAGATCAACCTAGTTTTGCACACTTGTAAACCTAGATCTTACAATCAGAAGGATCTCTTCCTTGTCCTTAATTACAATACAACCCCATGAGTCTATTATATAGATCCAATGCAAACAATAATTAGACCTCTAATTACAATAATTATAAATGTAGACTCAAGACTAAAATTAGTCTTTTACATGTAAACAATTGGTTCGTTAAACTGACAGTTTGTCAACTAACAGTTTTGGAACTGCACAGGTGATCAACGTCGGTCACTGTCTGTCTGGAGATGACCGATGTTGGCCAATCCATGACCGATTTTGGTTATTTTGAACACTAAATATGACTAATGTTGATTGTGCTATCAATCAACAATTTCTCTGTAACTCAGCAACCTCCTCCATTTGCATTAGTGAAGCTTTTAGCTCCACAACCTAACAATCTCCCACTTGGAGATAAATAGCTGCATTTATACCTATACTTGTACATCATCTAATCTATTTTTTTGCTTGTATCCCTCTTCAATATCAATCTTGAAGACCAACCACCACACATCTTATGGTGCTACACCTATCATTTAAGTCCCCTACCATCTCCGAAGTGCTTGACCTTGTATAACATGTTAACCTGCTGCTGGTCCCTCTCAGATACCTGAGAATCCACGGAACTACTTTCCAGTGCTTCTTTCTTGAATTGGCCATGAACTCACTGACAAAACCCACTACTTGGGCAAACTCAGGTCTAGTACACATATACTTAACCTCATCATGTGAATTGGGACACTGTTCTGTGAACTGTCCATCCATAGGTGTGCTAACTGGTTCTACATCCTGCATCTTAAACCTCACCACTACCTTATTCACATAATCATCCTGAGACAACATCAACCTGTGATCTTACCTGTCTCTAGGAATACTCATGCTAAATAATTTTGCTACTCCCAAATTCTTCATGACATACCTCTGAACTAACTTTACCTTTAACTCAGCAACTCCCTGCATGTGTGACCCTACAACAAGAATACACACAACATACATTAATAAAATAATGTAGCTAATATTATCCAACTTGGTAAAGGAAACACAATGGTTATATTGACATTGACTAAATCCATGCTTTGTCATACACCTATCAAACCTCCATTGTCCTGCAGCTTGCTCAAGACCATATAACCTGGCCTTCTGTCTCATGTGTCCATTCTCTCTCTTCTTTAACTTGGGAATCCATTCGTCTTTTAGTGCTTTCTCTCTAACTAGAAAATCTACCAAATCTCCCATTTGGTTCTCATCCAAGGAATCAAATTCCTCATTCATGCCATGCTCCCACTGTTTCCTAGATTTTACCTGCTCTACTTCTTTAAAACTTCCTAGTTCTTGACCATCAGTGAGCAACAAGTAGTCTAAAGAAGGGGAATAATGAATTTGAGGCTTACTTACACTTTCAGTCCTCCTCATGGGCATTTGAGACCCCTTGACAACTTGTTGTCCACCCAAAATCTATTTTTTGGTCGACCTTGGTCTGCACTTGATTGATGTCGATCCTACATGATCACTGATGCCGATTCCCTGATCGACATCAGTGTCCACCTGGTCACCGATGCCAGTTCCCTGACTGACATTGGTCACCACCTACCTGACACCACTGACTCTGATCTGCACATGACCGACATTGGTACCTACCTATTCGATGTCAGTTCTACCTGACTGATGTCGGTAACTGTGTTTTCTTATGAGTGATGACTTTTTACCCATGAGCTTACCTTGGATCATAACCTTGTCCAAACTACCCTATTCAGAATTATTCATCTCCTTGAGCTGATCTCTGTCTGTCATCTCCTCCTTGAAAACCAAAGCTTTCCTATTCTTGTCAAAACCATTAGATTTCCTCTTTGTGCAATAGACCCGATCCTTTCTTGTAGCATGATTTTCAAGAAACCTCACTTTCTTCTGTTGCTTATAGAAATCTTGATCTATGCTTTCTGAATCTAAACTTTTACCCTTTGACTCAAGAACATGCATCCCCTTCTTATTTATGTGACCAAGCCTATGGAACTACATCTTCGAATCTACAGCTAAAGTAGATAAACTAGAAGGAGAATCAGTAATACAAGTAAATAGATAAAGAGTACCTACTTTCTTACCTCTTTCTAAAATAAGTGCACCCTTTGAAACTTTCCAAGAGTCCACTGTGAGAATTACTGTGCATCCCTCATCACCCAACTTTCCAGCATAAATCAAGTTCTGCTTCAAGACTGGGACATGCATGACCTCCTTCAACACCCATGTGTTGCCCGTCTGCAATTTTAGCTGCACTTTCCCTTTGCCAACCATTTGACAAGGCTTACCATCCCATAAATAAATCTCTCCAAAGTCCCCTTGGACATATTCATGAAAAAATTCTCTATTTGTGGTTGCATGGAAAGAGGCACTAGAATCTAACACCCAATATTCCACTTTATCCAAGGAACATACAAGAGCATCATGTGCAACAATATCTGCAACATCTGCTTCTTCATTTCCTTCATGTTAATCTTCAACCAACCTAAAATATTTCTTTACATGCCCTTTCTTTCCACATTTCTAGCAGAATATTTTTCCATACCTAGATTTGGATCTCCTACCTATCTTTGACCTTGATCTCCCTTGCTCGATCTTCTCTCTTTGCCTTCCCCTGCTTTCAACACTTAAAGCATTCCCTGATGATTCACCTGTGCTTTTCCTGCAAATTTCTTCATTCAAGATTACACTAACAACATCATCAACTTTTAAGATATTTGAAGCAGACACAGTATTACTAACTGTCATTACCAAACTATCCCAACTTTCAAGTAATGAGCATAAGATTAAGAGAGCCTTAATTTCATCATCAAAAACAATATTGACTGAAACTAAATAGTTTACCAAACCATGGAAATCAGTAAGATGACTGTGTACAGATCCACCTTCCAACATTTGCAAATTAAATAATTACTTCATAAGAAATACCTTATTCAAAGCTGAGGGTTTTTCATATAAATTTGCCAAAGATCCCATTAACTCTACTGTTGTCTTAGCTTGTGATAAGTTGGAAATCACAGACGATGCCAGGCTCAACCTTATAGATCCTAGAGCCTTCTGATCAAGAACCTTCCATTCTTCATCTTTCATATCTATGGGCTTGGTTGCAACCCCACCCAATGGTAAATACATATCTTTCTGATACAAATAATATTCTATCTGCATCCTCCATTATTGATAATTCTTGCCGTTAAACTTCTCCATTCTTAGTTTACTTTCTTTTGCCATTGCTATACTCCCACTCAAATAGAAACCCCTATGAGTGCCCTATAATCAACACACACTAAACAGATCTAAAACCACCTGTTAGTGAACCCAAGCTCTGATACCACTTTTTCAGGATTAGGAGCATAATTTATTACCTTGTATAAGCAACTAAACATAGAATATAATCAGAAGTAACAAGTAACTAGAAATCAAAAACAACATAGAATTTGAGAGACAATACAATCTTGTATTCAACTCATCTAGAAAGAAAATACAATAAAAAATATACCACACTCTTACCACACCTCTAAGGCTTCCCACACCTCTAGGGCTCCCAATAATTCTCCTTCAAGAGTTCTCTCTCTCAATTACGGTCACAACAAACAACTCAAACACAGAGTTGTTCACCTCCACTAGTCAGTAACAATACTGCTAGTACACAAGTACTCAAAGTAATCCAAGTAGATCTCCCTTAAACTTGAAACAACCTACAAATCAAATGATCTTACTTACCATGTAGATCTAACCTGATCTTGCCCAACCTATAGATCAACCTGGTTTTGCACACCTGCAAACCTAGATCTTACAATCACAAGGATCTCTTCCTTGTCTTTGATTACAATACAGCCCCATGAGTCTATTATATAGATCTCATGCAAATAATAATTAGACCTCTAATTAAAATAATTAGAAATGTAGACTCAAGACTAAAATTATTCTTTTACATGCAAAAAACTGATTTGTTAAACTAACAGTTCATCAACTAACAGTTTTGGAACCGCACAGGCGACCAATGTCAGTCACTGTCTATCTGGAGATGACTAACGTCGGCTGATCCATGATCGATGTCAGTTATTATGAACACTAAAGATGACCGATGTCAATTTCATTGTCGATGTCGGTTTCTCTGTAACTCAGCAACCTCCTCCATTTGCATCAGTGAAGCTTTTAGCTCCACAACCTAACAGTGTTAAGGATTAAAATTACCTTGTTAGATAAAATCCTTATTTATACAATTAGACTGTGTCATTTTCCTCTTTTTAAGGGCTCTTTCAACAAAATTATTTTACACCTGATCCCTCAAGGGGGTATTTAGGGCTCATCAACCACCCTTTAGGGCATCATCCTATGACTATTGGCTCATAACAACTTCTAGTTGTCAACATGTCACTTTTTAAACATTAAAATTTTCAATGTAACATTTTTTTCATTCTTTGAGAAGACATTATTATGCATGTCTTACAACACCTACTCAAATAGGGGTAAAATTTAGAAACTCCTATTTATCCACTTTCATGTCTAAACAAACTTTAGATCAATTTATAGTAAATAATACTTAATTAAGCCTATAAATCACCTGAACATCCCATATTCATTTGCACATTAGATGTAAGTTCCCAGAGTTATGTTAGGGCTTCCCTATTTGGGATAATACTCTATACATAATGATAATTTCTCATGGATTCATCCCCAATCAGCATGCAACCTAAAAAACTAACATTTTTGACTAATTAAGTGGGACATTTAACCTAATTCTTGAAATGACCAAAAGACTAAGCAGAATTAATTAAGTAAATCAAATTAAATGCTTAAGTGAAAAAACCATATTTAATTAATGAATATTTAATTTATAAAAAATAATTTTCAACAAATATGAGGTCATGATGATGTCATCATCTATAAAGTCAAGAATTATAAAATATCAAAATAAATGTCATAATAATCATAAATGTTGAGTCATGCCTTCATAAATGAATAATTAAAGCAATAATTATTTGCATTTAGACTCCCAACATTAACCTTAACCTAACTACACTTGGGTTAGAGTTAGTTGAAAACCTATAATACAAGTGACATGACCATTCTTAACCAAACTTTTATGTGCAAATAAATAATGCCAATTTATTACTAGAAATCTTCATTTCCAAACAAGCTAAGAGCCAATTTCCAAGTGATAATGGGAGGTTTTTCCCATAAAACATTGCCATCATCAAACACCATTTATTCAAAAAATTGATCTTAGGTCTTCTCTCACACTGATTGAAAGATGGAGTCACTCTAGGAAGGTAAATGGTGTTTTTTTCTTCCATTATTAGATTCATTTAGTTTGTTATCCTTGCTCATCATAGTACTTAGGATTAGAATTCTAGTTGCCATTAATTATTTTGGTTTATCCACTAATAAGAGAAACTAACATTGTCTTCATAATCCTATGTTATAACTACTAGACCAACTGATTATGATTCACTCTCTTCCTCCTAACCTCTAGATCCTTTTAACTATCTTCCCCACATGCCCATCATTGAAGATGAGAGTGATATTTAATAAACCTCCAAAATTATCCTTTTCATTAATGAAAACCCACAGCATATGGGTAATAAACCTATGGTCATTTATAACCTCATTATGGCACCCCACATAGGATGTCCCCCATCACCTTCATATACCATTTCTATAGTATTTGTGGTAAGTCAATACACAACTTCCTCTCTTCCTTCATCTTCCACTATGCCTAGTATAACCAATACTATGGAGATAATTTATTATAGTGGGAATAATCAAATTTCTCATATCACTACTAACATTAATGTTACCACTAGTGCATCATAAATTGCTTATACTAGTCAAAAAACTCTAAATATTAATCAAATCTTGTTGAAAACCATTAATAAAATGGATAATTTTCAAAATAATAATGTTAATTAAATGATTTAAATGCAAAATCAAATTTTTTAATTGATAATTCATCCACAAAAATCTCAATGGCGAGTGAAAAAAAAATTCCCCCCACTACCCCAACCCTTTAGAGATACACAGAGTGATCTTATTCATCAACCCCCACTTATTAATAAAGTCATCAAACATCTTCAAAATTAACCATAAATTCCTCAAATTACAAACGTAAATATAGGAGGTATTACTCATATTATCACTTATAATGGATATACTTATCTTGATTTGAATTTGAAAGCACACAAAATTTTAGTGGCCAATAATAAAATGAACTTGGGTTTTTTCAAGTGAATCTATTTCAAAAATATGATGAATTAGTTTAAAAGGTAGATAGTTGTGCAGGGAAATCAAGCATTGGAATAGAGCGAATCAAGTAAAATGGCATGTCACTTGGATGAACATGTTACATAGAATGAATGGACCTATATATAGTTATTTGTACATGTGTGCATATGATCATTTACATATGTGTGTAAATGATTAACTACACATGTTGATAGGTCAATTGCACATGAATATGGGTTATCTACATATACTTCTGAACCGTCTACATTTTAAATCAACCCATATGCATGTGAATTTGATCCTTATATATGTGAAAGTGTAGACAATTGACATAAATGTAGGCAATTAATAGAAAATGTAAACAATTGACAATAAATGCAAATGATTGAATGTAGTCGAGGTGTCTAATATAGTATAAATAGTGGTGAGTGAAACTAGATTGAATTTCAAGGTACCAAATAAATAAATTTTTAATAATGTAATTTATTTAAATCAATACATGAACAGACCCTAAAAAATAACTTACATCCCAAAAATTTAGGTTATTTCACATTGTTGACTAACACAAAATCACCAAATGATGATTTATAAAACCAAAATATTTATGAATTAATGATATTTCACCATTATAATTTTCCCTTTTTGAAATATTTTGGTAACCTTTATAAATATTGGATTAAGCTTAATACCATTACTTCCACAAAATTCTTGTTAAAATCTTTTTTGGTGATGCTTTAGATTGGTAAAATCAACTCAAGTATAACACTATCTCTAGTTTAGAATATTTAGTTAATTCATTGGTACAATAATTTCAAACCAAAGATATACTTGAAAATATTTTAGTGCATTTTATTAATTGTAAATATATAAAATTTCAATATGCTCAAGTTTTCATTAAAAGATAGAAAACCATATCTAAAAAAATTGAATGCAACATGTCAGAAGATAATCTCTTCCATTTTTTCATAAATATTCTTCATCATAAAATATAATATCATGTTAAGACTTTCTCTCCAAAATATTTTTAAGAAGCCCTTGATCAAGTTAAACTTCAAGACTTATTAATAAGACAATTCAAGCCTTCCTAACCTCTGGCAGGAACTCATATGTTTATGAGATCTATAAATAACATGCCACCAATTATGGTGTTACAAATACTTATAATTCTATACACATAATTCATGTTATTCTTCTTGGTGGACCCAATGAGGCAACTCCTTCCCCACCTTTCATGAAAATTCCATTCTAGCCACCTCCCTCATCATCATCATCATCATACATAATCAATGTTAAATTTCATAAACCTATTTTCATGGTGTAAATCTAAAAATGTATTCCTAAACCTTTAGCATGAGAAATTGAACCTACTCACCCTACCAAACATTGGTATGATCCAGAAAAAAATGGTATCATTCAAGTTGGGGACATTATCATGAAACCTGTAGGCAAATTAGGAGCTTTTATCTTAAATCTATCCTTGGTCCTATTTTTTATCATGAAACTATGATTCACAAACATCAACAAACATATGAAAATGTGTCTAAAGCTCATGATTCCAAATTAAATCATGAAGCTCTTAAACAAGCTAATGATCACCTTGTTATCTATAAAGATCCACTTCTTAATTATCAATCTAATAGTACTCAACCTCATACCTCTAATGTTATGGAAACTTTAATTGACTCTAATTCTCTAACCAATGATGAAAATGTAGTCAACATAAACAATATGAGGCATAAAATATCATATATTGATCCTTATCCACATTCTAATTATAATAAATTTCTTACTTTTTACACTATTTAATATACTTATCCATCTCATTTCATGAATATTGAACATATGGAAAAAACCCCTAATTCCATTCCTATCAGTACACACTTTGATCCCTTACCATCTATCCAAATTATATCAAACAAAATGATACAATTTGATTCTCCCTCTTTTCCCATTGTTATGGCATCTACTAGCCTAATATCACATTCAACTCCTTGCTTAGAAATAACTACGTATAAAATAGAAAAATAGTCTACTTTTATGACTACATCTCCACTCATAACATCAAATACATTAAGGGAGTCAGTTATTAACCCAACTATGACACAAATGACAACAACTAGATCCATGCAGTTTGATCTACCTGGCAAACCTATGCTATCCAAGTCAAATATCATAATCCATATAATCAATTTAATTTCACTTCCACTCATCCTTCAATAAATTGCTTCAATATTATACACCTTCATCTAAAATGGTTCTAATAAAATGTGATGAATAGGATCTTATAATTGAACTTTCTCACCTCCAATATCAAATTCCTATTATAGAACTCATAAGGACTTCCCCTCATCATCACAATAATTTAATTCAAATTTTATTTGAAACGAACATCCCTCAACTTCCACACATAAGGAAAGAAGCTACCTTGTCTAGGTATAATGATAATATTATTCAACAATGTGAATAAAAATCAATACACATTGATGAAACTATAGATACTTATTTATCTCTCAAATTTTACATTCCATAAATGATTGTTGATGAAATATTACTTCACATATAGGATCATACTTTATTAATTATTTTCCAAATGGGTGATATTCAAGTCAAGTGTGCCTTGATTGATGAAGTATACAATACTTGTGTTTATTCCCTTAACTTCATTAAAACTCTTAAATATTATAAATGCAATCTTAAGTCTACCCAAAGTATGTGCTAAGTCCATGATTAAATAAAAATTCCTCCCCTTGGTTATATTTATCTCCCAATCATAGTCCATTCTGTCACGATTAGAGTTAAGGTCATGATTTTCAATTTTCCTCTATCCTATAATATTTTACTCAGTTGACCATGGACACACCACATGGAAGTTATTACTTCTTCTACATACCAGTGCATCAAATTTCCACATAATGATGCTATATATAACATTTAAGGTGATCCAGGCATCAATTTGGGCGACAATTCAGGTGACAGTTCCACCCCAATTGATGACAGAACTTCCGGGAGCCATAACTTTTGCACCGTAGCTCCAATTGACTCTCCGTTTGAACCGTTGGAAAGCTAATAATGAGGGGAACATCGTGAAATGGCATGGAGCTCTGCTCAATGGATTTTGACCCCCGAAAACCCAACGGAAGTGCCTCAAATTTCAATTTTAATAGTGCTGTCTAAAAATAGTAAGTTTCTAAAAATAGTAATTCCTCGAATTATGTATTGTTTTAAATATTGGAAGTCATACCACTTCATCTCCCTCAAGATTGGTGATCTTCCACATCCTTCCCATGCTTTAAAATTGTGTATAAAAGAAGAGGTAACCCGAAATGTGAAGGGAGACATCTCTTCCCAGAGATAAGCATATTTCTGTATTGCGATTTTGAGTAATACTACATCTCTTCTCAGAGAATTCATTGTTATTGTGTTATTTCTATGTTATTGTGATATTTATCAACCCAAAACTTCTGAGTTTTGGATCATAAGGAGACACTAATCCTTATAATTTTTAATAATTCTAAGGTCTTAGTGTTTTTTAAATACCTAAACTTTAACCTTTTCCTAACATACCCTTTCATGAATATCAATGATTTAATTATCCCATCAATTCTAATCATGGTTACCACAGACACCCCAAACTTGTGGGAAGCATACCTCTTAACATATTAGACTATTATGATGATGATTCCAATGAGACAAATATTAATTAAAAAACTTTGGATTTCCATCATACAATTATTAATTACTTATCACCTTGTTTTCTACCTCATTCTCATCATAAATAGATTGACAAAATTATCACCTCAATAGTGAGGTATGAATAATCAAACCCTCATACACCTAATTAAAATGATTTTAATTCCCTAGATGGACCATTTTTATATGTTTATGATCAACCCAACTATGAAAAAAAATTTATTATTGATCTTGTTTACAATACTCTTATGAAACTACTTTACATGTACATAACATCCACTTCATGGATGTAGTCCCTTATGAAATTATTTATTCTTCCATTGATGTTCATAGGTAAGAGATGGATCAAGTACCATATTATACTAATTATAATATATTCACCTCTAATTTTCTTAGAGGTATTCTCCTAGATCATGCCATATCATGACCTTACCACATCACTATATTTGTTGATCCTTCAAGAAACCTTCCACCTAAGATGTTGGATACATTAATCCAACTTAAACCAAGGATATCTCTTACAGCTAAAAATATTACTTAGGATCCTACTGATAAATATATGGATCATGATGATTTACTTGATGAGGTTTTACCCATGTCAAAACATGATATTCCACCTAGACAATGTGTAGATGAGCCATATTATGAATTTCGTAAAATAGTTACTCATTATGTCAAATAATTTCTATCATACCAAATATTATTAGCATATAAATAGACATATAGATCTATTCCTACCATATATAACATACCTCATCACTTAGTTATTGCCAACTGCACTTGTTATTTCCATGGCATGACTATATATACTTTGACACACTACCAACAACTTCAACAACACATTGATGTGTTTTATCTTGAAACAAAACAACCTTCTAATGTTAATATATTAACACCTACTAAGATATATTTATAATATATTCCTAAATATGGGGAATTCTATTTACTTTGGAATCAGTGTATTGCACCTCATAGAGATAGATGTAGAGTACTCCAATAGCATTTTCATGACTTTTCATAGCCTATACCTTCACCTTCACAATAGATATATTAGGATCATTCTTAGATAAAGGATCAACCTTATCCTATACCCATGTGTTCTCATATATCAGAGGATATTAACCATATCCTAGTGTAGATTCCTTATATGTATTATCCCTTGTAGGAGATACCATGCATGCCTCCTTATTATCATTCTCCTAATTTCTCCATAGAGTTCATGAATCATGAAGTCCTCTCCCACCTCTCTACAAATATATATGAGACCATGATCAGAGATAGATGTTAGTTATAACATGACTTATCAAATGTTACTGATGGTGTGTGTCAGGATATATATCAACATTTATGGGCACATATGTGTGTGACTTGTCATATCATTATACACATTACCATATGATTGGATTTGATATTTACATTTCATTATGAAAATTGGTGATGAATTGTGGTTTATATGTTTTTATTGTATTTTTAGCATTTTAATTTTTAACATATACTCTACATCTATGACATATTATTTATATTATGATTTCTTTCATTATACTTACTATATTTATAAACACCTCTCAGTCCTCTTTATCAATATTCACTTTCATTTCCTTATTTTCACTTTTTTTGAGTTGATCATTAATTTCATAGGTACTTGTGATAACTCTTTGGTAAGATAGGATAGCCTTCAAGTGACTTGGATATATTCAATATAGCCTAGACCATTTTCCATTACACTATTTTACATTTGTGTGATCAGATACAAGTATACCCATGATTGTCCCACTCATTACATGAATAAATATTATATGATATTCATATTTTCTTTTACCCCTTCATTATAAGAATACATAGGTCAATTTTGAGATTGCATACTTACTTTTGAGTAAGTCTATGAAAATTTTGATACCATGATCTTCAATACTATTCTCCAATGACAAAGTGTAAGCTATATTATGTTTTTCACTTATTTTACTCTTTATTGGTTATCTAAATCTAAATGGGGGAGAAATTTAAAAAGCCATAAAATTTTAAAATAAAAAAAAATGCAATTATAACCATAAAATTAAGATCACACTTAAATATATGATCTTTTGACACATCTCATATTCAAATTCAAAGATCAAAATCCACACATAGCCTCATAAATAATTAATATCCATTGAAGTGTAGTAGGCCAATAGACTAGGATATGAGGTCTAATTTTATCATCTAGTGCCACCTACTTTCTCATGCTAATACCCAATCCTCACAGTAGACTAATGACTCTGTAATGGGTCATAAAGTATGTAAAACACATTATGGGAAGATAGGTTCATTTTAATTTTCCTACATATATCCTTCATAGGATGATCTATGTACTTCATGTTGTCATCAAATTTTGAACCCTAGAACATTCTATGAAGATCCTTCAATTTGATGCAATATTTAATCATCCCTCAAGTTTGTAGGAACTTGTAAGAGAGATGATTCTCTAGGATTAAAAAGGGCTAGCTCCCTAGATATGACTTGATATGCTTATGCCACTAAAACTACCTATTATGGGTGAAAAGGGAGAGAAAGATAAATAAATAAAACCTAAACTAGGAGGTGATACACAAATAATTTATTCCATTCATACACTTAGAAATTGCATAATGACCTAAGACAACCAAACTAGCCTCACACCAACAATGGATCTCCCTAGCATTAGTGTTTCTCATGAAGGCAAATAATAACTCAACAAATGAAGGAAAGTGAAGGGAAGGTCAGATATGGCTCTACCAAACTCATCCACACTTCAAGAGTCTATTGTAGTAGCATAAAATTCATGAAACCTATTAAGAGAGAAGTCACTTTGAAACAACACAATCAAGGATTGCATGAAAAATAAGATGAACTCAATCTATACTTGACTTTCAAGATGGATCACTTCAAAACATAGTGCAAATTAACTTAGAATATAAATAACTTCCTTCTCATTATCTCAAATACAAATCAATGTACAATTTTGGTAGGGCTTAACCATACCAAGAGTTGGAATCCTTTCAATAGCCAAAATGGTTTACATTTATAGAACTTAGAGGAAGAGAGAGAAAGGAAGTTGAAGAGGCACAAAGGATATGTGTCACCAAGTGAATATTAGTTAAAATTACATATATAATAGAGGCAAGGTGAGATATGCCATGTCATGAAGGTTTACTTGTCCAAACAAGTCATAAAGATAGTGAAAAGTGGCACAAAACCTACAAGTTTGGCATAAAAAACTCCCTATATGATTTTCCTTCCAAAACTACCCTTATCCCTACATATGGTTAGGTATAATTATTAGTCTAAGAAAGAGAGGTTACAAAAAAGTCTCCACATCCATTGAATTGATAACTAACTATCCCTATTCTTGTGGACATATAAAATCATCACTAACAGTTTCAAAAGGGCTCTTTTCCATGCACCTTCTCCACTTTGCATTCAAAAACTTACAACTTTGTAGACTGATCCATGAATAATAGGGAATTAAACTTTTCAAAGGCTCCCATATCATAAATTTCAAGAAAAATCCTATAAAAGGTCTAACTAATTTCTTTTCACCTCTTTTTCCAAGTGTTCACTAGTTGGCTCACTAGAATGGCTAAAAGGGAAGGCCTAGTTGGGGAAATTACAGGATCATTCATGAGATTAGGTGAATTTTAGAATTTATCTCAATTTTAAATATTCCTCCCAAAGTTTTTTTCATCTCCTAATCTCTCTTGTATCTTGCACACCACTCAAAATAGTCAAAATAAGCCTGGTTTTCCTCTGATCCATACACTTATACACAAGAGAGTCACATGTATGGGATATTATGAGATTCCTCTACAACCTCATATTTGTTTCATGTATATCCCATTTCATCTAGATGCTCAAAAATCCTCCTTTTCCCAATTGGGTCCCTATAAGGGTTTTACAAGGGTTTTTTTGGAGGCTTTAGGTCTTAACATTTGTTCATAAAGAATAGACATTAAACCTATAATAAAATTCCATTGAGGTCTCCTCAAGGACCATCCTTAACTCTTATAAATTCCTTAGGGTCTCATAAATGGTCATGAAAGTTATGAGCATTTGAACTTGACCTTCAAGTGGATTTCATGCTTTATATGAGGGTTTTAGTATGTCTGGAGTTGGATATATCTTCTTATGGAGTTTCCCTAAAAAAATTTTTTTGTATAACCTCTATACATATACTATTCACCTCCTTAAACTATTGGAATGTCTCATTTAAAACTATACATAAGAATGGTTAGTCTTTAGGATTAGGCCTAGACCTTGTGCAAGGAGACTACCTGTAACCTTGTGTTCAAAAACCACTATTTATTTATGATTAATTTCCTTAGATAGATTATAAAAATAAAATATTATTTTAAAAACATGTAAAAATACATTATATGACTTCCCAAAATCTAGAATTAAGAATGACCCTCTATTTGGCATTAGACCCATTACTTGCACAACTGGCTACACTTGCAAACCTAGTAGCTCCAAACATCTTATCTAGTTTTAAACCATAAAATAAAGTTTTAATGATGGTAATATATGTTATTTAACTCACCAAATCTTATTTTAAACCTTAATTCACTTTTGGTGTGTGGTTTTGACCATTTTTTCCAATTTTGTAAGGTCTATACAAGGGAAAAGTGACCCCTATCTGAGACAAAATAGGGGCCACTTCCCTTTTTATTTTAAAAATAAAAATTATGATATATGATATCTTGGTTCATTAGGATTACCTCCACAAACTTTTGGTTTTTTACTCCAATGGATGACCCTCCAACTGATCTAAAACTCAAGACTAAGTTTTCTAAGAAAGTGCATATAGGGTTAGAGGGAGAAGGACTATGTTTTTGTAAGTTTAGGGTCTATAGGCCATAACATAAGATTAATTTGATGTTCATGGTACTTATATAAATTTTTATTAAGCTATAAGACATATTAATTCCTTCCCTTTCCTTCCTTTAAAGCCAAAACCCATACCTTGCTTAAGCTTGGAAGGTGACCTTGCATGACTAAGGTAGCAAACACAGGTACTATTGGTGAATATCTTATTATGTGGGAATATTATAAGGTGATAATATTTATTTATATCCTATATAAAATAATTAAAAATAAAAACAAGCTCCTTCCTTGATCCATAGTGATTCTATCATCTAAAACACTAACCATGCTCACTCTTGTTCATTCTTGGCCTAACTTGGTTGTAGGTGCATTCCTTGCCCTGAATATAGGTTCCTAAGGGAAATTTGGGTCATTATATTGAATTTTAAAATGTTTATATAATGTTATTTAAGTATAAATATTAATTTCATAAACTCCCATGCTTTTTGTACATTCTTGAACAAAGATTGTGATCACATTCCCTATACGACTGAGACATAAACCTACATGCTTGTAGGTTTCTAAGGTATGTTTTGACCTTAAAATGTATGAATTTTTTTTTCTCTTATCACTCTTATATTATCATATAATATACTTACATGATCCATTTTCACCTTAAAAATCTTCCTTACCCCTGACTGAGATCAAACTCAAGGTTTTGACTGTAGATGCCTATTTTTAGGCCTATAGGTGAAATGAGTTTGATTTGCATTATGTTGACCTCAACTAGGGGATTATTTAGATTTTATATAGTATTTTAAAAATAATATTCACCTTATTTCTCATTATGAACCCTCAATGCCATATTTATGCTAAATCTTGGAAACATTGTCTTCTCTGCCCTATATGCCCTGTGTACAGATAGGGCATGGATTGGAGAGGTCACTCTATGAAACATAACTCTTATTCATGGATTAATTACTCAATTTTGGTTGTTGATTTTTTTTAAAATTTTACCTCTTGACATAATAGGTTTATAACTAGTCAAGTGCCTTGTAGGACAAGTGCTCATTAGGAATCTTATAGATATCACTGTCAACTTTCAGTGATTTCTTGGCAACTTAGAGGAGCTCAAAATCCATCTTCCACTTAGACTTTAGCTCCCAAATTTGGCATAGTTGAAATAGGTAGATAGGGATATAAATAAAAATCAATAAAATTGGTGAAATCATCCTCTATCATATCAAATATTAACCCATAACAACCTCAAGACCTTTGTTTTTTGCATTTGGGGAATGAGAGACCAAAAATGGAAATGACTTCTTTTAGAGTGAGACTTGCTTGTCTACCATCCTAGAATTTCATGACATGCAAAACATGAATCTTGGGTAATTTTAAATCTACAAACATGAATTAAATCATGAATTTACAACACTCATACCTCTGTACAATCCTCTTGGTGAAGGTGAATGCTATTATTTTGTGGACAAGGTAGTAAACAAGGAAACTAGGCAATTTTAGCCTTGAAGGGGTTGCTAGTTTGATACCTCACCATGGTAATTTTATGAAAAAAAATTTATACATGAATCCAATATTATTTAACACCCCATATATCTCCTCCCATGTTGTAAAACTTAGATTTCTCACACCTGACTGTCAACTTGGAAAATAAGCACAATTTGAACTCTCCTTCAAGTGGAATTGAAAGAGAAGTGTTGGATGGTTTAATCACCATAAATAGGACTTCATTAACACCTGAAAATACCTAATAAAACTAACACATCTCCCTATGATTATGAAAACAAGGAACGAATGCACAACTATACCCCTCTTGGATGTAATTCCATAAATAGTTACCTAGATTCGAACTGATGCTTCATGAGGAAGAAGGAATCAAGATGGAATTTATTTTTATGTATATGGAGAGGACTTAGATAAATATCCACTTGTAGAATTATTTTCCTTAAATCCACCTGTAGCTCTCATGGTAAGTGTTTGAACTTGCCCTTCCTTGGATTGCCAATGGAGAAAGAAGATAAATTAGTTGTAGATGAAATTTTTTGTGAAAAAAATGAAAAAAAATGTGTATATGACCTGTGTGGAGGTAAATATTTATTCTTACAATGTTTTTATCTGATGGTGGACTTGGGAAGTCTATATAATTGCCTAAAAGCTCCTATTTTTTAGGGAAAACTACCATCCACTAAACATAACTACTTATTTCCTAAAAAATAATTATTTATAATCTAATTATAACATGATACACATTAAAAATCACCTAGGTGCCAAATTTTCTTGCATAAAAATTTGTATAAGTCATTAAATGGGCTAAAAATGGCTAAAAGCCCCACTTTTCCATGTGAGATAAGATCTATGACCAATTCATGACTTGTAAGCATATGAAAACATATTAAGGACCAAATTAGTAAATTTTCAGCATAATTTGAACCTTTGACTAGGGTTGACCAACTTTTGATTGAAGTTGACTAGCCTAGTACATAAGGGGTGGACCTCAACAAGGACTAGGGAGAGGATTAGTAAGATAATAGACCAACATAACACCCTATAAAACACATGGGAATCTTATAAAAAGTTTAAAATAGTATGGTTTGGCCTAAATTTGACTCAAGGTCAAATTTGGTCAACATTCTTGGTGATTTCTAGGGTTGGCATGCTTGTTATGCCTAGGACCAGTTGCCTTACATCTCCATTGGGCACAGAGTCATGCATATGAGCACTCAAATTGACTTGAGTAGACCTTTGACTCAAAGAACATAATTTGGTTGACTCACACACATAAAATTAAATACACACACACAAAACTAAGGAAAGGAAACACATTCATGCTATGAAGTACTTAGGAAACAAAAGACAAACTGAAACAAACATACTCAAATATTAACAAACCTAATATGAACAACCCCTCCTGGATCAAAGGGGTAGAAGAAACCTTCTTGGATTCATGATATAGAGAGATAAATGAGGCATGAAACCTCTTGATATTTATAATAAATGTCTCTATCTTCTTCATGGTGTTCAATAAGAACCATGTAGCTCCAAATAGATTAGCCATAGAAATGAACTTCTTTTTTAGCTTAACAACTTCAAGTTTCTCATAAGATTATTCAACTTTGACCTCCAATGGTGATGCAACAAGGTTTTCATTCTTATTTTCCATGATATTCTCAATGATAATGGGTTTCTCTTCTTGACATATGAGGTCATCAAGTTGATTCTCTTCATGTTCCAATGCATTTAAGGGTGGTTCAAAATTAGATAGAGGTATGGACTCATCTCCAAGAACTATGTCTTCTACCTTGGTTTCATGAGACTCTTTCAATATTTAAACTTATTTAGGAGTGACTTGACCTTCATCCTTGATAGTTAACTCCACTTCATGCTTGAGATGGTCATTTACAAGTTCATGATTAGACATGGAGTCTTCTTTTTCTTGGTTCAAGAAGGTGAGTTATGCTTGATAGCCCCAAGTGGAGTTCCAATGATAAATTCTTCCTCATAATCACTTATGTCATCCTCTTGCTCTATTTAAAACTAAATTATTTCTTCCTTTGATGCTTCCCTTAAAAGAGTTTATTATTCAAGAAGAGATGGGGTGGGAGGGTGACAAATGGATGAATGATCTAAAGAAAGAATGTAAGGTGTAGTGAGAGGTTCATGAATGGATATGGAAGAAAGAGAAAGTTCTTGAATTGAATCTTGGATAAAAATAAGGCTTTGTTGAGTTTAGGGCACATTAGTTTCTTCCACAACCACCTCATAACTTTCATCATCCTTTTAAACTTCTCATTTGACCTCTTTTTCCCCAACACTTCACATTTTGGTCCCAAGTTGGAAGCTTGAAACTAGTAGGTTCTTTTGAGGACTAAATAGGTTATTTTTCAAGAAGAGGGATAGTGTAAGAGAGATATATAGGTCTATGGGTTGGGGATGGAGTGTGATGTTCATGGATGGACATGGACATGGGTGAAACTTCTTGAATGGGCTCTTGAGGGACAGGTAAGGTAAGATGAGCAGTAGGAAGGAGATCTTCTTCATCCAAGCTTTTATCATCCTCCTCATCTTCTTCAAGCTCTTCATAGATTTTTAGATATTCCGTTATAGCTACAAATTTTTCTATAGACTCTTAGGTTTCCCATCTCTCTAACCTATCAATCCACCATTGAAAATATTTTCTTGCCATAGACAATCCTTCACTAATGGCATATTGATTCTCTTCTTAAACATACCCCCCACATGTCTATCAATAACCCAAATGAAACCCTTAACCAATCCACAAGACCACCAAGAATTTTATCATAGCACTTATCTAGCACACTCATATGCTTTTCCAATTATAGAAACTTTGGCATAACTACCCACACATTTTGAGAATGAGAGGTATAGGAAGCTTGGACAAAGTGACTGGGATGTTTAACTTCTTCAAGAAAGGTTTTCAAAGTTTCGTATTTTGACTCCCAAGTAATGGTGTTTCTTGACTCATCATGACAAGGCTGAGGGGAATATGGGTCATATGGCTGGTCAACAACAAAATACTCATTTGGAAAGGGACTAGGTTGACTATAGGACTGTCATGAATCATAGGGATGATATTATTGAAAAGGATAGAAATGATCATGAAAAGGTTAATAGGGAGGTGTATGGTAAGGATTCTTCTCATGTACATCCATATCAACTTCATAAATCACATGAAAAGACAAGAAATGACCAAAATATTCATCAATAGATACTTGGTGTTTTCTTGAATTCTTCTAAAAGATAATAAGAGAGAAGACATACCAATAATCGTCCCACTATTTTGACCTTGTCCCACTGAGCATGCCAGAACTATTTTCATCAAATTATGTACCCTAAGACATTATATGAAGCTCCTTAAATTTGATGCAACATTAAATCATCCCTCAAGTTTTAAGGAACTTGTAAGAGACATGAATCTCTAGGATTGAAAAGGGCTAGCTCCCTAGATATGACTTGATGTGCTTATGCCACTAAAACTACCTATTATGGGTGAAAAGGGAGAGAAAAATACATAAATTAAACCTAAAATATGAGGTGATACACAAATAATTTATTCTATTCATACACTTATAATTTTCATAATGAAATAAGACAACCAAACTAGCCTCACACCATCAATAGAGCTCCCTATCATTAGTATTTATCATGAAGGCAAATAACAACTCAACAAATGAAGGTAAGTGAAGGAAATGTGAAATATGACTATACAAAACTCATACACACTTCAAGAGTCAATTGTATCAATGTACACTTCATGAAACATGTTAGGAGAGAAGTCACTTTGCAAGAACACATTCAAGGATTGCATGAAAATAAGATGAACTCAATCTATACTTGACTTTCAAGATGGATCACTTCAACACATAGTGAAAATGAAATTAGAGTATACCTAGATTCCTTCTCATTGGCTCAAATACAAATCAATGTACAATTTTGTTAGGGATTAACCCTACCAAGGGTTATAATCCTTTCAATAGCCAAAATGGCTTAGATTTATATAACTTGGAGGAAGAGAGAAAAAGGAAGTTGAAGAGGCACAAAGGACATGTGTCACCAAGTGAATATTAGTTATAATTTCATATAGAAGAGAGGTGGGGTGAGATATTTCATGTCATGAAGTTGTACTTTTCCAAATGAGTCATAAAGAGAGTGAAAGTGGCACAAAACTTGCAAGTTTGGCATAAGAAACTCCCTATATGATTTTCCTTCTAAAATTATCCTTATAACTACATATGGTTAGGTATGATGATTTGTTTGAGTAATAGGGGTTATAAAAAAGTCTCCATATGCATTAGATTAATCCCTGACCATCCCTATTCTTGTGGACATGCAAAATCATCACTTGTATTTTCAAAAGGGCTCTTTTCCATGTACCTTCTCCACTTGGCATTAAAAAAATTCCAAATTTGAATACTAATCCATGAATAAGAGGTAATTACACTTTTTAAAGTCTCACATATCATTATTTTTAGTAAAAAACCTTTAAAAGGTCTCCCTAATTTATTTTCACCTCTTTCTCCAAGTGTACACTAGCTGGCTCACTGGATTGGCTAAAATTGAAGGCCTATTTTGGGTACTTACAGGTTAATTCATGAGATGAGGTTAATTTTTTGAGTTATCTAAAGTATAAATCTTCCTCCCAAAGTTGGTCTCATCTCTTAACCCCTCCTGTATTCTACACACCACTTGAAATAGTCAAAACAAGCCTAGTTTTCTTTTGATCAATACACTTCCATACAATAAAGTCACATATATGGGATCCTCTAAGAGTCCTATTCAACATATATGTTTTTTCATGGCTATCCCCTTTAATCTAGATGCTCAAAAAGCCTCATTTTTCCAATCATGTACCTATAAAGGTTTTACAAGGAGTTTTTGGAGGTTTTAGGTCTTAACATTTGTTCATAAAGAAAAAATGTTAAACCTTTGATAAAATTCCATTAAGGGTTCCTCAAGTACCATCACTAACTCCTCTAAATTACTTTGGGTCTCATTCAAATGGTCATGAAATTTTTGAGCATTTAAACTTGAAGTTTGAGTGGCTTTCATGCTTTCTATGAGGGTTTCTATATGTCTGGAGTTGGATATGGATTCTTGTGTAGTTTACCTAAAAAAAAAATTTGTATCACTTCTATACATATACTATTCACATCCTCAAACTATTGGGATATCTCATTGAGAACTATAAACAAGAATGGTTACTCTTTAGGATTAGGTCTAGACCTTACGCAAGGAGTCTGCTTATAACCTTGTGTTAAAAAACCACTCTTTATTGATGATTTATTGCCTTATATAGCTTATAAACCTCGTATATTATTTTACACACATGAAACAATACATTATATGACTTCCCAAAAGCTATAATTAAGAGTGACCCTCTATTTGGCATTAGACCCATTACTTGCATAACTGGCTACACTTGAAAACCTAGTAGCTCTAAACATCTTTTATGGTTTAAAACCATAAAATAAAGTTTTAATGATCTTAATAGATGTGATTTAACTAACCAAACCTTCTTGGAAACCTTCCTTCACTTTTGGTGTGTGGTTTTGACCATTTTTCCTTGTTTTGCAAGGTCTGTGCAAAGGAAAAGTGACCCCTGTCTGAGACAAAATAGGGGAAACTTATAATTTTTATTTAAAAAAAATTAATATATATGATATAATATGTCGTTATGATGAAATAAACAAATTTTTTGCTTATGAATCCAATGGATGACCCTCTAACTAATCTAAAAATCAAGACTGAGTTTCTTAAGAAAATGCCTACATGGTTAGAGGGAGAAGGACTATGTTTTTGTGAGTTTAGGGTCTATAGGTCATAACCTGAGATTAATTTTATTTTAATGGTCCTTATATCCATTTTTATTATTATTATATAAACCATCTTCATGCTTTCCCTTTCCTTCCTTGAGAGTTAAAACCCATACCTTGCTTAATCTGGGAAGGTGACCCTGCCTGATTGAGGTAGCAATCATGGGTACTATTAGTGAATATATTCTTGTGTGTGAATATTATAAGGTGATATAATATATTTATATCATATTTAAAATAATTAAAAATCAAAAAAATCTCATTCCCATATCCATAGTGATTCTAGCATCTACAACACCAACCCTACTCACTCCTGTTCATTCTTGGCCTAACCAGGCTATAGGTGTATTCCTTGCCCTACCTGTAGGTTCTCAAGGGAAATTTGGGTCATGGTTTTTAATTTAAATTTTTTTATATCATGTTATTAAAGGATAAATATTAATTTCCTAAACTCCCATGATTTTTGAACATTTTGGAACAAAGACTGTGATCACATTTCCTATAGGACTGAGACATAAACTTGCAGGCCTGTAGGTTTCTAAGGTATGTTTTTGACCTTAAAATATATGAAATTTATTTATTTTTACTTTTATAAATCTTATATTATCATCTCATCTGCTTACATGCTCCATTTTTACCTTTAAAAATCTCCCTTACCCCTGACTGAGATCAAACTCAGGGTTTTGATTGTAGATGCCTATTTTTAGGCCTGTAGGTGTAATGAGTTTGATTTGGATCATGTTGACATCATATAAAGGATTATTTATATTTTATGTAGGCTTGTAACATTAATATTCAAATTTTTTTATCATTATTAACCCTCAATTCCATGTTTTTTCTAAATCTTTGAAACACTCTCTTCTTTATCCTGTATGCCCTGTGTACAGACATGGGATGGCTTGGAGAGGTCACTTTATGCAACATAACTCTTATTCAAGGATAAAGTGCTCAATTTTGGTTTTTGATTTGTTTTTAAATTTTAAATCTTTAAATAATAGGTTTAATACTATTCAAGCTCCTTTTAGGACAAGCGCTCATTATGAATCCTGTAGATATCACTGTCAACTTTTAGTGATTTCTTGGCAACTTAGAGGAGCTAAAAATCCATTTTCCACTTAGAATTTATCTCCCAAATTTGTAATTGTTGAACTAGGTAGATATGTATACAAATAAAAAACAATAAAAGTGGTGAAATAATCCTATATAATATTAAACATTAACCCATAAAAAACTCAGGACCTTTATTTTTTGCATTTAGGGACTAAGAGCCCAAAAATGGAAATGACTTCTTTTAGAGTGAGAATTGCTTGTATACCATATTATAATTTCATTACATGAAAAAAATGACTCTTGGGGAATGTTAAATCTCCAAAAATTAATTCCTTTATGCATTTACAACACTCATACCTCCATACAATCCTCTTGGAGAAGGTGACTGCTAGCATTCTATGGACAAGGTAGTGAGCAAGGAAACTAAGCAATTTTAGCCTTGAAGGGGTTGATAGTTTCATACCTCAACATGTTAATTTTATGAAAAAAACTTTTATACATGAATATATGATTATTTAACACCCTATAGATCTCCTCCCACATTGAAAAACTTAGATTTATCATACCTGATTGTCAACTTGGAAAATAAGCACAATTTGAACTCTCCTTCAAGTAGAATTGAAAGAGAAGTGTTGGATGGTTGAATAACCATGTATATGACCTCATTAAAACCTTAAAACACATAATAAAACTCAAACATATCCATGGAATTCTGAAAACAAGGAACAAATGCATAAACCATACCCCTCTTGGATGCAATTCCTTAAAAATCTACCTTGATTCAAACGGATGGTTCATGAGGAATAAGGCACTAAGATGGAAGTTATTATTATGGATGTTGAGATGGTTTAGATAAATATCCACCTATAGAATCATTTTCATTAACTCCACCTATATCTCTCAGGTGAGTGTTTAAACTTTCCCTTCCTTGGCTTGCCAATGGAGAAAGAAGAAAAATGAGTTGTAGATGCAATTTTTTGTGCAAAAAATGAAAACCAAATGTGGATATGACATATGAAGAGGTAAAGAGTTATTATTCCCATGTTTTAAGCTGATGGTGGACTTGATAAGTTTGTACAAGCGCCCAAAATCTCCTATTTTTAAGGGAAAACTACCATCTGCTTAAAAAAAACTACTTCTCACCTAAAAAATAACTATTTCTGACCTAATTCTAACATGATCCACGTTGAAACTCACCTAGGTGTCAAATTTTCTTGCATAAAAATTTGTAGAAGTCATTAAATGGGATAAAAATGGCCAAAATCCCCCCTTTTCCATGTGAGACAAGACATATGACCAATTCATGACTTGTAAGCATATTAAAACATATTAAGGACCACCTTAGTATATTTTCAGCATAAATTGACCCTTTGAATAACTTTGACTAGGGGTGACCAACCTTTGACTCATGTTGACTAACCTAATGCATAAGTGGTGGACCTCAACAAGGACTAAGGAGAGGATTAGTAAGACAATAGACCAACATAACACCCTATAATACACATGGGAATCTTATAAAAAGTTTAAAATAGTAGGGGTTGGCCCAAATTTGACATGGGGTCAAATTTGGTCAACACTTCATTCATTAACCCAAGATTTACATTCACTAGTCGGAGTGTCATAGGTCCTTGATGTCAATAATTATTAGCACCAACATACTTGTTTAGTATGCTTCATCATTGTTAAAGATTTCTATATCACATATGTAGTGCTTCACTCCCTATTTTCACTTCCTATTTATCCCTAATATTCATATTGATGGATATAACTTCTAACTAATCACATCCTTTATCACACTTTATACCTACACTTTTTGGTTTTAATTTTATGAGTTGCAGTGTAAGACATTAGATAGGATTAGGCTTTCCTCACAAATACCCACCTAGTCATGCCTCTAGGCTTAGTTTTTGATTTGTAGTATAAGACATTTGATAAGACTAGGCTTTCCTCATAAACATATTTTCATACCATATTATCACTAACATTCACATGTCATTATATGGTCATAAAATATTCCATTACATGCTATCACAAGTACTAAAACTAATTTTTTTATACTCTCTTCAAGCTTTTCTCTGTCTTCATTACTTATTTATTATTATTTTTTGTTAGGAACCCAAGGAAGCACCATTGATTACCAAATACAAACAACTAAATATGCGGAATTAACCAGAAGCAATAAGTAACTAGAATCAGAGACAACACAGAATATGAGAGACAATACCCAATTGTATTAATACTCTTCCAAAAAAGAATTACAACCAAGAAGATGCCACAGTTCTTCTTCACCTTATAGAGGCTTCCCACACCTCAAGTGTACAGTAATTCACCTTCAAGAGCTCACTCTCTCTTATGGTCCCAACACACAACTCAAACACAGAGTTGGTGTTCACCTCCAACCAATCAGTATCCACTACTGCCAGTACACCGAGTATACACAGATACTCAACCAAGTACACAATGTACTCCAAGTAGATCTCCCATGAACTTGCAACAACCTGCAACTCAAATGATCTTACTTATGGAAGGAACTACCTTGCATTCCTCTTTGCTCTCCAACTGAGTACACATTGTACTCCAAGTAGATCCCACTTGATCTTGCTCCTTGTTGTGTTGCTGTCACCTTGATCCTGCTACCACCTACAGATCAACCTAGTTCTACACACCTGCAAACCTAGACCTTACACAAACATACACCTACAGATCAATGATCTTACTTACCATGTAGATCTCCTAACCTAGCATTGCAAACCTATTGACCAAGATCATACATACATGAAGAATCCTTTTGATTCTCCAAACTAGCACCCACACTTGGCACTACTGTGGAACTAGGAGGGCTACCCTTGCTCTCTTCACACACAAAAGGAACTGGCCTGCTCAACTCTACTAGCACCAATTATAATACAGCCCATGAGTCTATTATATAGATCTCATGCAAACAATAATTAGACACCTAATTACAATAATTAGATTCACAGCTTCAAGTCTAAAATTGGCCTTTGACATGTAAACAACTGGTTTGTTAACTAACTATCCATGAACTGGTAGTTTTGGAATCGCACAGGCGATCAATGTCAGTCCATGTCTACCTAGAAGTCACCGATGCTGACCGATCCTTGACTGATGTTAGTTGCTATTCTCACTGTATATGACCAACATCAGCTAATCAGACTGACGTCAGTTGCTTTGCAACTTAGCAACCTCTCAGCAGCCTCCTCCATGTCTGCATCAGTGAAGCTCTTAGCTCCACAACCTAACAATCTCCCACTTAGAGATAAATAGTTGCACTATACATGTACCTATACTCCATCTAATCTATTTCTTGGCTTGTATCCCTCTTCAAGATCAATCTTGAAGACCAACCACCACACATCCTATGGTGCAACACCTATCATCCAAGTAACCTGCCACATCTGAAGTACTTGACCCTGCATAGCATGAATCCCTACTGCTGGTCCATCTCAAATACCTGAGAATCCATTGAACTTCCCTCCAGTGCTTCCTTCCCAGATTGACTACAAACTTTCTGACAACACCCACTGCTTAGGCAAACTCAGGGAGTACATGTACTCAACCTCATCATGTGATTGGGGACCCTGTTCTGTGAACTATCCATCCATAGGTGTGCTTCCCTATTCTGCATCTTGCACTACCTTCACACAATCATCCTATGACAACATCAACTTGTGATCTCCCTATCTCTAGGATTACTCATGCCAAATAATTTTGCTGCTCCCAAATCCTTCATGGAAAACCACTAAACTAACCTTACCCTTAGCTCAGCAAAACCCTGTATGTACAAACCTGCTAGCTAGCATACCATCCACATACAGTAACATGATAATGTAGCTATCATTATCCACTTGGTAAGACAAACACAATGGTTACACTGACATTGACTAAAGCCCTACTTTGTCATCCACCTGTCAAAACCTGTACCACTGTCCTGTAGCTTCCTCAAGACCATATGACCTGGCCTTCCATCTCACATGTCCATTCTCTCTATTCTTTAAACAAGTTATCCATTCATCTTAGTGCTTTTCATACCGACTGGCAACCCTACCAAATCTCCTATTTGGTTCTGCATTCTATTCATGCCATGTTCCCATTGTTTCCTGGATCCTTCATGCTCTATAGTGAGCAATGAGTATAAAGAAGAGGAATAACAAATTTGAGGCTTACTTACACTTTTAGTCCTCCCCATGGGCATTTGAGACTCCTTGACAGCTTGCTGTCCACCCAAAATCCATCTCAGTGATTGACCTCGATCACCACATAGTCTACATCTGACCGATGTCAGTTTCATGCAACTGTCTAGGTCACCGACACTAGTTATCCCATCGATGTCAATCTCCCCCTGCTTAACACCACCAACTTCTCTGGTCTACACATGACTGATGTCAGCACCTATCTGTTCGACGTTAATTACCCTTGACCGATGTCGGTACTTGTGTATGCCTATGAGTGATGTCTTTTTACCCGCGAGCTCTCCATGGATCAAAACCCTGTCCAAACCACCCTGCTCAGAGATGTCCAGCCTTCTCCACTGATCTCTATCCATCATCTCCTCCAAGAACACCAGGGCTTTCCAATTCTTAAGTTTATCAAATACATCCGTCTTCCTTTTCCTGTAATAAACACAATCCTTTTTTGTAGCATCCCATTGCGTACAGAAATCTCGGTCTATGCTCTCTAAAGCTGAACTGTTCCCTTTTGACTTAAGAACATCCATTCCCTTCTCACTTATGTGACCAAGCCTACAAAGCCACACCTGTGCAATAGAAGTGGAAATAGTAATACAAGTAAGTAGATAAAGAGTACCTACTTTCTTACCACATGCTAATTCAAGTGCATCCATTATGAGAGTTCTTGTGCATCTCTCATCACCCAACTTTCTTGAAGCAATTAGCCACATCTTCAAGATTGAGACCTGCATGACCTCCTTCAACACCCATATGTTGGCCACCTACAATTTCAGCCATACTTCCCCTTTGCCAATACTATGACAAGGCTCACCAACCCCTCTTTTTGGGGCTACATGGAAAGAGGCAACATAATCTATAAAACAAGATTCTACTTTATCCAAGAAACATCCTAGAGCATCCTATGCAACAACACCTACAACATCTGCTTCTTCAATTCCTTCATGCTGATTTGCTACCAACCAACAATCTTTCTTTACCTGCTCTTTCTTTCCATAACACCATAATTGACCATTCATGCTTTTTAGTTCCTCCATTCTTAGCTTAATTTCTTCTGCCATTGTTATACTCCCACTCAATTAAAAACCCTTGAGAGTGACCTGTAACCAAACACAAACCTGTGCCCTGTAACCTTAGCTCTGATACCAACTGTTAGGAACCCAAGGAAACACCATTGATTACCAAATACAAGCAACTAAATATGCAGAATTAACCAGAAGCAATAAGTAACTAGAATCAGAAACAACATAGAATATGAGAGACAATACCCAATTGTATTAATACTCTTCCAAAAAATAATTACAACCAAGAAGATGCCATAGTTCTTCTTCACCTTACAGAGGCTTCCCACACCTCAAGTGTACAGTAATTCACCTTCAAGAGCTCACTCTCTCTTATGGTCCCAACACACAACTCAAACACAGAGTTGGTGTTCACCTCCAACCAATCAGTATCCACTACTACCAGTACACCGAGTATACAAAAATACTCAACTGAGTACACAATGTACTCCAAGTAGATCTCCCATGAACTTGCAACAACCTGCAACTCAAATGATCTTACTTATGGAAGGAACTACCTTGCCTTCCTCTTTGCTCTCCAACTAAGTACACATCGTACTCCAAGTAGATTCCACCTAATCTTGCTCCCTGTTGTGTTGCTATCACCTTGATCCTACTACCACCTGTAGATCAACCTGGTTCTGCACACCTGCAAACCTAGACCTCACACACACATACACTTGCAGATCAATGATCTTACTTACCATGCAAATCTCCTAACCTGGCCTTGCACACCTGCTAAGCAAGATCATACATACATGAAGAATCCTTTTGATTCTCCAAACCAGCACCCACACTTGGCACTGTTGTGGAACTAGGAGGGCTACCCTTGCTCTCTTCACACACAAAAGGAACTGGCCTGCTCAACTCTACTAGCACAAATTACAATACAGCCCATGAATCTATTATATAGATCTCATGCAAATAATAATTAGACACCTAATTACAATAATTAGATTCATAGCTTTAAGTCTAAAATTGGCCTTTGACATGCAAACAACTAGTTTGTTGACTAACTATCTGTGAATTGGTAGTTTTGGAACTACACAAGCGACCGACGTCGGTCCCTATCTACCTGGAGGTGACCGACATCGGTTGATCCCTGACCGATGTCAGTTGCTATTCTCACTATATATGACTGACGTCAGCTGATCAGACTGATGTCGATTGCTTTGCAACTCAGTAACCTCTCAGCAACCTCCTCCATGTCTGCATCAGTGAAGCTTTTAGCTCCACAACCTAACATTTTTGGTTTGAATTATTCATAATTTTTAGTTATGTTTGACATTTATCATTTGGATTTCATTTATTTATTGTGTTTTACATATACAATCCTTTGTGATGTGTTTACATTCATTTCTACCTATTTAGAACTCTATCATTTTCAAAATTTTACATTCTTTTTAACCACACATATATTGACATTTTCTAGAAAATAATAAGACATACATTATACATTTTCCCATTACATAATAAGTAATAATCACATGTGCTATAAATAAAATACATCAATGGATAACATCCATGATACATAATCAAACATGTGCATGCACACACACATATAACTCAAGTTTTATATAGATCAATATACATAATGACACATAGTAAAAAAATAGATTTAACATTGTGATCCATCACAAGGACATGATAGACTACCCATATAGGTCTGATATTGCATCTATGTATAGTCTATTGTATCAATTATGTTTTTAATTATATACCATCCACATCTCCCTATATATTGGTCACCTAGACCTATGACCTTGATACCTAAATATTCATAGTCAAATGAGTGGATCTCTCCTAATCCATCACCTTTCACACATACATTTCCCCTAACCAACTCTTGGTGGTAATATAACATGAGATCTAACTAATAATATACATATCTCTCAATCAACCTCCTCAACCAACCTAAACCACTCATCATAACCATGGGTTAAAGGCACAAATATGATAATCAATTATGTGGTATTGTGTTGTGGTAACATGCCATCCAAAATTTTGTGGTGAGATGTGTCCACCAAGGTCCTCCATTAGGCCTCCTCTATTATAACATCTACAAAATACAAACCAAAATCACTTCAAATTTCATATATGTCTCTAAAATCATACATATATCTATCATATATGTCTATTTATCTAGATAATCTCAAAATATTCACTATAAAACACATCTTACTCACCAATAGTAGCCCCATTCATTTGGCCACCAAGAACCTCTTACATAACATGGCTTACTAGTGGTATACTAGTTATGCTAAATCATATGAGCATGTCATGCTTCATTATGTATACATGTACTATAGATTAATTCAATTTATCTTTCATTATTGGATTTCCTTGTGCTTGTAAAAATGGTGGCACTAGAGCCTACCTCTATCTCTATAGCCGTGGTGGTTGTGGTATCTATTATTATAACATAATAACTAATGTTCCCCCTCCTTCAATCATAGTTTGACCTATTCATTTTCATTGGTGTCAACATCTAATTTACCTTGCATGATGAAGTGGGAACCTCCATTGGTACCCCTACACCTCCCACACCACACTTCTCCCTCACATGTTAATCCCAAAATGTAGGGACCACTATAGGTTCCACCAAGTGTGGTAATCCAAACTACCCCAGTACACCATGAATTGGATATGGCTCCACCCAAGAAAAATAGTGTCTTGTAATATTAATATAACCATGTACCTTCATAGTGTTTGGCCATGAGGTATAAGCATCCAAAATAACTTGATATGGGTGCCAAATAGCTTGACCTCAAGTAATAGTCTATAATACTAGGACATGTGACAATCCATACCACATGGTCTTGTTCCCACCTTCACATGCATAAGAGGTCATCATCCACAACATGATGCAACCTTTCCAGCCTATACATAGGAAATAACTCATAGATCTAACTAGAAAAAAACATAACATGCCTCATCTTCTAGTATCCCCTGAATAAAATACTATAAAAATCATGAACTAACTACACTTAGATAATAAAACCTAAATCATATAATGTGGCATACTCCAACATTTCCCAACAAAAATATCTAATGGGAACTTCCCATCTAACTTGTGATGGATCACTTAAGCTGTCATAAGTCCAATAGTGGCCTTTCAAATATACAAGATGGCTAAAACATACGCATCATATGCCTACACCTCTAACCTAGACTGGTCATATCTCTCTTAGCCTATCACCCATAAACCTAAGGATATTTTATCATCCACAAAATATGGAGTATTACACACCACTAGTATGTTAATAATAGACAATCCTAATAATACATTGACATCCTCTAGGGTGATAATGACTTTAATAGTATCCCTATCCACCACCCAATGGAACATATTAGTTAATCTTTCCCATGTCCTTAGGAATGCAACAACTAACTCTACACTCAATGTGATCTATCACATCTCCTTGATCCTACCAAAAATATGTATAGTAAATCGATCCTAATCTATTATAGATAATCTCATTAGTAGATATGGTAACCATAATGCATCTAGTAGTCTTCAGAATCACCATTGCCTCTAAAAAATCCCAACAATAGAGCATTAATTACATATCTACCCAAAATTGACATAAATTATATTTCAAAATAGAAAAATAAATAAATTATCAAATTGAATAATTCATCATCCATGTATAGTTCTACACCATCCCTTTTCTATATTTACAACTATATCAACCATGTATAGAAATACATCAGCCATATACCAAATTTAAATTTATCAGCCATGCCTAAATTTATAATCTATCAACCTTTATGTACTATATCATCCTTCTCTCTAGACTCCATCTAACTTATATGTTATTGGCCATCTAACCACATTATTAGTCATGTTTAAAATTATATCTGCCACATCAATTTCATACTAGATCAACCACTCTCTACAAAATACATTGACCACTACATATGCCATCTCCTAGATACAAAAACCTATCATTTCCAACTTCATAAACCTGGTTGATACCATCTTATTTATGTATTTATTTTTCACTAGGATATAATAAATACCCTTGACCTACTTTTTGACATTTTATCTCTTACCCATTTCACATTTTTTACTATATTAATACATTTTCTTGAGGAAAATTATGCTACTCAAATTTGTCCTAGCACCTATTTTTACCCATCTAGTCCATTTTAAATATAAAAATGTTAAAAATTAATAATAAATTCATCCTATACCTATACCACACTAGTGATTTTTATAATCCATCCTCCAACTTGTCCACCTCCTCAAACACGAGCCATCATCTATCTCCTTACTAAATTTAGAAACATAGTTCTTTGGTTTCCAAAATTAAAAAATATATAATTGAATAGTAATTCACCCTTTTTATATTATTTTTTTGAAAATTTCAAACCTTTAATTATTACCAATAAATTTTTTATTTTTCTCATAACTGTATTTCATGATTCCTTTTCACAAACCGAAAGAAGCATAAGAATATTGACAAAATAGATAATTTTCCAAGCTAACATTATATTTTTTCAAAAAGTTTGAATTTTATCTTATTTTTTTAGGTTTGTCTCTTGTTTTACACACTAAACGCCTCTCTTCATCTAAATCACATAGATTTTATTCAGCAATAATAAGGTAAGTGAAGGTATGCATTTATGAATTATTTACATTCATTTTTTATGCTTTCTGCTTTAATTTGTTAGCTTAGTTAGTGTGTTTTTATTTTATTTCTTGAAGAACCATCCCATGTTGTTATTTAACCCCAAATTTTATATTTTTTTAGATCTAGGGTTATATATATATATATATATATATATGATAAACTAATCTATAACATGCTAAATAATTAAAAACTCATATAAATAATATTCTTAATTTATATTGAGATTTATAAAAATAATAAAGTACAACTATTGAAAGATATTAAAATAAATAATAAATAATGGTAATTAGTTGATGTACTACATGTAGATAGATATTGAATAGAAATAAGTTTAAAATATGTAAGATCAATGTTCTACATCACTCATTAGATTTTGGAAATTATACTTCTATGGAAGTATACACTACCATCGGATCTAGACACTACCATTGATGTTAGTGTTTGATTGTGATGCAAGTGTCAAGTACATAATAATGACTAGATCTAGGTGTCCAAATTTACCATTTTGGTTTTTTTTACCTTTCTACTTATGTATTCAAATATGAGATACAAGTTTTCATTATTTGATGGTTTATCAAACCTAGCTCTTCATCCTTCTTCACCCTTGGATTGAGTTTTCTAAAAAATGGGTTAGTGGGCTCATGGTGTCAAGCTGCTCTAAATACCCCTCTATAAATGGGCACTACCTACATAGTCAATACTCTGCATAAGGGCTTAAACTTATGTATTTATCCCCTATGTGTGGGAAAGTGTGTGCACAAGGGTAAAATATACTATATAAAGATGCATGTAGTTATTTATCTTGTAATGTGACAAATATCAATCATGTGATTCTATTGTAATCCTTTAGACCTATAATATGAATACTCCTATTCTTGATATGAAAATAGGGAATAATAGGTTATAATAGAGTGCTTATACAATTGATTGATTTATATTTAGTAGGTGTTTGCTTGGTATTTTCTAGATCAAGAATGAGAAGGCTTAGACTTGTATTTATACCATACCTTTTGAAAATATCTCATAAAAGGGTTCAATAATATAATTAGGCTAACCTATAATTTTTGATAATTTTGTAATTTGGATGACTTTTGGCTACTAGACACTAGATAAGTATCTAGACACTACCATTGATGGTAGTGTACCTCTATGGCCAATAGTGTCCAAAGGGATAGAAAATAAGTACTAATATAAAACTGATAGTGAAGGATGGTTATCAAGTTTTAAGATTTATGTGTAATAAAGGAAACCTAGGTCATCATAATTAAATGGATCAAACTAAGAGATAAGTATTTAAGTACATCGAGGTAGTGAATATGAGACTTTCAACAACATGAAGGTATAAAACTAAAGGGTAGAGCCCTTATTGATATTTTTCAAATGTGCAAGACTAAGATGTTATAAATATTTAGTTTTAATATCTACATTTCCCCCTTTAATCTAGAATACATAAAGATGAAATTACTATTTTAAAGGAAATAAATGTGTACCCATCTATGAATAACACACCTTGCCTTTGATTGAGCCCAATTTAAGTGCTTTGTTGTTGTATGATATTTAACCAAGAGCATGTTGTGATATAAATTAGTGAATATAATTTGAAATTTTAAATAATTAAAATTCTTGAAAATAAAGAAAGTGAGGAATTATTATATTTGTGTTTTGATTCAACCATGTTGCCTCTTGATGTTTTGACTTGGCAAAGATTCTTTCTTATGAAGCATTGGATCTAGAGAAGGTTCAGACCTAAACCTTAGAGATTTGAAGAGGGATATTGGAAGGTATAATTCCCCCAATATGGTGTAAGGATGAGTTGTGGTATAACCATTGAGATCATTATATCTTAATCACACAACTCAAATTTGAATATATATAATCTAGTGAGGGTGAGTGATTTAATAAACTCATCCTATAAATTTGATGAGATTGGATGATTTTAATCACTCCAATATATAAATATAGTGAGGTTAAATTATTTAATCACTTTAACCTATAAAATTAACCCACTAATACAATAGAAAAGGCTCGATAATAATACATCATGGTGTAGTTGATGTGTCATGGTGATTAGTATAATTGGTAAGTTTTGAAAGTTTTGGTGTAATATCATGGAATATGCACTTATAATATGTCTAATGTAGATTATATGTGTCATATATCTAAAAAAAAAATTCAAATTTATGCAATATTGGTGCAAATTATAGGTTTTTGATTTAAGTGTATAATTGAATCATGAAACTAAACTAGAGGTTGTGTAAGTGTAGAGGTCATGTCTTTATGACATGCCCCCATTAGAGTTTTTAGATATTAATTAAGTGTATAAGTGTGGAAGTCATGTTATTATGACATGTCCCCACTACAATCTAGAAAATGATAAGGTATGCAAGTGTGGAGATCATGTACTTATGACATGCCCCCACTATAATTTATATAACTGTGAAAATATGAAAGTCATGCCTTCTATGCATGACCCCATTAAAATGACCCCAAACCATTTGAGTTGATGGAAATAAAAACTAGTAGATACCTTACCTCAAAAGGATAAGGTAGTTATATAGCCTATGTATGAATTGTGTATCATATATGGATAATATGTCAAAGTAGATATATCAATTAGGCTCATAGTTTTTTATCACATCAAATCCTAAGATACATGATATAGATAATGGAAATGTGTAGAGGGTAACAATGGAAGATTAGCAAGAAATCAAGTGCAGACACAAGAGCACTCAATGTAATGCAAAGAAATGGTCTAAGGATACCTCATACAATGGGCATGTTCAAATGTTGAACAATCAAAATGTATGGCATATCTAAATGTCCAATCAACATAAAATGACATATTCAAAATTCCAATCAGCATACAATGGTATAAGGCATAATAAGAAAGGAACATAGTCAAATGTTACATAATAAATATAATATAAAATAATAGAATACACTCAAGGAAGTGAAAAATAGATGAAACATAAGAAACCAACATAATAATATTATAATAATCCTTGCATATATGTGTTATTAAAAATGTTATGTATTATGGCATATTAAGTACACTATAATATATATAAACATGTATATATACATGTGTAAGTGTTATAATATAATATAAAACATAATAAATGTAGAAATGGTCATAAAGGATATGTAACCTATAGAAATTGTGATTAAATAAGTATATTCCCTAAACATACTATATGATATGAGTAAAGGAAAGGTTCAACATTTGAAAATGAATATATCATGTGTATGGGTATGCATGTATGACACTTAAATATGCATGAAACATGTGTATATATGAATGAAATGGTATGTTAAATAATAACATAGATGTCAAGGAGCTACTAAAGTCTAAGAATGTTGCATATTTTTGTATTTTTTAATTATTTTAATATTTTTGTATGTTTATCTCTCTATTTTAGATACCCTCAACCTTAGGTTAGATCATTTACATTATTTGTATCATTTTTGGATAGGTGAAAATGGTGCATGGCATGCTCTTCTTCATGATTTACATGTAAATCAAAAGAACAAATGCCATCATGTGGTATATGGATCAATTTTACATATGGGAAAATGATATACCTTACTTATTTTAGAGAATTTTTATTTCCATATGTTATAAACAAAGAGTTCCCAATGTAAATTAATATTTTGATGTGTTTGGCATAATGTAAATCCTTGTTTAAATCACTGTATGACCACAAAAAAATGGCATTATGATGTTGCCTAAAGGTCTTTCCAACTTTTTTTGTTTTTTAAGTAATTTAGATCAATGTCAATTTATTGCAAAGTCTTACATTACAGTGATTTTTTTTGTGTAGGATCAACATGGTTATGCCAAAAATAGGCACCACCCATGAATAATGTGATTGTTTAATCTTGTTGGCATGGATTCTTTTTTATTTTTTCAACTTGATGTGTTTATTTTGGATTGGTATCTTGGATTGGCCCCATATTAAGTATTTTTTGTAAAGTTATCATATGAATGTGAGGAACACCACACATTTGATCATAGTGTTCAATTGGTAATTCATATTCCTCATTTATATGTGGAATACCACATTTATATTTGGAAGGAGAGATGTTAAGTTTATTTGAATACTTTAGTATGAATGAAGCATATCTATGAAAAACTAATTATAAAAAGGTAAATGATTCATATTATTTATGGAATGTTATTTCCCTTAATGGGTACATAAGACCTCTACTAAAGATGAATTCCAATTCCAAATTTGAGGATTTAAATACTAAGACATATGATATACTTTTAAATCAAATAGCATAATATTTAATGGATTCAACATCATGTTATTTAAAATTTTGTAAATGTTCTAATTTAAGTCTAGGCACCATATGTATATTTAAATCCAAAATAGAGACATCTTCCAATTGTGAAAACATTTTTAAGGAAACCTTTGGTAAGTTATATAACCAATTATGAGATTCATTAGTAATACTCACATGAAAGGATTTTTGCAATATTTTTCCATCATTATCCCATTGAAAAAAATAATGTACATATTTAATCATGTGATCAAAGGGATATTTATGATGATTAAAGAGAGGTAAATGTGGTAGTTCAAAACCTTGTGGATAAGGATATTCAAGTATAAATTGTGAAAGAGGTTGATTATTGAATGAAGTAACATTGGCATTAGCATTATGGTAATCCATTTGCATTTAAAGTATATATACTTATATTTGAATCTCTACAATATTACTCATCATAGACATGAGATAATAATTAGGAATGGTGGTGTTTTGGAATGGTTTGATCATTGTTTCTAATACATCACCTCTTTTAAATTTAGGTATATTGGTGTTATCATCCTAATGAACAATAAACACAATTTTAGAATCAATAAATTTAGTATACTTTGTTAATGGTATTGGACCTTTAAATTTTGGAAATTTTTATATTTGTATACTAATTAAAGGTTCATATACCTTTGGAAATGATATATCAATTAGAAACTTAGGTAGTTTTGGTAAATTTACATCTTGTGGTACATGAGGAACTTTTAGCATTTTTAGTTTTTAATGCACCTTTTTTCTTGGTGACTTTATTGGTTTTGATAAATATTCCTTGATATATTTATTCAATTTTTAAAAAAAATCAATGTAAAATTAATAAAAAGTGATTAATCACCCTTGATAACGTGGATATTGTTTGGAAATGTTGGAATAATGGGAGTTTGAATCAATGTAAATGGATGGACATTCACTTTTTCATTATTTTGTAAATCAACCTTGATATCATTATGCATTTGGTGAATTTTTTCATGATCAAATAATGGAATATTTTTCCCATGTATATTTTGATTTGTTTTAGATAGGTGAGGTTCATGTTGACCATAATGTGATACACCACATTTTGAATTTGTAATCAAATGGACCTAGAACCCAACATAGGTCATGGGAATTTGATAGGAGTGGGATGGTAACTATTACAATATTGAGGGGTATATTGCTCAATAAACAAGGTCAAACATGCTTTTTCTCACTTTATGATATTTGAAATTGTTTGTGCTCAATATTGATGGCTTTATAATATAAGCCTCTTTTTGCTCATAAGTTATGCTTAATCTTAAAAAAAAAACACCCTTCATTTTATCTTTGGTAAAATATAGAATGAGATAGCTTAGAAATAAAGTATGAAACCCTAAGAAGCTAAAAAACCCTAGAGAAAATATTGGTTGCATGAGAAGACTCAGGGATTAGGTTCAATAGAATTTCAACCCTAAATTTTAGACTTTTTGGGATATAGGGTTAAAAAATATACAAATAGTTCTAACACTTTTGTGATAAACTAATCTATATCAGGACAATTAATAAAAAAACTTAGATAAATAATATTTTGAATTTATACAACTAAGATTGCTAAAAATAGTAAAGTGTGGGTATTGAAAGATATTATAATAAATAAAAAATAATGGTACTTATTTGGTTTATTCTATGTAGACAGATCTAGACTAGAAATAGGTGCAAAATATGTAGGATCAATCTTTAAATTAATCCCAAAATTATGTAAATTTTACTTTTGTAGATGCAGACACTACTATTGGATCTGGACACTACCGTTGATACTAATTTTTGACATGATGTAGGTGGCCATTATGAAATAATGGTAGGATTTGGATGTAACCAACTTCACCAATATAGGTTTTTTAACCTTTGTATTAATGTATTCATATTTAGGATACATGAAATCACTCTTTTTTTATTGATCAAACTCTAACTCTTCACCCTTAGAATGAGTTTGTTGAAAAAGTGTTAGTGGACTCATAGTGGCAAGCTACCCTAAAAGACACCTCTATCAATGGTGTTACCTACATATTGAATACTCTTAAGAGGTACTTATAATTATGTAGTTATCTCATATGTATGTTAAAATATGTTCACAAGGGTGAAATATTCTATATAAAAGTGCATGTAGTAGCATGCATTGATCAAGCTTGTCATTTGATAAATATCACTCATGGGTTGCTCTTTAAATGATTTAGACCTATAATATGACTACTCATATGTTTGATATGAAAATAGGAATGAATAGGATATGATAGAGTACTTATGAAGTTAATTTATTTGGATTTAGTAGGTGTTTACTTGATATTTTATAGATGAGGAATGAGAAGGCTTAGACCTGCATATACCACACATTTTAAAAATATCTCACAGTAGGGTTCAATAAGATAAGTAAGTTGACCCGAATGTTTTGGTCATTTTTTAAATTAGATTACTTTTAACTATTGGACACTAGATAAGGATCTAGACACTACCATCGACAGTAGTGTGCCTTTGTGGTCAATAGTGTCTAGAGGGATATAAATTAGGTATTAATATAAAATTGATAGTGAGGAAAGTTTATCAATTTTTCAGATTTATGTGTAATACAAGAGACTTGGGTCATCAAAATGATATGGATCAAAATAAGATATAATCATTTAAGCACAATGAGAGGGAGAATGTGAGCCTTTCTATATGATGGAGGTATAAAACTGAAGGGTAGATCCCTATTTGATATTTGTCAAATGTGAAAGGCTAAGATGTCAAAAATATTCAATTTTAATATCTAAAATTACATGCCATTAACATGTGATGATATTTTAGTGGGGCACATGTATACACTTAATATTTTTAAAATTCATCATTTAATGACACTTTCTCTCTTATAGTAACCTATCAAGTTTAAATATCTCTAAGTACACACCTTAAAGGGTGATATAGGAAAGAGGTGGGAATAATCATGTGTTTAACCCTAAAATATATATTAATGAGAATTTATAATTAAATGGGTAGAGATAGCCTAGGGAAAGTGGATGGTATATTATCTTTAAAGCAAACTAACTATTTTTGAAACTCAGATAAACATATACTAAATTTATTATGCTAAGATGCCATAGATATAAATTAAAATTATGATAGATATTGTAATAATAATGAAAAAATATACTTAGTTCTGATGCTAATACAGATCTAGATCTGGAACATGTAGAAGTTAGACTGGATCTAGATTTTGTAACAATCACTTGATTCTAGAAATTTGACCTCTCTAAAAATAGACACTTATGTCAACCTAGGATGGTTTCATAGACACCAATATATAACATGGATTTAGGTGTCTAGTATGGAATACCTACTAAAACTAGATATGACCACCTAGGTGCTTCTAAGTTATATGTTTTCTTCTCTCTAGTGCATTCAAATCTAGGTCATGGACTATCACTCCTTGTCAAATATAAAAACTCTAGTTCTTCATCTTCATATTGGTTATGGTAAAAATGGGTTAGTTTTCATATGGTGTCTAGTTTCCCTAAATACCTCTCTATTAATAAACATTACCTACATAGAGAATACTCTAAATAAAGCCTCAAACTTATGTATTTATCCCTTATGTGTTGTATTATGTGTGAATCATGTAATGTGTGATAAAAAAGTACATGAATGACTTAGATTATAACTTAGAAAATGTGGTTCATTAAATACTCCTTTATTAATTTAAACTTTTATATGTGTTGTCCCTATGACCAATATGGAAATAGGAGATAATAAGGAAGCTTTTCTCACTTGAGTGCTTGATATAATGTTTTTGGTAAGTTCCATTGTGAGCTTTTTGGTTTATTTTAGGTGAGGAATGAATGAGGGTTGATATTATATTTATACCAATCCCTTTGGAAAATATCTCACATTAAATCACTTAGGCTAACCATAGGAATATGTTTCATTTACAAATTGGATGATTTTAGGGAACTAGACACTTGCTTTTAGGTATGACATCTACATTTAGGTTGGTTGATGGCATTATATATAACTTTAGGAAGGGTTAAGATTACTCACCACTATAAATACAATCCCCCATTTTAATCTAATAGAGAGGAACACTAATTTTCACATTGTCATTACTTTTAATTCTACTTAAGTCTACATTTGGAGAAGCCATTACTTAGATATTGTCTTGGAGGGAAAAAAATGTCTTTTGGAATCATTGATGTAATAGGAGGAGTAATTTTATCCTAAAGATTGATTAAACATTTGTGATATATACAACCATAAAAATATATTTTAAATCATCATTGGCCAAGGGGAATATTAAGGGTCAATATTTTTGTTCCAAATAAGTATATTATAACTCTAGCTCTTGCATTTGATAGATAAAAGTTTCATAATTACTATCTTGAAAGAATGTATAACTCATTGTTTGAATCTTCTCTACACTTATACCTAGTATAGATGTAGGGTTTTTTGAACTTTCCATTTCCCACCTTAGGTGGCATAGGCCCTCATTTGCCTACTATGGTTCTTTACCCTTTTTAGTTTGTTTTTATCCATCCCCCTTATTTGTGTTGCCAACTTGGCAATACTAGATTAGATTAATTTCAATATTAGAGACCTAACAAGGGTTATTTAATTAGATTGATTTAATTAAGGATTTATAACCCTCTTTATTTATGTTGTGTAATAATCACTCCCCTTTCTAGGTTTAGTAGATCCATTTGGTCATATCCTAATACATTAACTATCAATTAGCTCTATTTGACTTACCTTCTCTAAGTCTAAATGTTTTAGATAAGATAAGTTATAGGTTAATCCTATATCATTACATAAACTATTTAAAATGAAGTACATATCCTTTTCTATAAATTTTACCTATGCTTATTAGGGTTCACTGTCACCTTAAGATTCTCTTTTTGTATCTTGTGCATAGATTCTGGGTATCAGTATGTAGCTCAAAACCCTAGGTCCTTTGATTAGGGCATGACACCTTCAAAAAAATGGTTAGTGTGATTAAGTGAAGTAAATATTATCTCAAATTAACCTTTTTTAGTGATTATTTATTACATATATAATAATCTTAATAAGGCCTTAGACTAATGTAGTTCTCCCCCTTATGTGGACTAGTATGTGAAAAATAATGCAATATGATATATGCAAGTGTATATAGTGATATAGATAATAAATTGACAAATAATTCTCATGGGATACCCTTTAAATATTTTAAACCTATAATAATATTTCTCATATGAATGATTTGTAAATAGGGAATAATAGGGCAACCTTTCAAGCTTGAGAGGTGATTTTTTTGGTAAAATATAGATTTGTGCTTGATTTGTAATTGATTATAATGAATGGTATTTGTTTTTTATTTATACCATATATTTTGAAAATATCCCATGGGAGGGTTAGAATAGTATCATAGGATAACCCATACATGTCAAAATAGTTTCAAATTTGATCATTTGTAAGTTAATCCACTAGCATCAGACCTGGGACACTAATGTCGATGTTAGTGTCCTAATATTAATGGTAGTGTCCATGAGAATAGAAAGTTATTAAAGATATATAACTGATAGAGTAGGATATTAATTAGGTCTTATGTAGATTATGGGCTACATGTGATTTGGGTAATCAGAATGTTAGGTTTGGACTATAGGATAAGCATTTTGGCACAATGAGACGATGAACATGAGTCTTTTGGTAGTGGGAATATTATGAACTAAAGGTTAAAGCCATGATTGATATTTTTCAAGTGTAAAATCATATTTTATCATACAAAATAATATTTTATTCTCTAAAATAACATATAAACTATTCTAGTTGCTTGCATATCATTGATAAGGATAAGGATATGGTACATGATCTTCATATTACAATGGAATGCTTGTTGTAATACATCAATTTCTAATTTTAAACTTGTAAGATAATAAGGGTCTAACTGAGGTATGCCCCTCATAAATATTTTCATTGTTTATGATCATTCAAGGTGATTTGATCTTATTAGGGTTTTCAAGGAAGGATAATAATTTATGAAAGAACAAGGTTTATTAAGAGAAAAAGAAAAAGAAGTCATACATCATTTTTTTAAAGTAAAATTTATCTAAGAGCACACTCTTTTTAACTAGGATCATACCTTAAGTGACCATGATGATTTAATCTCTCTAGAAGCATACCACTATGTTCCTAGTCATTTTTATCTAGTCATCATATTTTCACAAATTTTATGTGTTACTGTTTCTACCTCAAATTTGCTTTTCAGACTTAAGAAAAAGAAACTAAAAGAAAGTAATGGACAAGGCTTGGAAGTACCTGGACTAAAGATTGTGCACCGTAAATCCAGACGTTCGTGGGCACTCCTCTTTGGCTGTGGAGGAATGACACCTGCAAGAAAAAAAGGAAACTAGGACAAGAAAAACGTTAGACAGATAGGCAGTGGGTTGCCAAGCAAAAGCTTATTCCCAGAAGTGTAAAAACTTCCTTAAGGGAGGTCAACCCACTGTTTTGATGAGATAAGTGACTGATAAAAGACAGAATTCTAGAATACAGAAGTGATAAAGAAAGTAGAAAGGAAAGAAGAAAGCAAAATGATTACCTGAATGAAGGAGTTGGGCTGAAGACAGTCGCCGAGGTCGGAAATGTCGCCGGCGTCAGTTAGCTGATCTGCCGGCGTCGGCTATCCTACCGACGTCGGTTGGGGAAGTGACCGGCATCGGTCGGGGTTGTGGCCTGTAGTCGGGTTTGAGCAGGGTCCGGTCTGAGTCTTGCTCTGTGGTCTGTCTGTGGACGGGTTTGAGCAGGGTCTGGTCTGAGTCTTGCTCTATGGTCTGTCTGTGGACGGGTTTGAGTCTGATGGATGGGTCTGAGTCTGATGGATGGGTCTGAGTCTGATGGACGGGTCTGTGGATGGTCTTAGGCAGAGATACAGGGGAGAGGAAGAGACACAGAGGACAGGGAAGAGGAGGATTCACAGAGGAAGGGGCCTGAGAAGGCTTTGCAACCTCTCAGGGGGAGGACAGAGGGAGCAAAAGACAATAGAAGATAGATGATTAAACTAAAGAAATAAAATAAAAAAAAACCAGACTAGCTTACCTTTAGCCTGCTGAATGAAGAGATAAGAAGATGTTGCTGGAGCCACGGAAGAGTTGCTGCAAGGAGAAGATACTGATCCAGGGCCTTTTCACCTGTTGCTGTTGCTGCACGAGGTTAAGACAGAGGAGAGATGAGAGCCAAAGTGTCGAGAGAAGCTGTTTGCGAGCTCAAGAGTCCAGGGGGTGCAACGGATGTAGAAGGGGATAATGAAGGCTGCCGACACCGGTAGTTTCGCCGACGTCGACCGAAGGGTCGCCGACGTCGGCGGTCGCAGGATGGGTACAGAGGCTAAAAATAGCCTCTGCCCATTCTTGCACGCCGTTGGGGGAGGGGTCATGGGCAGAATGGTTGCAAGGATGCCAAAATGGATGAGGGGGGATATAATGGTGAGATTTGGGCTAATAAATGCTAGGGGAAGGTGGAGGGATTCAAGGGAGGATCCAAGGAGGCAAGGGTAGGGTGGAAAGGGGGCCTCATTAAATTAAAAATAGATGTTAATTTCTAATTAATAAGACTTAGGTGGGTTAGGGACCAAGGAGGACTAGGAGGGAGAAAGGATCAAGGGGGAGAACCAAGGTGCAGACACATTTGCGGTGTCTACATTTGCCCCTTTTTGTCTTGTTGGTTGTTCTAGATGAACTGCAAGACAAAAACAGGAGTTAGTTGCCCCAGAAAAAGGATGAGGTGTTCCCCCCTCAAAGCGATAGTCGAGAGAAGGGAACCGAAGGTCGAGTGTCGATTTGACAAAGAAATGGATAGAAGAGAGTGAGTGAAAACGCTGCCATAGTCGTGATTGCGCGTAGTCCACTTCACGAGAGGGTCATGTCAAATTGTCGCATGGTCAAGGGTCAAGGAGTGCCAAAATTGAAGTAACCGGGCCCCAGCATTTAGTCGTCTGCTGATCGGGTCACTCAATCTAAGCTGAAGCTCCAAATGGTCATCGTGTCCCAGGTATCCAAGGCTCAGGAAGTGCTCCCAGAAACATGAAAAAGCCACAAGTAGTAGGGATCAACTGGCTCGCGATCCTATACTTGTGAAGGGTCAAAAATAGTCTGCGGATAATTCTGCTAACCAGCCGTGGAATAGCATACACGCAAAAACAACCAAGGCAACATTGGCTTGGAAAGAGGTTGAGGTCGAAGGAGATAGGCATGGTCGTCAATGGTCATTGGTCAAGAGGATGGATGGACGAAAGGATGCGGCCGAGCTAACCCCAGAAGACCCCATGTCAACTGAGTGCTGCCTACATAGCCCTGGTGATAGGGCCTCAGGCCGATGTAGTTCTCCCTAAAAGGGAGGGAGGGTCAGAGGGATTGATTGGTCTTGGTCAAAGTCGATGACTGGTCGTGGACAAAGGTCTTGGTCAAAGGGTCTTGGTCAAAGGTGATGAAGCTGGGTGTGATAAGAGTCAAAGAAGAGAAGGTTTGTCCATCATAGAGACGAACAAACGGGGGTGGTCGAGCTAACCTCAGAAGATGTGGTATCTGAGTGCTACCTACATAGCCCTGGTCCTAGGGCCTCAGACCAATGTAGTTCGGAAAAATTGAGAAGATTGGTCGGTGATGAGATTGGTCATGTGTTGAAATGACCAGGGGAAGATGAGGATAAAAGGATGCTACAGATGGTGTATTCTGTAGAAGTGGTCGAGGGTCTTTCATCTCTAGCAAGTTTCCATAGTCGCGATGGATGTATGCTAAAAATGAATAAAGGGTCTATTTATGCTTCAGCAAGTATTGGTTTATGCTTAACATAAATTGGGTCTGGTCGGTAGTTTCCATGTGTATTGGTGTCCATAGAAACTATGCGAAAAGGACAAGGATGATGCCTGATGTCATGTTGAAAATGTCGAGGCTGGGTTGAAAAATGTTGAAGTTGGCTTGGTTTAAGGATGAGTCGACAATTGACGTGGCCAAAGCGTGACCAAAGTGTAGAGAAAAGGTGAAAGGCAAATTGCTCTTTCATTGACAAGGACCAAAAAAGGAAGCATAGATAGGGGTTATTAGAACCAAAGCCCCGTTTATGCATTGCGTCGTTGACCAATATTGAGTTAAAACGGTAATCGAATCACTTTGACATTAAAGTGAGCTCGAAGTCCCTTGAGCCGGTGATAGGAGGAGGATAGGGTAACCCAGTGTAAGAGCAGGAATAACCTTGCCCCTTTTATAGGAGACCCTGAGACAACTACAAGCCAATGTCCATGACTCGTTTTTTTTTTTTTTTTTTTTGCGCAGACTGATCGATGCGGGAAGCCTGCATAGCGATGTCACTTGATGTAATGGTCATGTTGCGAAGCTGATCGATGCGGGAAGCTTCTAAGATAGTTGTTGTTTATTGCCAGAGTAGTCATAGCCATCCTTCGAGGGAGTGGTCTATATTTTTGCTTGATAATGTTTGAAAAGTTGGCCTAGCTGTCCTTCAAGGGATCAGTCTAGTAATACAGCAATGATAGTACAACGGTCCTTCGAGGGATCAGTCTGTCTTTTGATTTGACTTGATTTAGTGACCATGGATATGTTTTGACATCTTGACTTGGATTTGTTTGATAGAAATGAGAGTCACGGACAAGACTGTAGAAGCTCAAGGACGCCCCTTTTATTAGGACAAAGCATCACTGCATCCTAAAAGGGTTGTAGAGGACTTGTTAAGGGGGAATAGGGTTGAAAGGGATGAGGATTAAGAGGATGAGGAGTGCTCAAGGGACGAGCTTAAGTTACGTGTCAAGTAGACGAGTACTCGACTAGCAGAAGAATGGTCGAAGATGCAACGCATTAAGAGGCTCAGGTTCTGGCCGTCCATCAAGGGAAGACAGACGATAAGTCCCTGACCCATACTTGTGCGTGATGATAAAAGGTCCAAGCCAATTGGGGGTGAATTTGCCTCGTTTACTTCGCTCCATATTGGTCACGTGCTGATTCTCTTTGAGGACGAGGTCTCCGATGTTGAAATCTCATTCTCGCAGATTTTTGTCATAGGCCCGCTTTATGCGACTTTGGTAGACATGGAGATGATTAAGGGCAGCCAGACGGCGTTCGTCGAGTAACTCAAGTTGAGCTAGGCGATCTTGATGAAAGTCATCGTTGGAGAGAATGTCATGCAGGGAGATATGAAGAGACGGGATCTGTACTTCGAGAGGTAAGACAGCCTCTGTTCCGTACACGAGAGAAAAGGGAGTAGCACCTGTAGAGGTTCGGATGCTAGTGCGGTAGGCCCACAAAGCGAAGGGGATATGAACGTGCCAATCCCTTCCTGTATCATCGACCACCTTCATGAGAATTTTGGTGAGAATTTTGTTGGAAGCCTCGGCCTGCCCATTTGCTTATGGGTAGTAAGGCGAAGAAAAGCTGAGTTTGATGCCAAATGAGTCGCATAGTTTTTGGACAGTCTTGTTTTTGAAGGACTTGCCATTGTCGGTGATGATTTTGTGAGGGACACCGAAACGACAGATGATGTGGCTGCTGATGAAGTCGACAATTTTGTCAGCTTTTGTGGAGACAAGAGGAATGGCTTCCACCCACTTGGTGAAATACTCAGTGGCAGTGATGATAGACTGATGACGAAGAGACGAGTGAGGGTTGATCTCACCGATGAGATCTAAGCCCCACTGAGAGAAAGGCCAAAAATCTTGAGCGACTTGCAAGGCGTGGCTGGGGAGATGAAGCAGGTTAGAGTGCTGCTGACACTTGATGCAACGCCGAACATAATCGCTACAGTCTTGATGAAGGGTGGGCCAATAATAACCCAGGCGAAGGAGGCGCTTGGCAACCGAATTTCCACTGAAGTGTCCACCACAAATCCCGTCGTGGACTTGCTTTACGGCATGAGAAGCTTCAGCAGAGGTTAGACAACGAAGAAGGAGACCGTCGAAGCCTCGCTTATAGAGAAGGCCCCCTAGCATGGTATAGCGAGCTGTGCGCTTGATGAAAGCTCACCGCGCATTGCTAGAGAGGTTGGGAGGAGTGACAGAAAGAGACAAGTAGTCCACAAGTTGCTTATACCAGTCATCTTGTGGGCTAGAATTGATAGTGTTGATATGGTCGATGTGAGGAGAGATGTATGAAGGCAAAGGTACGCGATGCACTGTGACAAAAAGGCGAGATGATGATGATGAAGACGGGATATGCGAAGCGAGAGAAGCCATGGTGTCGGCAAACTTGTTCGTAGAGCGTGGAACAGTCTGCAAGAGGTAATGGTCGAAAGATGCCAAAAGAGTGTCAGCACGATTCTTATACCTTTGTAAAACTTCATTTTTACAGAGATACAAACCGTTAACTTGATTAACGACGAGCTGCGAGTCGCCGAAGATGTTGATAGACTTGATGTGGAGGGAAAGGGTAGTCTGAAGTCCCAAAATTAAGGCCTCGTATTCAGCCATATTATTGGTACAATCGAAGTCAAGCTTGAAAGATAGAGGCAAGGGCTCCCCATCGAGTGGGATGAGGATGACCCCCGCACCCCCATCGAGTTGACATTTGGAGCCGTCAAAGAACATAGTCATCTGGTAGACGGTGTCATCGGTGGAAAGGGTAGCGATAGACTCGTCAGGGAACTCACAGTGTGAAGGTTGGTTGTCGGGAAGAGGGGCATCCGCCAGTTGGTCAGCAATGGTTTGCCCCTTGATAGATTTCTGTTGGATGAATACGAAGTCAAACTCAGCAAGCAGCATGAGCCACCGAGCCATACATTGATTCTGATATGGCTTGGAGTGCATGTACTTGAGAGGGTCAGTGTGAGTGATGACAAAGGTTTTGTGGTTGAGAAGATAGTGGCGGAGCTTGGTAGCGGAAAAGACTAATGCCAAACAGAGTTTCTCGATATGAGTATACCGAGTTTCATAGTCGACCAGTGTTTAGCTGATGTAGTAAACCGCTTGCTCATGATGATGCTCGTCTCGGTGCACGATCATGGCACCTAATGAATGGTTGGTAGCAGAGATATAAAGGTAGAAGGGTTGGTCGTCCTTAGGTGGAATGAGGACTGGTGGAGAGACCAGATAGCCTTTGAGGGCTTCAAAAGCCTCTTGACAGCCCTTATCCCATTTAAAGGAGACATCTTTCTTAAGGAGGTGATGAAAAGGTTGGCAGCGGTCTGAAAGCTGCGAGATGAAACGGCGAATGGACTGAAGCTTCCCTTGGAGACTGCGAAGCTGCTTGAGATTGGTCGGGGGCGGCATTTCGAGAATAGCGCGGATCTTGGCAGGATCTATCTCGATACCACAGAAGGAAACGATGAAGCCGAGAAGCTTGCCTGAGAGGGCCCCAAAGACACACTTCTTGGGGTTGAGGCGGACATTGTATTGAAGGAGATGAGAGAAGATGATTGTGAGAATGGTCAAGTGGTTGCGGCGGAGCTTGGACTTGCTGAGAAGGTCATCCACATAGTCCTCCATGATTGTGTGGAGGAGATCGTGGAAAATGTAGGTCATGGCACGCTGATAAGTGGCACCAGCATTTTTCAGGCCGAAAGGCATGACTCGATAACAAAAAGTCCCCCATGGGGTGATAAAGGTAGTCTTGTGCTGGTCTTCCGGTGCGATCAGGATTTGATTGTATCCTGAAAACCCATCCATAAGAGATAGCATCTCATGGTCGGCCGTAAGATCAACAAGCTGGTCAATGTTAGGTAGAGGAAAGTCATCTTTGGGACAGGCTAGGTTAAGGTCGCGATAGTCCGTGCAGATCTGAATCCCCCCAGTTGCTTTAGTAACTAGGACAATGTTAGAGACCCACTATGGATAATCGATGGGTTGGATGAAGGAGACAGAAAGAAGGCACTGAAGCTCCTCTTTGACAAGAAGCGCAACACGAGGATGCATCTTTCGAAGCTTCTGCCTAACAGGCTTAGCCTCTAGTTTGGTGACAATGTTATGGGTAGCAATGGTGGGGTCGATGCCAGGCATGTCGCTGTAAGTCTAGGCAAAGGCCTTGCTATGGTTAGAAAGGAACTGGGCATAGTCAAGCTGCTCCTGAGCGTCTAAAGATTGGCCAATCTTTAAGACGTGAGGAACATCGGAAGAAGAAGGGAGGTTGATGTCAATGGTGGATTCATTTAACATAACCTGGGTCTCGGAAGGGAGGAAACGCTGGACGAAAGAGTCATCGGCACCCTTGTAGGAAAGGATGGCGTCATCGTCAACGTAGTGGACAGTGTGAATGGTTGCCGACTCATCCTCTACCATGCTAGGAAAGATGAGAGGGAGAGACCTGGGCACCCCATTGAGCTGATAAGTCAGGGGTTCCAGGTGGATGGTGTTTATGGAAAAAAAAACTAGGAGGGATGGAAACCACCGACTCCGTAGGTGACGAAGGAGAAATGGGTGAGTCTGGAAGAGATTGGTCAGTGGTTGGTTCGGGACAAAGGTCGGAAGGAGCTTGAGTGGGGTCATGATATCCCAGGCCATAGCGTTTCTTGGCGTCGTGATCACTGAGCGACTCGATGGGCTGATGGGAGCCCTGCTCATAACGTTTGAAACCAAAACCCTTTCATGCACACCTGTGAAGGTAAGTGTGTGCAAAGGCAGGGTTGCCAAGAAACGAGAAATCAGATGTGAAAGGTTGGGGTGAAGAGAGGGAAGTGCCGTAGGTAGGAGCTTGATTAAGCCCCCCATAGACAAAGTTGGTTTGGAAGTGAGGAGGACCATAAGGTACGACCGTCCCGATCCGATGGTCGTAATTAGGACTGAGGTGAAGGCGTCCATACTCTTGTGGAGTTTGGAACATGTCGAGGGTCAACAAGCGATATTCCCCAAGTGATAATCGTTGGAAGATGTCTTCCATGGGGTCTTTGGTCGGCGCTTGAAGAGGAGGGGTGAGGGCAACCGCCGATTGCGAACTGGTCAAAGCTTCCACAGATGGAGGCGGTGCCGGAGTGGATGGCTTGATGGGGATGAGGACGTCGTTAGGACGATAGGTGGTGTTGCAAGTCTTGAAGGGTGAAGGGTCAGCGGGGATGGTGTGGACTTGCCCGTCATGCTCGAACTTCACACAACGGTGCAGGGTGGAGGGTATACAGGCCATGGCACGGATCCAAGGTCGGCCCAGTAGAAGGTTGTATTGAAACTCTCCTTCGATGATATAGAAGAGCTCTGGGACTGTGCGTGGGCCTACGCGAATGTGGAGGATGACTGTGCCAATGGTCATGGCGGTGGCATCGTTGAAAGAGCGTAAGATCGCATCAGTTTTGGAGACGCAGTTCTGAGGAAGAGCCAGCTGATCAAAGGCGTGGGTAGAGATTATGTTGATGCTAGCGCTGCCGTCGATCATAATGCGTTTAATGCGTGTCCGATCAACATAGGCAGTGATGAAGAGGGCGGCGTCCTGATCTTCCGTGTTAGATGTGGGAATCTTAGAATCGCTGAATGTGATGGAAGCGACAGGAGACAAGGAATGGACGAGGGCAGCGAGTGGTTGGGGGTCCTCGGGTCGGACCTCCGCTGCCTGCAAGGCTTGGATAAGGGCTTGACGGTGCTGAGGTGAAGTTTGGATAAGGTCGTAAAGAGACATCTTCACAGGTGTCTGGTGAAGCTGCTTCAGCATGGAGTCGTGGATTGGCCCAGAAGAGGAAGACGAAGAAGGTTGGGACGCGCCAAGGATAGAGATTTTAGGCTTGGGCACAAGGGGTGGCTTGACGAAGGGATAGGTCCAAGGAATGGCAGCTTTTTCCTTGGCCTTGTCCTTTTGCGATCTAGTGGTTATACGGACAGCATTGATTTCGAAAATGGGAGGCGAAGAAGGGGTCATGTCTTGCCGGTGAGATGTTGACGTGTTTGAAGAAGTTGGACAGGAAGGAGTCGGGGTCTGGTCAAGAGTGTCCTCAAGGAGAAGAGTGTCTTTCTCCATGTGGCGGCGAATGACGGCCTTGAGGGCACAGCAAGTCTTGGTGTCGTGTCCTGGTGTACGATGATATAAACAAATTTTCGTATCGTCGAACCAGGAGGGCTTGGACCCGAGAGGTTGGAAAGGCTTGATGGGCGGAAGGGTTATGTCGGAAGTCTGGAGAAGTCGGCACAATATCGACGAGTATGAGCCCAATAGAGGGTCCGTGCTATTTGATATGCGCGAGGTTGGTGACTTTTGCTTAGGTGAGGTTAGAAGAGGTTTTCGTACCACCTTATGGGTTGATGGCGCGGTGACAGATGGAGACGGCTCTTTCTTGACGATTGATACCACCTTTTTAGGAGAGGGACGACTGGAGGTAGGCAGAGGAAGCAAAGGAGGCAACGAGTTTTGGTTGAAGGTCGGAGTGGGAAGGATGCTAGCCAAGGTCGAAGGATGGGGGCCCAAAATGGATGGCAATGGTGACGGAGAAGGAGGCATTCGTTTCTGCGGTCTGGCAGTCTTCTTCGCCTTGGTCGGAAGACTGCTACTGGTCGAGGTCTGGCCTAAGTCCACCTTCACTTGCGGGTGAGTGAGGGAGGAGATAGGACGAATGCCAAATGACTTGATGGGTTTGGACGAGATAGACGCAGGCTTCGGTTCGGACGGGTTTGGTTGAGGTTTGAGAGTCTGGTCTTTGTCAAGAGTCTGACGAGATTCCACCTTAGGAGGATTAGCGGCATGTGATGAGAGGGCACGGGTATGTTGAAGGGCTTTAAGTCACTCCCACAACACCTGAGGCGTCACTTTCCTCGGAGGGAGAAGTTCAATCTTCTCCACTAACCGGGAAAATGGCTGAGAGGAAGATGTTGATGGTTGCGAGGTTGAAGACGAGATGGGTGTAGTGGTCTTGGACACATGATGTGGTGAAGTCATGACAGATTTAGATGAGGACGAAGGAGAGACAGGTTCTTCCCTGGGTGGAGAAGAAATCGGGGAGCGAGGCTCCTCCAGCGGGTAAAGGGCAGGGATGACGGTGCCCTCCACTTGCGGCTGAGGAGTAGGAAGGGTCGGGTCCTCCATAGGCTGCAGAAAGGAGGATGGCGAGACTGGAGGTGCTGATAAGGCCGAGGCATCCTCCAAGATGAGAGAGGTCAATGGAGAACTAGCCGGGGAGAGAGGCTCGTCCACATGTGACGGACTGATAGATGGACTAACCTCAAGAGGCTGATTGGGGATGAAAGGAGAGACCATATTGACTGTCCGAATATTGTGCTCATGATTGTCGTCAATTAAGGTCTGGACATGGTTCTGAGCTGGTGGATGATTGGGGAAAGGTTGTTTGAAGATGTCAATGGCCTGATTAGGGGGTGCATTTGGATTGTCTAAGATGAGATCCCCCTTTTCAAGCATGTCTTGTATTATGTTCTTAAAGGTCTTGCAGTTCTCCGTGTCATGGCCCTTAACACGGTGGAAGCTGCAGAAGTCTTGCTCCCTATACCACGCGGGGATGGCGTGTGAGGGATCGAATTGAGGAGGAGGTCGGGCTTGAGGGAGATTGAGGACTCCCTGTTTAAGAAGCTTTTCTAGCACAAACGCATATGATTCTCCAAGAGGAGTATATCGTCGCTGCAAGTATCTTTGCTGGAATTGCCGAGTAGCGCTCTGAGACGTAGAGGGCTCAGGCTGATTGGATGAAGAAGATGAAGGTTTGACAACCACGGCATTAGTTGAAGCCTTGGATTTAGAATTGGATGATGATGGCTTGGCAGAAGAAGAGTCATTGGTCTTAGAGCTGGGATTCTTACTCCGCAACTTGACTTTGTTCTCCTCGATGGCACGCAACTCTAGTTTGCGGGCCATCGTGAAGGCTTCGTCAAAAGTGCGGAAGGTTTGAACCCTCAGAGTGGAAGAGATATGTCGGGCACAGGCTTGAGAAAAGAGTTCAATAAGCTCGGCCTGGGGCAAGGAAAAGGAGAGTTGGTTGATAAGGCCTCTCCATCGAGCAACGAAGTCGGCTATGGACTCGTCCTCGAATTGCCGAATAGAATAGAGGTCCGTGATCGAGACCTTCTTGGTTATGTTGATAGAAAAGTGATCGAGGAATAGCTGAGCCAATTGCGTGAATGAGAAGAGAGAATGGCTAGGAAGGGATCTGTACCAGTCAAGTGCAGCACCCGAGAGAGACATAGGAAATGTGCGTAAGAGTAACGCATCGTCATGGCCAATGAGGTAGCAGGCGTGTCTGAATGCCTGCAAGTGTTGTTGTGGGTCTTCCTTGTTTTGAAAGCGAGAAAACTTCAGAAGCTCCCACTGGCTAGGATATGGTCTAATTGGGACAGAAGGATGGATGGGCTCGTTACAGATCTGCTCATATGAAAGAGTGTTGCACGAGCCGAAAACAGAGGTCTCAAGACTGGTCATCTTGTCCATCAGCATCTTGATGATGTTTGCCGACGGATTGACGGGTTGCACGCCCCCTAAGTTGTAGGGCGCTTGGAAGAGGTTAGAGGAGGCGTGCAACATAGTCGGTTGTAGAATGTACGGATGACTAATCGCAGGGGCAGAAGTGAAGGCTAAAGGTGGTTGGTTAGAAGACATAGCTGGGCCCGTTGTTGCCACGAGAGGTTGGACTGTGGTAACGGGGGCCAAGGGGTAAGAAGCCACCCTGGTGTTGATAGGGGCCAGGGCAGGCGGGATAGAGACGACAAGGTTTTGAAATGGAGTGGATAGAGGTTGAGCGGGTTGGGGTTGACAAGGGGCCGGAACCCCGGTGGAAGTGGGCCCAATGATAGAGGGAGAGGCCACACCTGGGGGATTGGTCAAAGTTTGGTCAGTGGTCAAAGCGATGGCTTGAGTGTCCGAAGGTTGAACTATGGATGTTGTCGATACAGCTGTAGTCGCGACAAGGGAGGTCGGCATTCCGTAGATCGGATTGCCCAAGGAGTCCCGCGTTCGGCTATGCGCGAGATAGTGTTGCAAAGCCTTGACATTGAGGTCCAAGAATCGCTCGAAGTCTTGGTCCCCCTCTTGGACAATGGGAGTCTGCGGCGGGGTTGGACGGACAGGAGTTCTTTCGGTCTCCGAGTTGAACTCCATTGTAGGCTTGGTCACGGATGGGGTGGACGGAAGTGGTTGACGGCAGGCGTGGTCGAGAAGAGCCTTGGCTTGGCTACGAGTGAAAACCATGCAAGGCAAAGAAGGTTTAGGTCTCAGGAACTGTGTTGCCCAGTTTCAGAAGACCAGGATGAAGTCTTTGACAGAGAAAGGACAGGTTTCAGGTTGCTGGTTTTGAAAAGAAAGGACAGTGAAAGAGATCGACGTTGGTTGAAAAACCGATGTCAGTAGAAAATGAGGCCGACGTCAGTCAGATGACCGATGCCGGTGACAGATGAAGCCGATGTCGGTAGCAGAACCGATGCTGGTGACAGGGGAAGCCGACGTCGGTGGCAGAACCGATGTCGGTGACTGTGTTTTCCAGAGAGCCAAAAGGTTCTTGGAAAAACAAAGAAGAAAACGTCCTCACACACTCAAACAAATAGATGAGAAGAGGAAAACAGAGAAAGACAGAAAAGCCTAAGCGATAAATCCTAGGAATTAACCTTAGAAACTTGTGGCTTATGCCTTAGATGAATGTTTGGGGAGATTGGCTGAAAAATGGGTCCTAGAAGAAGGCGGTCTAAAGATGGTTTCAGGTGTTGTTTTAGGTGCTCAAAGATCTGTGTTAGGGTCTGGTACGTGGCCTAGTGCTAAGGAGCAAGCTCCCCTCACTTCACGATTCCAGTGGTTAGCTGGTCTCGCTTAGCCAAGATATACCTCGCCTAGAGTTTAGACTCCGCCAGAGAACGGAGTGGGCTTCCCCCTTGGTGATGAAATCCAAGTGGGGTCACCGGGACGGGTAAGGTATCTGCTGGGTGATGAAATCCCAGTCGGGCCTTGTCTCAGGTATGTTTTATGTTTGTTTTAGTGCATGTGATCAGGTAGTGTAACATAAAGTGTCTACGGTTTATTCAATATGCGCCTAAGTTACTAGATGTGGACTAATGCAAGCACAAGCAGAGATGAAAGTGCAATATGTTTTAAGCCCAAGTCGAAATGTGATATTGTTATGAAGACAAGATGGAGAAAGGGATGAGAGTATGATATTTAGACTAGTCTAGAACGCAAGGAAGAAAGGTTTGTTTTAGACCTGCTTATAGTGACATTTGGAATAGAAGAAAGAGACAAGAAGGAAGGAGCCTAAATGCACCTAAATGAATGAAAAGGAAAAGGAACCCAGGAGGAACTTAGGGTCCCACCGGGCGTGCCAGAGATGTTTCTACCTCAAATTTGCTTTTCAGACTTAAGAAAAAGAAACTAAAAGAAAGTAATGGACAAGGCTTGGAAGTACCTGGACTAAAGATTGCGCACCATAAATCCAGACGTTCGTGGGCACTCCTCTTTGGCTGTGGAGGAATGACACCTGCAAGAAAAAAAGGAAACTAGGACAAGAAAAACGTTAGATAGATAGGCAATGGGTTGCCAAGCAAAAGCTTGTTCCCAGAAGTGTAAAAACTTCCTTAAGGGAGGTCAACCCACTGTTTTGATGAGATAAGTGACTGATAAAAGACAGAATTCTAGAATACAGAAGTGATAAAGAAAGTAGAAAGGAAATAAGAAAGCAAAATGATTACCTGAATGAAGGAGTTGGGCTGAAGACAGTCACCGAGGTCGGAAATGTCGCCGGCGTCGGTTAGCTGATCTGCCAGCGTCGGCTATCCTGCCGACGTCGGTTGGGGAAGTGACCGGCGTCGATCGGGGTTGTGGCCTGTAGTCGGGTTTGAGCAGGGTCCGGTCTGATTCTTGCTCTGTGGTCTGTCTGTGGACGGGTTTGAGTAGGGTCTGGTCTGAGTCTTGCTCTGTGGTCTGTCTGTGGATGGGTTTGAGTCTGATGGACGGGTCTGAGTCTGATGGACGGGTCTGAGTCTGATGGACGGGTCTGTGGATGGTCTTAGGCAGAGATACAAGGGAGAGGAAGAGACACAGAGGACAGGGAAGAGGAGGATTCACAGAGGAAGGGGCCTGAGAAGGCTTTGCAGCCTCTCAGGGGGAGGACAGAGGGAGCAAAAGACAATAGAAGATAGATGATTAAACTAAAGAAATAAAATTAAAAAAAACCAGACTAGCTTACCTTTAGCCTGCTGAATGAAGAGAGAAGAAGATGTTGCTGGAGCCACGAAAGAGTTGCTGCAAGGAGAAGATACTGATCCAGGGCCTTTTCACCTGTTGCTATTGCTGCACGAGGTTAAGACAGAGGAGAGATGAGAGCCAAAGCACTGAGAGAAGCTGTTTGCGAGCTCAAGAGTCCAGGGGGTGCAACGGATGCAGAAGGGGATAATGAAGGCTGCCGACGCCGGCAGTTTCACCGACGTCGGCCGAAGGGTCGCCGACGTCGGCGGTCGCAGGATGGGCACAGAGGCTAAAAATAGCCTCTGCCCATTCTTGCACGCCGCCGGGGGAGGGGTCATGGGCAGAACGGTCGCAAGGATGCCAAAATGGACGAGGGGGGATATAATGGTGAGATTTGGGCTAATAAATGCTAGGGGAAGGTGGAGGGATTCAAAGGAGGATCCAAGGAGGCAAGGGTAGGGTGGAAAGGGGGCCTCATTAAATTAAAAATAGATGTTAATTTCTAATTAATAAGACTTAGGTGGGTTAGGGACCAAGGAGGACTAGGAGGGAGAAAGGATCAAGGGGGAGAACCAAGGTGCAGACACGTTTGCGGTGTCTACAGTTACCTCCAAATCATTCTCTAGACCTTTTTACACCTTATTTTAGCCTTTGATAGTACAAAATTTTGATATATATTTTTATTTATCTCACAAACCTCTCTTTTTAACTTTAATCATTTATATACAATTTATTCATGTAATTATGTCTATTTATGATACTATATTTATGTATTATTTTTGCATTTGAATTTCACATTCATGTATTTTTCTTGACCTAAATACACTTTACCATATTTAATTATTAATGTATTATTATTTTTTAAAGGTATAAATTTATGTGGATTGGACTTTTTTAAGGGTTACTAATATTTGATGTTGAATGTATAATTTTTACTTTCCCTCTATCATTTCCTATGGATGTATGAAATGGTTAATTAATAAGATAATTTTCATTATCATTTTATTCATTTATTTAAAATGTATCACGTCTTCAATCAAGCAAAATATCTTATAAAATATTATGTATTAATAAATCTTCATCACTTGAACCCAAAACTATGTTTGACTTAGGATTCCCATATATCTTGTGATATTTGAGAAGTCCACTAGTGTTTTGGAGGTCAAAGAAATGTTGAAGAATATTAACTCTAAAATATGTTAATATTTTTAGGATTAAACTCAACCATCCATTAAAATTTTAGAGGACCAAAGGAATGATGAGAAATCAAGTTATGAAATATTGTTATCTACTAAAATTTTATCATTTCCCCTTAGGTGGGACCAATAGGTTAAGATATATCAATGTTGATTTTTTACCCTTTCCATCTGAGCCAACTATTAATTATTTAATATATATGTAATGAATGGTATCACCATATAATTATTAATTATAGATGAATAAATTTGTTAAATCTAAAATTACATAACAATTTATCTCTATTTTAAAACTAGATATATACAATATGTTGCATGATTTTTAAATTATCATTCACTGAAGCCATTATTTGCATAATTTTTGCCACATAGTGGTTCTAGTTACCATGGTGATTAAAAGTGAAGTGTGGTAAGTGAGTGAAGGTTAATGGAGATAGGATATAGATTTTGGTCATAGAAAGGAAAAGAGTTTAAGATAATGCTTATGGAATCACTATATGCACATTTTTGATTGACATTTTAGATCACACTTGGTGATCCATCATCAGGATGAGAAAAGAATGATAGTAGATTATAGACTTAGGTTCAATTTATAAATAATATATTAGGATGAGAAGTAATTAATTATTTTATTCAAGTAAAATTTAGATTAAAAACAAATAAATTAAATAAAGAGAAATTTAAACAAGAAGAAATAAAGATAATGATTTTAAGAGGAAGGAGTTGTGTCATTGTTTTATTGCATGATGAGGAGGCAGAAGTTGCTCAAGAGAACCATTATAGGTCGAATATTGATAGGAGTGGTAAGGAATCTTATTCGGTGTCTCTATTTTCTTTAATCAAGCAATTTTAATGGAATGTCAACATCCACCTAGAGGAAAAGGTTACAAACAAATTGTCAGAATCTTGATTGAGGCAAGTTTTATTGATGAAGACTTTAGTTGAAGCTGACATATGAGAGGTATATACTAGCTATTATGATCCCATACTATCCCAATTATTGTGTGCTGGGAAGTAGGTTAAGTCTTCAGGGCTCAAATTATTTTTAGAGGATGGATTATTGCTCTAGGTTAAGAATGAAAGTTTAACTATGCATATTGATGAAGGAAGATTCATGGATCACAATGTGGCATTGGTGAAAAAGGTCTAATCTAAAAATTTATCAAATCATGGAAATTTTGGGATGCCATAAAAATTTGGAGACTGAATTAGAAGATTTTCCATAGATCGAAGATCAAATTTCTAACTCAAGTTTGTTCAAATTTTTGTTTCAATTTACTTCGGATAGAGATCAAGTGTTTAGAGGGTGTCCTTGGTTTTTTCAAAATGTTAGGCTATATTATCAATTTTGGTCTTGAAATTTAAATATTATCAAAGATTTTTTTAATAATGTTTTGTTATGGGTAAGACTTCATAAACTCCCCTTTGAATATTAGTTTGAAGATATCTTAAAGCTCTATGCATAAAAGATTGGGAATTTTGTTTAACTTTTGGATCCAACTTCCCATGGGTAATTATGCTCTTATGCTCATGATTATGTGATTATGGATCTATCCCAACCTATCCCCCATGTTATTTGAATCTCTACCCATGATGGTTTATGGAAGTAATATTTGGATTATGATTGTCTTTAATTTAGATATTTTTGTGTATATAGGTTGGAAATACAAATAAATTTTAATAGAATGAATTTATAAGTACTTTTTGGTCAAATTAAAGGTGTTTACCCCTTATTTTTCTCCTAGGGATAGGGCCTCATAGTGTTATAATGGCTCATCTAGTATTAAGCATGTATGGATGACAAAAGAGACATCTACTGATAGACAAGAGTGGTTTATTTGGAGGCACCACACCCAATTTTTTCAACTTGGTAAGTATATTTTGAATACAAACCCTCAGGGGCTTGGTATTAAGTAGTTTTTATCTCTTGATAATATGAAATTTATCTCATCACCTAAGGATCACCATCCTCTTCTTGATAATATTTCACTTGCTAAAAAATAAATAGCTTTACAACTTAAGATGGTAGGATTTGTGAGTAAAGATAATGTTCATCCATGTATTATTTATTAGAAAGGTAGGGATAACTCTCTTCCTTATGAGGTTTAATGCTCAAAGGATCCCTCCTACCCTCTAAAGTAACCTCCTTATACTCTTTATGATATTTCAAAGTGTATTCCTCTCTCCTCAAGGAGTTTGATTTTGAAGTCAAAGAAACTCAATTCTCTATCAAATCCTCTAAGAGACTTTTGAGTTAAAATAATTATAAAATCCACCCTTCCAATAGTCCTCTAAGAAATCATATAATAAATTCATGTAAATATAATATTTAATCTAACACTCAAGTTGACTCATGTCAAGGGATCTAAAATAAGGTCACAGAGATACAACTAGGTAGTATAGGTCCCTCTACCACCAAGATATTATGAAAATCTTAAGTTGGAATGTCACAAGCCTCCATGCCTCTATAAAATATTTATTGTTCAAATTGTTAATTGAGATTTGAAAACCTAATATTCTCATGCTATAAAATACATAGGTTAATAAGGTTCAATGGCAAGGTGCTGATATATATTGTTGGTTTGGAATGGATTGGTTATCTGAAGGTGTTTTTGGTTTATCAAGGGGCCTAATAATTTTGTGTAATCCTATGGTATGTAAATAAAATCTATTTTTTATATCTAGGTTATCAATTTAATGGTAAATTAACTAGTGATAAAAATTATCTTCTTATTGTCCAATGTTTATCACCCTACTACCCTAGATGATAAAAATTTATTATGGTATAACTTACACTACTTGATTAGGGGTATAAATGTGGTGAATTGGATATTAGGATGGAATTTTATTTTTATCATCAATATATTATAAAAATGGAGGATTGGTTAGAATCACTCAAGCAATGAGTGACTTCATTTCCTTTTTTTAGGGAGTTAGGATCTTTAATATTATTTCCTATAGTCCTAGTTTTACCTATAATAAAGTGTCAAGGGGTTTAATTGAATAGGTTTTTAATAAATTCTAAATTATTAGGAAATAAAATCACTTTCATATCTGAAGTCATCCACTTTATGGGGTTGGATCACTAGCCAATTCTTCTAAAAAAAGTAGGGTATGAAGCCTTGTGGTATTTGTTTTAATTTCAATTTAATGTGGATCAAATATCCTTATTTTATTTAGGTAGTGGAAACTTGTTGGAATATGAAAGTGGGTGGTTCTAAATTCTTCATTTTATCTTAGAAATTCAAGGAGGTCAATAGGGTTGCTATGTGTTATAATAAGCAAAAGTTTTGAAATGTATTTTAAGAAAAACTAATAATTGAAGATGAGATTGAACTTATTTAACATGTTTTGGATAATGGATAATGGTAGAATTATTTAATAAATTTTTAAAATAGTCTTATGAAGGAACAAAAAAATATTCTTTGTCAAGAGGAAACTTTTTAGAAATAAAAATCCAGATCGGTTTGGCTTAGAGAAGGGGATAGGAGTATGAAATTCTTACATATTTCAAATATAACCCATATAAACAATAATAAGATAGATAATATTTTGACCCCAGATGGGTATGAGTTGAATGATATCAATAATATAAAAAATTAAGTAATATCTTTCCATAATTATTTTCTCATGGAGGAATTTTTATCCAAAAGGAAATCCTAGCATTTGTTCCACCAATTTATTCCTTTTGTTGTTTAAGATGTAATGAACCAAATTTTATTAGCACCAACCACCCTTTAGTAAGTCATGAAGGTTGTATTTAGTTTAAGAGATAATAAATTTCTTGGTCCTAATGGTTTCTAATTGGATGTCTTTCATGTTTTTGGGGATCTTGTTGGTAATGAGGTTTGGGAGGCTATTGAGGAATATAGGACAAGGAAAAATATATTTAGAGAATATAATAATACCTTTATGGATATCATTATAAAAAAGGATAATTATCCATTTTTTATGATTTTCATCCCATTTCCCTATGTAACTCTCTTTATAAAATTGTCACCAAAGTAATGGAAAACTAGCTAAAAGAGTGTCAAGATGTGATCATTTCAGAGGAACAAGGTAGTTTCATTTTAGGTAGATAGATTATAGATGGTATTATGACTGTACATGAGACCTTCCATTCCCTCTATTAGTCTAATAGAGAAAGGATTTATATCAAATCGGATATGGTCAAAGTGTATGATAGAGTTAACTAGGATTTTTTGGATAACATTCTAGAAAATTTAATATTTTAGAAGGATTGGAGATCATGAGTTCATAATTGTATCTCAATATCATCCTTTTCAATATTGGTTAGTATTTTATATGCATGATATTTTAGTCCTCTAGAGACCTTAGGCACGGATACCCCCTCTCCCTTATATTTTTATCATCTTGGTTGAGGCTTTAGGGCATGCCTTGAAGGGGCTCACTCAAGTTGGTAACATAAAAGGGATAACTATTAGTGTAAATTTGGAGAGTATCTCCCATATTTAGTTCTTAGATGATACTTTCATATTAGGATATCCTTCAAAAAATAAAGCTAGAGATCTAAAAAAATGGATTGTTATAATTTAGCAAAAAATCATAATCTCAATGAAAAAAAATCAAAAGTTTTTTCCTCAATGTGAGTAATAGGCTAAAAGAAAATATTATGGATATTTTGGCCTTTGAATAAAGTGTGCTTCCAAGTTTCTCTCTTAGAATGCCTCTATTTATTGATAGGTTATCTTTGGTTTTATGACAACCAATGATGGATCATGTGCAAAAAAAGTTAGCATCATATAAAGGGAAATGGCTAATTGATGTGGAAGAGTTCAACTCATTCAGTCCTTCTTACAAGCTATGCCTATATATTTAATGTTTTTTCAAGATTCCTTATAAACTTATGGAATGAATTTCTAAAATCTAGAGAAATTTCCTTTGTAATGGTTTGAATGGTAAGTGAAAAAATTATTTGGTATCTTGGGATATAGTGTGCACTCTCAAATCCTAGTGGGTTAGGCCTAATAATATTGAATTGAATGAATAAAGTTATTGGATCCAAGATATTGTGGAGAATATATGAATGTAAAGATAAGATTTGGATTTAGGTGCTTCATCATAAATATTTGGACTCTTTTCAAGTTCTTCACATGTTCACTCAATTATAACTACCTCAAGGTTTAGTAATTTGGAACTTTGTGAAATCTTGTCAAAAATATGTTCTTCCAAGATCTAGTGGAATCTTGGTAATGGATCTAACATATCCTTTTAGAGATATGTCTGGTTATGTTCACAAGATCTTATGGACAATGAAAATTTGGTGTCTATTATGGCCTTTATTGAAAATAACTAGGGTTTAAAGGTGTTTGATTATTTGAAAACCTCTAGCACATGGAGATGTTGGAATTTGATGTTGTGGATTTATGATTTTCCCTAGTAGGAGGCCTCTTTCCTAATGGAGGAGCTTAATAACTTTTTAATTCTTATGCAATTTTCTAAAGACTCCCTTATCTAGGAAGGATGCCCATCTGGGGAAGTTTCATAGACTTGACTTACCAAGTCATCCTCAAAATGGAGGGGTGATTTTGATAAATTTTCTAAATACTTGTGTTTATATCCCAAAGGCCCTTTTTAAGGTAATATTATTTGATTATAGTTCATAATCAGATGCTAACTTTTGATCAGCTAAGAAATAGAGGTTTCATTGGTCCTTCCATTTACATGTTGTGTTAAATGGATAAAGAGACAAGTGACCACATCCTTATACATTGCCATTTTGTTTGGAAATTATGGGATATGTCTCTGAGTAGCTTAAACTTTCATCTCCCTTTACCTAAGAATATCAAGATATTTATATTTCAATGGCAACTTAAGTAGGTATCTACTTGTTTGAAATTGATTTGAGAAATTTCCCTTTTTATTATTTTGGAATATTTTGTTGAAAAGGAAATGGATAATTTTCTTGAATTCTGCTTACTCTAAAATATGGGTGTGGAAAGATATAAGAAAATCTATGAAGGATGTTACTTCAGCTTGGGGTTTCAAATAACTCTCCCAAGCTCAAAATTAGGATGATTAGATCTTGAACTACTTTGATTTTTGATTGATAAATGGCTTGTGGTAGCAGTGTCAGAAATGAATACTCCCAATCATTATAGGAGACCCCTTAATTGTGTTAAGGTAAAATTGAATTTGATGGGGCCTTAAAAGGCAACCTAGGTTTGGTAGGTAGTGATGGAATCTTTGAGGATCATGATGGTTAGCCTTTTCTTATTTTTTCCCATGATATTGTAGTGGAGACTAATATGTATCATAGGCTTGGGAATCTTTAAAAGGCATTCAAATGACACTGACTCATGGATGAATAAATCTAATCATCGAAGGTGACTTTCAAGGCATTATCACTTCATTTTTTTAACAAATGCCAAAGCTTGGAAAATTTATACTATCTTGGATGAATTTAAAGGGTTGAGAGAGTATTTTAAGCACTTGGATTTTCACCATACAAAACAAAAAGATAATTTTATCATGGACTAGGCACTAAACATTGAGGTTAGTCTCCTAGTCTCTTAGAAGGTTAAATTCTTAGAATTAGGACCCCTTACACTAGATATTTGCATAATTTATTAACTCATGATTTCAAGATGTAGTAGATCAAAAGATGATTGATTTTTTATAGTGATAGGATAGTGAGGTTATTTGGTGGCACTCATTTTGGGTGATGGCTCATGTAAACTAATTGAATTATCTTGTGTTTGTGGGTGTTATAATGATAAGGATGGAAGTATTGTGGCACTTATTATATGCAAATATATAATCCTTTCCTAATTTTGAGCTCTTACTAGTCTTTGAATGGGTCTTTTTTACAAGCTACAAACATGTAGAAAGGGAAGGGCATTACTGAGTACCCTATGGTTTACCATAATATGTGGGCTAGTCAATGGGTAACCTATTCAAATTATATGATTGAGGACTTGGAATCCTCAATTTTCACAAAGCATATTGACAAGGAGATTTAGAACCCTCTAATGTGGGTTTAGCTAAAGATGATGTGGCATGATGTAACTAGAATTGATGAAATTAAGGAGAGTGAAATTGTAAAAGTTCTAAATTTGTTCATGGTTTATCCCAAGTAGTCATTGGGTAGAAGGAATGTGTTTGACATAGCTTAAGAATTAGTGGGTTGAACCTAATTTCCAATGCATTGGATTCTTTCACACACCACTAAGAACATCTTGATTTGGAGACCCTAATTCATTTTTTGGGGTTTAACTCTATGGATCACAGCCATGTAATTTTAGATGGCATCTTCAAATTATAAAAGGGCAGGAATTCCTTGTGTCTAGGCTAGGTTTGAATCTTCCTCAATACTAATTGTTGGTTCATCCTCCCTATTGTGATAATGTTGAATATGAGGTACAGGTCACTCTAACTAGGGTTGTGTTTACGGTGAGTGTTAGACATAATGCTTGGAGTGGCCTACCACCTAGAGGTTGTCATATAATTGGAGTATTTTGATAAAGTTAATGGTCCTTTTTTTAATGTGTAATTTTTAAAGGGCTTAAGTACATTTCCCTATTTTTTTGTAATGTATAACCTATGGGTTCATCAAAGATTATCAATATAGAGAAAATAAGGACCTTTTTTAATTATTTTTTTTATTTTTAGCTATGATTTTGAGTTGATTTTTTATTTTTGTATTGATTACTAACTAGGTTTTATTTAATGGCATTTTTCATAGGTGACCATGAATTTGGAGAACCATGGATGTGAGTTGGATATCTAATTTTTTATTCCAAATATTAAACATGGATAAATATCATTTAATCATCCTAAGGTTTTGAGGTATTATGGTTATGTGTTGTGTCCTTATTAACACCAATTTGGTAGCTATATTCTCAGCATATTGGGATAGGATTATGAACACATTTAAGTAGGAAGTGGATGGGGAAATAATAGAGGTTCCCATACACTAGAGGATGTGCATGTCATATTGGGGTTGCCTATCAGGGTAATTCCCATGATATGTGATACACATGAGATAGTTATAAAGCATCAAAAAATATCATGGTGGGATATAGATTATGACTAGTATGATCAACATAGGTTGATCATTAAAATATTTAGTGTATATGTCTTAGGGATACTAGATATCTAGAAGGAAAACATTGGGTTGATGACTATGTGTGTGTTATGTCATACGTTAGATGGTATTATTCTTATACATTTTTGAGTTGTGTTAATTTGCATTAGAGTAGGTAATTATGTATGATATGGTAGCATGAATATGCTTATAACTAGTGCATGATTTCTATGGCATATTAAGCAAGGGCTAGAAAATGATGGGTATAATTACATTTTTTTCATGGTGGATCTATAAGAGGTTCATAATTTACCAAAAAATGATATGGTCACATCATATTGAGGATCACCTACCTTGGGTGAAGATATGGGCATAGGATCACTAAGTGTGGCACATCCACATATAGCTAGCCTTGGGGATTTTAAAGTGATATCAAATCATGTGGGTGCATTATGAATGTAATTTGGAGGTATTGGGTACATGGACATCCATTTTACAATAATATAGATGAATAATGGTTACAAGACACTAAACATGGTGGTTTGAGCCTCACTTATGTGCCTAAGTTTGAGGTTAGTTTAGTCAACTACATCTAACTATGCCACTATATGCGCCACCCCATTAGGTGAGGCACTCCAAGGAGAAATGAGGAATAGGGGCCACTTAAATAAGTATTATATTTGAATCATCATTATGTTTATTAGGGTAAGAGGATATGATAGTGGCATTGGCTAGTAAAGAGGGTGCAAAAGATCTTGGGGCCAATCCATATGTTCCCATGACATATGCTAATCCATATAGACCTAATATATGGGTCACTTGACCATGTCAAAGACCATTATAGCATTATATCCTAGTGGTACAGTGGGAAATATGGGTGGGAACTTACTTGAGCTAGAGCTGAGAGGACTAGCTTATCCTCAATGGTGATGTAGATAGGGATACCATCTTTGTGAGACACCCACAAATAGGTATATAAAAAATACATAATTATTTTCTAATAAATTTATTTTCTAGGATTATAGATATGCATGTTAGAGAGTAGTGATATTTTTACTTTGTAGTTTTTTTATATATACTACAATTTGAATTTGATTTAGTTTGCTTTTATATATGTTATGGTAGAGAGTGCATGGTGGGAAACCAAGATCACATCCACATACCATAAGATCCAAGATGTAATGCTACTAGATAGAAATACAACATATATGCCATGTCCTATATACATATCTACTAGGGAACACATCAGGTGGTTTAGACTAGTTAGAGCTATTGCACATGAGCTTCAATGGTGAGAGGAGTCTATTACTATTATGATGTTTGTATTTCTATAATGGTAAGATTATACAACATGGTATTATGTGGTGATGACACATGTGGCCTTGTCCATAAATAAATTTTCATATATGGATACCATGGTAGTAGGCATATAGTGGTAGAGAGTTCAATCAGCATAAGTAATAGAGCTAGAGACACAACTAGCTAAAACAGAGGGAGAGGCCATAGGGTTATGGATTTTATCTCATGTTTTAGAGAGGTTTCTTAGAGATGTCATGTTTATAGTTTATTTTTAGATAATGGCAGCTCACCCACCTAGGGATAAAGGTGACCCTTTATATATTTATATATATATATATATATATATATATATATGTAAAAAAAATTGGTTTTGATTCTTAGCATCTACATGGGTTTTAAATAATGCCATTAAAATTAACATTTTTTATGGTTATAATATCATGTTATGATGTGATTTATGTTTCATTATTTTATATCAAATGTGAGCATATATATGCATGGTAAAAAATAACAAAAAGTAAGGATAAAAATGACATCTTAAGTAAGTAGATAGAAAATTCAAAAAATAAAATTTGTAGTAATGGAATGTAAAACATATTGAATGTAATAAAGATAAAATTTTAAGTAAATACATAATATATGTGAAATATTTTAAGGAAATCCATAAATCAATCTAAATTTAAGATAAAACAAAATAGAAGATGTGAGAAATAATTGTAAAAATAAATGTTCAAATTAAGAAGATGAAAATCTAGTCAATCAAGGATAGCGAAATAGTTATAATAACATCCAAATTAATATTGATAAACTATAAAATAAAACAAAAGAGATCAAAAGAGTGTAAAAATCACTATAAAATCATCTCATGTAAGATATAAAAAACCTAAATTAAATGATGGGGATCAAAATAATGTAAAATAAAATTGATGTAAGATAAGTAAAAAAATAAATCAAATAAGGATGTGTGACATATGGAAGAATCTAATAAAATAAAAATTGAAAAATAAAAACTCATGCTAGAGTGTAAAATGATTACAAAAACAACAAATGTAAGAGACAAAAACCTAACTTATACAAGGACATGTGACTCGTGGAAGCAAATAATTTAATGAGTGAAAACTCAAAATAAGTATGTGTGCTAAAGTATAGTGTAGGAAAACATGAACATATAGAGTAATAAAAATAAATATGGGAATGGTTTGGATATGAAAGTGACAAGAATTTTTTAGGAATGGTTGGTTTTATTCTCCAATTTCTTACAATGAAACTCACAAATTCAAAATCAAAGAGGTGTCATAATGAAAGGTTATATTCAAATCTAAAGCAAAGAGGTATAAAATGGGATATAAATTTAGAGTAAATTATCATAAACAAAAATATTAGTTAAGGGTACATCAAGAGGAAAAAATAGAAATATAAGGAAGCAATTCACAATAAAGATGATGTAGAAATCATTATTACGAATAATAAACTCTGGTCAAGTGGGTAAGGCTAATATTTTTTGACATTAAAGACATAATAAACCCTACCTATAAATTTTATATCTTGTAATAATAAGTGAAATTTAAATATCATCCCATGAATGCTAAATTCATGAAAAATAAAAGGAGACCTAACTTCCCATAATGTGTTTCCCATTCATCAAAACTCCTTATAGAGTTGTTGATATTATGTGAGGATTGGGTACTTGTGTGAGAAAATAGGTGGAAAAAATGTAATATGTGAGACCTCATACCCTAGTATATTTTAATACTAAATGCTAATAGAAATTGGATCTTTCAAGAAACCAACTATGGATTTTGATCTTTGAATAGGATGATGTGCCAAGAATAAAATCATGTATTTTGGTGTGTTTTGAATTTTAATATTTATATTTATTTGATTTTTTAATAATGATATCATGGTTTTTTAATATTTTTGGTTTTTATTTTTTATTCTTATTATGAACTTGGAAGACCAACAATGGATGCTAAAAATACTAACACAAGAAAGATTACCTCTAGCCATTATAGAGGGGAACCTAGAGACCAAGATGATTATGTACTCCTAGACCTACACTTTAGATAAGACTGTAATATTGAAACAAAACCAACTTTGTATCAAGTAAAATTAAATGTATATATTTTGATCATGGAATATCCATCCATTAAAAAGTTGAGGTAATGAAAATATGCTAGTAGCTTACCACAAGAAGGGAGATTTTTACTTCAGAAGTGACATGGCATACAAGAAATTTAAAATTATATGAGAATGTAAGTAAAATAATATAATGGGGATGATAAAATAAAACCCTAAAAATGGAAGAGATATGATAGATGGTAGTAATTTCATTAGACTACAAACCTACAAGGGTTTATCAAAATTAATAAAGTAATAAATCACCCTAAAAGAGGGGGATTGTAAAATAATGACACAGAAAAACAATGAGGGGAGTAATGGATGAAATAAAACATCCCAAAATATGGGGATTTAAAAAATATATCAAACAACCACAAGGTTAACAATTTTTAAATAAAAAGGTGATTACAAAAATTATGATAAGTAAAGTGCAAACTATGTAAAGAACAAGGTAAAAGAAAGTAAATAATGAGTAAAATGTATACTAAATATAAAAAGGTGAAATCAAATCAAGTGATAAATTTAAAACTAATAACATAATTTAATCAAATATGGTCTCACAAAAATAATGAAATATCACATCAAATACCATCAATAAAATCCTTCATATTTTTTTAATAAAAAACTAGTTTTATTGGGTAGTGAGTGATGAATTTTTCCAACCCTCCCATAGCTATGGTTTCACCTCTAATGATGTGTAAGATATATGGCTTAGATAGGGATAGGGAAGAATATTTAGATGATAAATATAGGTTTCCCTATTTATTTTATTCTACCAAGTGAGCACACAAGAAGGGGTCCATGGAGGTGGTTAAAGGGGCACAAGGTTTGGTTAATCCAATTTCCCTTGATGGGATAGCTATAGGCACAAAAATTCTTTCCTCTCTCAAATCATCCCCATAAGTGGATAAATATATGGATCAAACAACATTACATTTGGGTTCCACAAATATTTTCCCAATTGTTTCATTTGAGGAGGCACTTGTGGAGGTGTTCCATAATGAAGAATGGTTTGTAGCTAGAGGTTTGATTTGCATATTTGAAAGGTTTTGGAATTCTATCCTTGCTCTTCATAAATGGATTTATAAATCATGGTGACTTGTTTTTGAGGATATCTTAGAAATTTACCCCTCCATCAAAGGATTCTTCATTGTGTTTTTTGATTGTCTTGTTGATCGGAACAAGATAATTCAGGCTAAATATTTGAGTTGGGATCAACGCCTTATATTTTTAAAACTTTGGTTCCCATATTTTAATCCTTTGGTTAAAAACCTATCCCTTATACCTATTTGGGTTCATTTATCATATCTTTCTCTTAAATTTTGGGAATATCCTTGTCTATTGACTATAGGTAGAACATTGGGTGTTATGTTAGACATTGACGCTTCTAATTTAGACTTTTCTTGCACTACATTTTTTTAGGATTTTTGTCTACTTTGATGTATCTCAGGAACTTATAAAATTTATTATGTTGAAATTTAATGGATTATATTAGACTCAATCCCTTGATTATAAAGTGATTCCTTTGAGGTATCATAATTGTTTCAAAATGTATAATTTATCCACTTCTTGTCAGAACTCCAAGCACAATGTGGATTCCTCTTGGGGGAAGGTTACATGTGATGATTTTATTACTGTCTTTCAAAACATTAATTTTGATCTACCTTTAGGAGTAGTCTCAAAATCCATTATTGAGGAGGTTCCTTTAGCTCATTATCCTCAATACGAACCTATTCCTTCATGATATGAGGATGTTGGGTCAACTAGATTTAGTAACATTATTTTATATTTTAGGAGCAAGGATTTTATAGGATCATCTTTGGATATTTCTTCCAATGGTGATTTTGGTAAAAATTCTAATCAATAAGACTAGAGTGTAGTCAGAATTAAGAAGAAAAGATGTTTTATGCCTAATTCTCCTTCTAGGAAATTTAACTCTCAAAATAAAATGAATAAGGGATAGACATAGGTGTGTTCTATTTGTAATTTGATTTAATTGGTAAATTTTTTTTTCTATGCCATTTATGGCACCATGACCATGCTTGACCTGGGTTTAATCCTATGGTTTATGGTTTATGTTCTTTGATTTTTGGTATTTTCTTACACCATGGGGTAGGGGCCCACCAATCCAAATATCTATTAAAAAAATACATCTTTCATATCTCATTGAAATTTAAATATCACTCAAATTATAATCTCTTTTACTTTTTCCAAGAGTTGGGTAAGGACTTCCTTAAGAATGAGATCAAGATGAAAAGAAAGTATGTTAGAATAATGAAGATTCTTATCTTCATACTATGTCATTATTTCTAACTCATTTTTGCTTTTCACATTTAGAAGAAATAAGAAACTAAAGATAAAGGTCAGGGGTTAGATGATACCCGGATGAAGTTGTGCACCATATCCAAGTGATTGAAGGAGTTCCTCTTTGGCTATGGAGGACACACTTGTAGATAAGAAAGACTCAAACAAAGAGATTGTTAGAGACAGATATGGTGGACTGCCAAGCAAAGCTCGGTCCCAAAAGTGTAAAAACTTCCTTGAGGGATGACAGTCCACTTATTTGACAAAAGAGTGTTTAATAAAAGAAATGGTGAAAGACTAAGAAAGAGAAATAAAGATAACGCATACCTATTTCTTGCAATCTGTCTTCCATAGTCGCTGATGTCGGTTAGTCTACCGTCATCGGTTGGTCAATGTTGTCGACGTCAGTTAGGCTACCGATGTCGGTAGGGGCAATGGTCCTTGAACGGGTCTCAGGGTTATGTCTGTGGTTGATAGAGGAATTCTGTGGGTTTAAAAGGTCTGTGCAAGGTCACAGGGAGATAAATAAGGTCCACAAAAGGACAAAGGTAGAGGATAGGTTGTCAAAAAGGGGGTAAGGATAAAAGGAAGGCTTTTCAGCCTTTCTAAGAAGAAAGTTGGGTTTGGGTCTGGTAGTATTTAGAAATAAAAAATTAACTAACTATCAATGTCTTCTAAATAACTAAAATGAAAGGTTAGAAGAAATACTTAGCTCTAGTGAGATGAAGAACTAAGGTGTCAAACACTTGTGCCTGTTACGGCTAATGTCCAGGTTCCTATGCAATGCTTCAGTCCAATCTAGAGTGACTGGTGTAGAGTCTCTGAACCTTGGAGAGTGTTGGTTGAAGTATGATGATTGGTCTCAGAGAGTTCCTGTTGATGTCCAAGTCTGAGAGCTGAGAGAGAGAGAGAGAGAGTCTGAGATAAGAAGTCAATCCTTGAATCCAAGAGCCCGTAAGAGAGTCAAAGAATCAATTGAGAAGAGTCGAGAGAACTAAGAGAACCCCTAACTCATTGTTAGATGTTGGTTTATGTAATCGATGTCGGTAATCCCGCCAGCGTTGGCTGATAGTTGACCGATGTTAGTGGGTAGAGAATCAGTAAAAGGGCTTAACAGCCCATTCTCCATCCGCCAAGTGCATCATCCATTGGAGAATGGTCAAAGGTTGGGCTAAATATGCACGAGAGCTAGTTAGGAGGTTAGGGAGGAGTAAGAATAGGTCTTGGGTGAGTCATGGGGTGAGAAAATGTCTATGGGTGAGGTGTCCACAGTGATGTGTCTAAGATGATGTCATTAATTTAAAATAAGTAATTTATTTTAAATTAATAAAGTGTGTGAGGGTTTAGAAGGGGACCAAGGGGTAAACACAATTTAGGTGTCTACATTTGCCCCTTTTTGTCTTGTTGGTTATTCTAATGAACTGCAAGACAAAAATAAGAGTAAGTTGCCCCAGGTATGGGATGAGGTATTCCCCCTCAAAGCGGAAGTTGAGGGAAGGTAACCTGATGTCGGGTGCCGATTTGATAGGCAGTGGATGGGTATGGTGAAGTTTGAGTGTGAACACTGCACTAGTTGAGATTGTGTGTATACCACTTCACATGATAGTCTGGTCAAATTGTCACATGTAGGGTCGAGGAGTGCTAAAATCAAAGTAATCGGTCCCCAACATTTAGTCATAACTGATTGGGTTAAACGATCAAAGTTGTAGCTCTAATGGTTTTCGTGTTCCAAGTATCCTAGGCTTAGGAAGTGCTCCTGGAAAACACAAAAATGTCACAAGTAGTGGGGATCAACTTGGACGCAATCCAATACTTGTGAGGGTCGTAATGTGAGGTGCGCACAATTTTGCTAACTATTCGTGAGGTAGCATACATGTAATCAAAACAACTAAGGCAGAGTTGTCTCAAAAGTGGTTATGGTCTAAGGAGATAGTCACGATCTCCAATGTGGTTGGTCGAGTTGAGTTGAGATATAAGTGATCTCAAATGTTGTTTATTGTGGTCAAGGAGATGTGTGTGATCTCCAATGTGCCCCATGAGAAGTCAAAAGTGACTTCTATAATGTTAGGGCTGGTTGTTTGGTCATGTCATGGTTTTGGACTAGGTTAAGTCATGGTTAAAGGTAATATGGTTGGTCCATTAAGTTGATGAATGAACGGATGTGGCCGAGCTAACCCCAGAAGATATCATGTCAACTGAGTGCTGCCTACATAGCCCCTATGAGGGCCTCAGAACAATGTAGTTCTCCCAAAATGGAGGAAGAGGGTCGGTTATGGATGGGGTTTGACTAGGTTAAGTCATGGTTAAAGGTTAAATGGTTTGTGCATCAGGTAGATGAACAAATGAATGTGGCTGAGCTAACCCCAGAAGACTCCATGTCAACTGAGTGTTGCCTACATAGCCCCTATTTCAAGGGCCTCAGGCCAATGTAGTTCTCCCCAAAAGGGAGGAAGGGTCAAAGATGTTGATAGGTTGTTTGGTCATGTTAATGTTGTCAGCATTTCCCATGTGTGTGATGGTACATGCTTGAAATGATGAAGGGTATGATGATGTTACAGCCTTTTCCATATTATGTGATGGTGTATTCTGTAACATTGGTTATGTGGTCTTTCATTCTTAGAAATTTTCCATATTGGTGATGGTGTATGCTAAAAATGAATTGAGTATATTTATGCCACAGCCTTTTCCATATTGTGTGATGGTGTATGCTGTAACATAAATTGTGTTTGGTTGATAGTTTCCATGTGTATTGTTTTCCATAGAAACTAGTGTAAGTGGACTATGATAATGTTAGTGGTCTGAAAAATATTTGGTTTGGTTTGGTTAGGAAATGATTTGGTTGTATGTGATGAAGATGTAAGAAGTGAAAGATGCATTGCTCTTTCATTGACAAGGACTATAATGATGGCATAGATAAGGTTTTTGCAAACAAAAGCCCCATTCATGCATTATGTCATTGACCGTTGGTTTGTGTTAGAGAAGTATTTGAATCACTTGACATTAAGTGAGCTCAAAATCCCTTGAGTATGTTGGGGTGATAAGTTTGATTATGTGATATGTCAAGATAGGGTAACCCTTATTAAGCAAGGATAACTTTGCCCCTTTTATAGGTGACCCTGAGAATGATTATAGACAAGTCCAAGACTTAATAGTTTGTCAGTTCTTTTTGTTTTTTTATTTTTTTGGTAGACTAATCAATGCAGGAAGTCCACTTGGGGATGTTGTCTTGTGTTGTGGTCATGTTGAAGCTATTTATGTAGCAAAATTTAGGCATAGCCATCTTTTAAGGGAGTGGTCTATATTCTGCTTTGTATGGTTGGAAGTTTTTGAATATATGTCCTTCAAGGGAGCAGTCTATTATAACAATTATGTAGCTGTCCTTTGAGGGAGCGGTCTACACTTATAGTTTATGACCTTTTGGTAGGCATTCCAATTGTATGTTTTTATTTTTGACTAAATTTTTTGTCACGGACTGGACTATAGAGGTTTAAGGGTTCCCTTTTATTAGGACAAGGCATTCATGCTTGACAAAAGGATTAACTAATGTTGGGAAAAAGGGTTGAAAGGAATAGGAATGATGATGATGGGGGTTGCTCAAGGGATGAGCTCAAGTTAAACATCAAGTGAATGATTACTTGACTAACAGTAGAATGGTCATAGATGTAAGGCATTAAAGGGCTCAAGTTTTGGTCAGCCTTCAAGAGAAGATAGATGATAAGTCCCTGATCCATGCTTGTGTAAGGTCCGAGTCAATTAAGAGCAAACTTACCCCATTTTCTTCTTTCCAAATTGGTCACATGTTGGTCTTCTGTAGGGACGAGATCTCCAATTTTGAAATCTCGCTCTTTCAGATTATTGTTGTGGGCATGGTTTGGTCGATATTAGACGTGAAGTCGGTTAGTAGGTTGTTGGCATTTAGTACAATGCCAAACATAGTTGTTGCAGTCTTGGTTAAGAGTGGGCCAATAATAGCCCCGGTGGTAGATGCGCTTGGCAACTAAGTTACCGCTGAAATGTTCTCCACAAATCCCATCATGGACTTGTTTGATGACATGAGAAGTCTTAGTGATTGTTAGGCATTGGATAAGGAGGCCGTCTAGACCTCATTTGTAGAGAAGTCCCCCTAGCATGGTGTAGTGAGTAGTGTTTTTGATAAAAGCTCATTGTGAATTGCTAGAGAGATTAGGAGGCATGATAGAATATGTTAAGTAGTCAACAAGTCGCTTATACCAAGTGTTATGTGGACTAGAGAGGTTAGGAGGAATTTCCCCTAGAGATGATGGTCGAGATATGTCCAAGATAAAAATCTTGAGTTGTGTTGGTTGAGAGGTCTTGATGAATAATGGATATGTCAAAGGTGTAGAAGTCTGGTTTTTGCCTTTATCCTTCATAGTTTGGGGCCTAGTGGCCACGTTAATTGCATTGATTTCAAATAAAGGTGGTTGAGGGACCATAGTCTTATGTTGGGATCCTGATTGAGGTAAGGAGGTTCAAGACGTATGGGATGGTGTCAGTGATTGGTCAAAAAAGTGGTCAGAAGAAGCCTCAATGTGAGGGGTGCCCTTTTTCAAGTGTTGGTAAATGACAACCTTAAGGGCACAATAATGCTCAGTATCATGTCCAGGTGTGCGATAATACCAGTAGATTTTAGAGTTGTCGAACCAAGATGGTTTTCATTCAAGAGGTTTGTATGGTTTAATGGGTAGAAGAGTGATGCTAGACAATTGCAAAAATTGACATAACATCGAAGCATAAGAACCCACTAATGGATTTACGCTTGTTGTTGCAATAGGGGTTAACAACTTCTTTTTAGAAGTTGTTTGGGGAGTGTTTTGTACCATCTTTTTATTTGGTGGTGTGACCACATGTGTAGATGGCACTTTCATGGTGAGAGGTGTTGGATGTTTTGGAGGAAATATGTTTTTGATGGGTGAAAGGAGTAATGGAGGCAATTTGCTCTATGAGGTGTTGAAATAGGGAGCACTCCTTTTAAGGTAGATGGACGTGGACCCAAAATTAAGGGTAATGGTGAAGGTGGGGGAGGAGTGCTCTGATGTAGTTTATTATCCTTCTTTAGTTTAGTGTGAGGACTACTATTGTGCAAGGCAAGGTTCAATTCTACCTTAACTTGTGAGTGAGTGAGGTTTGATATACGGTGAACGCTAAGAGATTTAATCTGTTTTAGCATAGTAGATGCATGTGAGGGTTTAGGTGAAGTGATAAGTTCTTTTCTCGGTGGAGAAGGGATTGGAGAATTTGGCTCTTTAGTTAGATAGAGCATAGGGATGATCATGGCTTCCTCGTGTGGTCGAGGAGTGAGAAAAGTATGATCCCCCATTGATGATAAGAAGGATGAGGGCAAGGCTACCGGTGTTGGTGCCATCAAAACATCCTCCAATATGGGAGAGGTTAAAGTAGACTCTCCCACGTGTGAAAATGGGTTGGATGGAGGATTATCCTCCATTTGTGGAGGACAAATAGGAGAAGAAGGCTCTTCTACCTGTGGTGGACAAATGGGAGAAGAAGATTCTTCTACTTTTGGTGGACAAATGGGTTGATTAACCTCTTTAGATTGTGGGAGAGGTTGGTTAGAAACCATGTTGACCGTGCGTATATTACGATCTTGGGGGTCATCGACTATGGTCTGAATGTTATTGTGACTTGGGGGATGGTTAAGGAATGGTTGCCTAAAGACATCCATGTTTTGGTTAGCCAGCGCATTTGGGTTATCCAAAACAAGATCCCCCTTGTCTAACATGTCTTGTATAACATTTTTGAAGGTTTTATAGTTATCTATGTCATGACCCTTGACACGATGGTAGTTGCAAAAGTCATTTTCCCTATACCATGTAGGGATAGCTTTTAAGGGGTCAAATTGAGGTAATCAGATTTAAGGGAGATTGAGGACCCCCTACTTGACTAGTTTATCCAAGATGAAAGCATATGATTCTCCTATTAGAGTATATTGATGATGTACATGTCATTGTTGGAATTGTCTTATGATGTAGTCTAATGTGGAAGGCTGTGATTGGTTGGTTGTTGTTGAAGATGATGGTCTAAGGACCACAATTTTTGCCACTCCTTTGGACTTGGAGTGGGAAGAAGGTTTGGAAGATGAAGGGTCATTAGATTTTGCATTACTACGCAATTTGACCTTATCTTCTTCGATAGCACAGAGTTCAAGCTTTCTGGCCATGGTGAAAGCTTTGTCAAATGTGTGGAATATTTGGACTTATAAAGTGGATGAGATGTGCTTGGCACATGCTCTTGAAAAGAGCTCAATGAGCTCAGGTTGAGGTAAAGAAAAGGAGAGTTGGTTAATCAAACCTCTCCAATGGGTGACGAAGTCAGCTATTGATTCATCATCAAATTGTTTAATAGAATAGAGGTCTGTAATGGAGACCTTAGTGATGTTGAATGAAAAGTGGTCAAGGAATAGTTGGGTGAGTTGAGTGAAGGAAAAGAGAGAATGACTGGTAATAGAGCTATACCAGTCAAGGGCAGCCCTTGAAAGTGACATGGGGAATGTGTGAAGTAATAACGCATCATCGTGTGCTATGAGGTAACAAGCATGTCTAAATGCTCGTAGATGTTGTTGTGGGTCCTCTTTACTCTAAAAATGAGTAAATTTAGGGAGTTCCCATTGGTTAGGGTATGGTCTAATAGGGACCGAAGGGTGAATGGGTTTGTTGCATATTTGTTTGTATGAAAGAACATTACTTGAACCAAAAATGGATGTCTCAAGGTTAGACATCTTATCCATCAGCATCTTTATTAGATTGGCTAACAGATTGGCAGGTGGGGCACCCCCTAAGTTGTAGGGTACTTGAAAGGTGTTAGGAGGGGTAAATGATGTACTTGGTTGCATTTGTATAGGCACAACATATTGGTAGTTCATCATAGGGACTGATGTTGAGGTCAAGGGGGCTTGTGCCATGAATTTAGAGGGCACAAATTGACTGGGTGTCACCATAGGTGGTTGAATAGTGGCGACACTAGTTAAAGGGTAGGTTGTCACTCTTGTGTTTATAGGTGTAAGAGTGTGTGGGGTAGAGACAATCAAGTTAAGGAAAGGTGTCAAACTTGGTTGAATTGTTTGTGGTTGAGGGGGTATGAAAACCCCAATGGAGACAGGTCCTAAAATATAAGGGGAGGCCAAATTTTGAATATTATCGAAGGTCAGGTTATTGGTCGGGGCACTAGCCTGAGTGATTATGGGTTGGGTAGTGGACACTGTCAATATCATTACCACTTCAGTTAAGGAGGTTGGCATCCCATAAATAGGGGTACCTAAAGGATCTTGTGCTTGGATTCTTGCGAGATAGTGTTGGAGAGCATTGACGTTAAGGTCAAGGAATCTCTCAAAGTCTTGATCCCCTTCGAGAATAATTGAAGGTTGATTGGGGGTTGGTTGGATAGGAGTACACTCAGTATCTGACGTATACTCCATTAAGAGACTTGTTATGAAGGGCAAAAGTGGAAGTGGTTATTGCCTTGTGTGGTCAACAAGAGTTTTGGCTTGACTATGTGTCAAAACCATTCAAGGCAAAATATGTTCAGGTTCTAAAAACTGTGTATTTCAATTTTAGAAAACCCAAAATGTGTGTTTAACAGCAAAAAAGTTGGGTTTTAAGCTCGCTATTTTGAAAAGAAAATTGTTGACAGTGACCGACATCGATATAGATGTCGGTGAAGATAAGTTTCCAACGTCGGTGGAAAAACTGATGTCGGTGAGTATATGTTGCCAACATCGGTACAAAAACTAATGTCAATATCTGTGTGTTTCCAGAAACTCAGAAAACTAAAAGTTTATGGAAGAAAAAGAAATTCTGAGTTGTTTTTGGTCTCAGAATGATGTGTCCTCACCAGCTCAAACAATCAAATGAAAATAATATAAAATATGAAGGCAAGCAACCTCTAAATTCTAAATTCTTAAGAATAAATTTTAGAGTCATGGTGGCTTATGCCTTAGAAGAATATTTTTGGGGATTGGGCTTGTAGATCGGGTCCTAAAGAGGCAGTCTAAGGCTAGTTTCGGGTTAGTTTTGGTGCTCAAAGATCTATGTTAGGTTTTGTACATGGCCTAGTGCTAGGAGCTTTCTCCCCTCACTTCGCGAGCCCAAAGCTAAGCTGGGCCGCTTAGCCAATATATACTTCACCTATAGTTTATACTCTGCCAGAGAATAGAGTGGGTCCTCCTCTTGGTTGTGAAGTCCAAGTAGGATCGCCAGGAAGGGTAAGGTATCTGCTAGGTTGTGAAATCCTAGTTGGGCCTTGTCTCAAGTATGTTTAGATGTTTGATTGTGAATGTGATCAGGTTGTGTAACATATGTGCACTATGATTTATTCATAATGCATTTAAGTTACTAGATGAGCTAAATATGCATTCAAGCAAACATGAGATGCAATATATTTTTAGCCCAAATTGAAATGTTTTGTTTGTTCAGATGCAAACAAGTGGGGAAAAGGTTAAGAGTATGAATTTCACTACTCTAAGATGCAAGAAAAAGGTGACAAGAAGAAAAAGAAAGATTCTTTTTAACTTGTGCTAATGGTGTCTTTCTGAGATAAAGAGATAGAAGAAGGATGCAAGAAGAGAAATTTTCCTAATGCACCTATATGAAAATTTGCCTTTTAGAAGAAATGAACCCAAAGAAAACTCCAGGGTCCCACTGGGCATGCCATAATGTTTCTAACTCATTTTTTCTTTTCACATTCAGAAGAAATAAGAAACTAAAGATAAAGGTCAAGGGTCAGATGATACCCAGATGAAGTTGTGCACTGTATCCAAGCGATTGAAGGAGCTCCTCTTTGGTTGTGGAGGACACACCTGTAGATAAGAAAGACTCAAATAAAGAGATTGTTAGAGACAGATATGGTGGACTGCCAAGCGAAGCTCAGTCCCAGAAGTGTAAAAACTTCCTTGAGGGATGACAGTCCACTTATTTGACAAAAGAGTGTTTAATAAAAGAAATGGTGAAATACTAAGAAAGAGAAATAAATATAATGCGTACCTATTTCCTGTAATCTATCTTCTACAGTCACTAACGTCAGTTAGTCTGTCGTCATCAGTTGGTCAATGTTGCCGACGTCAGTTAGGCTACCGACGTTGGTAGGGGCAATGGTCCTTGAATGGGTCTTAGGGTTATGTCTTTGGTCGATAGAGGAATTTTGTGGGTTTAAAAGGTCTGTGCAAGGTCGCAGGGAGACAAATAAGGTCTGCAAAAGGACAAAGGTAGATGATAGGTTGTCAAAAAGGGGGTAAGGATAAAAGGAAGGCTTTTCAGCCTTTCTAAGAAGAAAGTTGGGTCTAGGTCTGGTAGTATTTAGAAATAAAAAATTGACTAATTATCAATCTCTTCTAAATAACTAAAATGAAAGGGCAGAAGAAATACTTAGCTCTAGTGAGATGAAAAACTAAGGTGTCGAACACTTGTGCCTGTTACAGCTGATGTCCAGGTCCCTGTGCAATGCTTTAGTCCAATTTGGAGTGACTGGTGTAGAGTCTCTGAACCTTGGAGAGCATTGGTTGAAGTATGATGATTGGTCTCAGAGAGTTCCTATTGATGTCCAATTCTGAGAGCCGAGAGAGAGAGAGAGAGAGAGTCTGAGATAAGAAGTCGATCCTTAAATCTAAGAGCCTGTAAGAGAGTCAAAGAACTGATTGAGAAGAGTCAAGAGAATCGAGAGAACCCCTAACTCATTGTTAGATGTTATTTTATGTAATCGATGTCGGTGATCTTGTTGGCGTCAGCTGATAGTTGACCGATGTTGGTGGGTAGAGAATCAGTAAAAGGGCTTAACAGCCCATTCTCCATTCACCAAGTGTATTGTCCGTTGGAGAACGGTCAAAGGTCAGGCTAAATATGCATGAGAGTTAGTTAGGAGGTTAGGGAGGAGTAATAATAGGTCTTGGGTGAGTCATGGGGTGAGAAAAGGTCTATGGGTGAGGTGTCCAAGGTGAGGTGTCCACAGTGAGGTGTCTAGGATGATGTCATTGATTTAAAATAAGTAATTTATTTTAAATTAATAAAGTGTGTGAGGGTTTATAAGGGGACCAAGGGGTAAACACAATTTAGGTGTCTACATTCATAAATGGAGAAGGAAAGAATCCACTCATAAAAGAGGAAGTAAATATTCTAGCTGAAGAAGTAGTTTGGGTTATAGGGGGCATTGATCCTCCATCATAAGCATTTCTTATGAATGTTTATAAGGAAATTAATGATCATACCTTAAAAACTCATGGAAATTATGTTGAATATCTCTAAATCTATCCTTAGAATGGATATAACACTAATTCCAAAGTAAATACACATCCTTATTTTCATGGATATATGTGGGTGTCACCTTCAGAGGTGACATGTTTGACTAGAGAGGAAAATTAAATACCTCAAAATCAAGTACATCAAAATATTTTCAAAGAGATTGAAAATTAATGTAAGAATGTGTACTTGTCCCATGGAAGTAACAATATTTTCTAGAAGTAGATGAACATGGTGGTCATCTATCTATGGTAGAAACTTGTCCTTGTGACCTTTTCTACTATAAATGTCTTTGATAAGCTCTAAAATATTGATATGAATGTATTTAAGTATTTTGAAATGAATAATAAATTAATTTATCTCTTTTTTAATAATTTTAAATTTTGGTTTTATAATAATTGCTAACATATTTGGAGGAAGAAAATTAGAGTGATCAAAAAAATAGTGAACTAGTATGGTTCAGTGTTACACTAATCATCAAGCATACTTAAAATAGACTTAGAGATATTAGGTGCATCTGGTGTAATCAAACTAGAAATTGTCTCTATGTTATACCTATAAAAATTAACAAAATAAGAAACCTTGTTATGAGGTATCCCATCGAAATAAAAAATTATAAACTCTTATTGCACATAAAAATGAAAATATAAAGGGTTGTGCATGCTAAAATAATAAATATTAACCATATTAATGTTAGAGGTAAATGGTGTTTTCTCATAATATTTTTTAAGGTAAAATTGGTAGCATAAGACTTTATATTATTTTATTGGTCATATCCAAACGAATAAGCATCATCTAACATGTAACTATTTTCATAGTCAGGGGTGATGAGATCCATGTAGAGGGATTAAGACATAATGTTAGTAAAATGTGGTTTATCAAAAATAGGTTACATGGGAATAACCATAAAAATATGTGTATCATCATTTGGCATTTTATAATAATTGGTACAAATTATGTGTAAACTAAGATTTGATAGTAGGAGGTAGATCCGATGTTTTTATTTTCAAGTTAATTTCATTGTTAGAGTCAAGGAGATTTTGTGGGATATTTCCCACAAGATGGGGGTGACCCTTATAAACTCAACCTAAATTTATGTGATAGTTAAAGATTTGATACTCTTAAAATGGTATACTAGGCAAGGGTTAAAGGGTGTGTATTTTATATATTCTATATTCTTAGAATTGGTCAAAATTATAATGGTTGGTGTCACATTTCACCTTTTATATAGCCCACATATATGTAAATTTCATGTATTGACATGTAAAGGAAGTTATGGACATCATGATATGAGTTCAAATATGACCAATAAAGATATTATATGAAATGGTAAAGTTTAATATCATATCCTTTACCCTAACCATAATAAGAGGTACCATGATAGGAATCCAAATGCATCCTTAGGGAAGAATTTGTCTTATATAATATCCTCGGCATGTGATATGAGTAAATTTAAACTTTAAATTATAAAATCCAAGGAATTCAATGAATTAAAAAGAGGCAACACAAGTACATGAACATTCATCAACTAAGGCTTATTTGACAATGACATTAATTATTTGGATGATAATAAATAGAGGAGGGTCATCCACATGAAGAAGGATATCATTAAGGATTATAGATGAAATTGGGAACTTGAGAGATAGGTTCATATCCATTTTGTTATTAACATGGATAGACATATCTTCACATTATTGATTTATACTTTCCTTAGACCTAGACAAGTTAGATTATTTTCCTAGACATGGTGGGTAAGGGATGTTCATGTCGAATATAAATTGCATAAAGAGATTTTCATTTCTTGTGGAAGTTTTCATAACCACAAGAAAATAAATTTTATATGGAATTATATAAATCTATTCATATGGGATCCCACTCATCAAATCTAATATGTACTAGATAGGACTATAATAGGGAAACATAATTCTAGAAATGATCAATTTGACTATAGAGGAATCTAAACCTAATTTTTTATAATTTTGATAGACTGAACACATGAATTTTATTATAATTAGGTTGAGACAAGTATATCAGGTATGTTGATATAATTAAAAACATAGTAGACTATATTGGGCATATTCATATAGTAGAAATAGAAATAGCCTGTATTTGGCCTACCAATACAATAGGTATGGAAAAAATGTATTAGACCTATAAATATAGTAGGGATAGAAATTGGTAAATATTATTTTATCATTATTGTGGATAAAATTGAATCAAAAAGAAATTATATTGTGTGTAAAGAAGTAATCATACACATAATAAGTGTATCATGTCAACCAATATAGTTGGATTTGTTGGGTGTACATAAGTTAGGATTTAAGGAGATGCAATATATAATAATTTATTTGGAGATATGCCTAAAAAAATTTATAAGCTATGGAATGTTTTTTTGAATTAATATTTTTAAAATCGATGAATGATATAACACATTTCATGTTGTTTATGTTAAACAAGTTTTTCTCATAATTGGAATAATTGGGATTAATCATGGTTTCCACAATATTAATGGTTTTTTAAAAATATTTTAGGTTGATTGTTATTTAATTATGAATGTTTATTTTGAGAATGATTGGTAATATGATTTTTTTTATAATTTTAAGGTGATTATTAGCTTGATTGAGTACATCAAGATTGACTTTACATTTATGAAATTTACTTTCTTTCTCATAGAATTGGTGGCATTATATTATCATAGAATCATTATCAAAGCTAAAACCAAGGAGAAACTCATATGATATAATCTAAACTTACTTGAAATTATCATATGAATGGTTCCACTTAGCATCATATAAATAATAATTGTTGGCATCATACAAATGGGGGGAAGGTTGGTAGATATCAATGTCTCTAGGTAAAGTTTTAAGAAGGTATTTCATAAGATATTTGAGACTAAAAGGGTAACAAAAGTCATGGGTTTGGTTATGTGATGGAAGAGGATGAGGATATAATATAATTCCCTATATGGGTTGTGATAGAGTCACTTTTTTTGAGCTTCTTTGCATGATTATATGGATGGTCCTCTTAGAGTCATAAGTATTAGAAAAACCATCATTAGTGGCATGATTTTTTAAGGTATCATAAGCACTTGAATTAATTTTTTGAGTTGGGAAGGCTCAAATGAATTAGGAGTGAAATAAATAACAATATATTATAATCTAGTGTTTAAATTAGTGATAAATATGTGAAATATTTTATCTTACATCTTATTATTCTCAGATTTATTAGCTAATACTTTCCAGATTTTGATAAATTCTTGGGTAGTCCTATGTTCCATTTTTTTTAAATTTACAATTTTTTCTAGGTTGTTTTTAGGTAATTCACTGGATTAGAACTCTTTGACCAATGTGTTAACTAAGTATTCTAAGCTAGTGATAGGGATAGACTTGTGTTAATTTTACCATTATAAAAATTACTAATTAATGTTTTCACTAATACCTTGATACCAATAAAGGTGTTGAGTTTAATAAAATACTTGTTAAGGTTTCCAAAGGTCATTGTATGCAAATTGGGATCAATGGATCCATTATAATATATATTAAGTGTAATTATACCAATTTTAATGCCATCAATATGAGGTACTAAAGGTTAATTTTAAATATTCTTGATGACTTTATTGTAAAGAAGATGTCTCAGAATGAGATTTACAATATGGTCTCTAAGGGTAGTGGAGAAAATTTTGATTTTAAAATCCTCACTAAACCTATTGAGGCTTGGATTACATTTTCATAAGTTAATTATGAAATTTTGGCATTTGGGTGTTTTTGGAAGCTTATATGCTAGCCATTTGGTGTATGACTTGTAATATTATTTTTTTAGGATCAAACACATTTTGGTTCAAAATAGAAGATTGAGTAGTATGTTGAGAAGAAATAAATATATCATTGAAAATTATGTTGATGTGAACTATTTTGGTAGGATCATTAAAGATAAGACCCATTATTTTAGTTGCAAAACTATTCATGGTAGATGTAAAAGAGAGAGGGAAATTTGAAAATTGATTATCCCCAATTTATGTCAAAAAACTAGATGTAAGGTAAAGATACATTTCCATAAATGGTTGCATCATGATTTGATAAACATGGGATATTTTACCCTGTACTTGGAATGCTCTAGGATAAATATTTTCATCTTGGTATTGCACTCTAGATCACATTTATCTTTACCTTTAGATTCATGGATTTTGAGTACTCTTGCTTTCTTAGGTTTTTTCATGGATCATAGCATTTGGATCTAGTGGAATCCATATTATAACCATTACGAGGGTGATCTTGATAAGTTAAAAAATTGAGAATGGTAAGTTGATAATCCTTATGGGTATTTATTAGCTCCATAGCATTCTCATTTTTGGCATAGAATCCTTGATAACCTTGGTTGGTTTTCTTGACAAAATTCTCAAAAGGTGTTTCATTTTGGCAACAACTAAGGGACTCTATAAATATTTGGAGAAAAAAGATGTGTTTAGAGAATCGTAAAACTAGAGGGATAGGAAATGGGATTTGACAAGAGATACTTGTCAAGACTAAAGCTCTAAGAAACTAGATATGGAAATGTGATCACAATCCAACAAGTAGTGGGATAGTAATCACATCAAATTCATTATAATGGATTATGATGGTGGAGACAATGTTATGAATAAAATTGAGACATAAATACAATCCAACAAATAATGGGATATGAGACATAAATACAATCTAACTAACAATGGGATATGATTCATATTAGGTTCACTAGAATTTATACACAAGCTAGGATGACCTATATACCAATCCTGTTTATCTCTATAAACTAGGACATAAATCAAAGATCAAACTAGAAATTGGTTATAAATATAGATAGAAATGTATGAAATATAATTTTAAATCTAGAAGATGGAATACACACACAATATCAAGGCTATATGGTTCCAAATCATGTGCCTAAGATATTATATATGGGGTCTATCTAGGTCCCAAGGTAAAATTAATTATGTGTAGAAATAGTAACAAAGTGAGTATCAAGGATACAATAAGGAAATCATATGAAAGGGATTAACGAACAAAGATAATCTATATCCAAGATGTTAAATCAATTAAAATAAACAAGATAAGATGTAATGTAGTCAAAACAAATGTAGCCTAGACTCGGTCCTAAACTATGGTTGTAATGTAAATCCTAAGCATTCTAGAATGCACTAGATTATTTGACAAAAAGGTGACCTAGGCAAGGAAAAAAAAATACATGCTACTATAATAATAATAATAATAGGTTATTTTTATACTGATGAAATAAAAGGAAAGAAAACAAGGATAAATATACTTACCTTGGATTGAATTTTTAGAACATCAATCTCCCTGTTGGTTCCATTGGCACTTTACAATAGATGTTATGGTGAATACATAAAATGGAAAGGATGAAGACCTAGATGTCCTTAGTTACAGACTCCAAAGACTATGGGGAACCTCCTTAGTTCAAATACTCCTATTGATCTTCAATCACCTTGATCAATATTAGACCTCCACAAGAATAAGATTTCATCTTCTAACTCCTATTTTTACTACTTAAGGGGAGAAATGTGAATGTCAGAAGATAATATGAGTATTGAGGGTGTTGGTAATTATATTTATGAATCTTATTTATGGGTCCAAACCCAAAAATCAATTGTTATTCAAATATAACTATATCAATCTAAATCGGTATAGTATAATAACATCAATCAACGCAGTATATTATCAATAAAAATGATACAATACATAATACATAGACAAAATCACAATGGTATCACCTAGGTTGATACTTTAAAGTAATAAACATGAAAGAAAGAAACTATGTTTATTAGGTTGATTTAATAGGAAATATAGGGTGGTTTCATAAATAGATAGAAGGAGATAAAGGAGGAAGGAAAGAGACTCAAAGTAGGCTAGACTAATAGTAATGAATGTATGAAATAATAGTGAGCAAACATCTCTCATAAATTACCATGAGATGACCCACCCATTTCCTAGTGTACTTCTTAGGATGTGAAATTAGGGAGATTGATTCATTGACAAATACTATAAGAGGGATCATCCGTAAAAGATATAAATGATAAATAGTGGTGTGTACAATGTTTATTTTCTTAGGATCATAGATCTTTACAAAGAAGATCCCTTACACTCAACTTGATGATAAATTATCATTATTTCAAGTCAAATTTATAGAAACATTCAAACCATTATTTAATCACTTTTAAGAGTGGGTTTCCTTTCCAAAATATCTATAATAAAGTTTAAAACATGTATCACCTTACCCCTTATTTTACCTAGAATGTAGACCATATTGGTAAGAACAAAATGAGTGTTAACAAATATTTAATATTTTTTTTTATAAATTACTCAAATAATTCCTCATTTTATAGTGGCATATTCTTTATTTTCTTTTGTAACTCACTTTTTCCCTCAACTATGCTTAAATTGGCATAAATATTTGGATCAATTATCTAGGCTTTGTTGTCAACTAAACCTAACTTTTTTAGCCTCATAATTTCCATTTCTTTGTTTAAGACCTTAGATTATAGCCTATATTTATTTTTCCTAAGTTGCATTATTTCAATATTTTTCTTCCCTCAACATATATTTCCTTCTACCTCTTTAGAGAACCTTGCATATATTTTGTTGATAATTGGATAAGTCCTTTAAGTTCAGTTATTGAAATTAGAAACTCCCCTTTGAAGATATAATATTAATAGCTACTAATTCATAAAATTTCCTCTTAAGTAAAACATAATTAGATATCCAATTAAAAGTGTCATAGTCATTTATGAATGACATTTATTGCCATTATGTCTCAATTTTATGGAATTCTGGATCATCTAGAAATATTTAGGTTTTAATGTTGTGTATTTAATATCACTAATGAAATTTATTAAGTCACATCAAACTTAGGGTCAACCTACTATAATGGTTGTGTATTTTTTATGAGATAATAATAAACTAACCTCAAAGTTTCACTAGTATGGTTATATGTAGTAGCTTTATGGGAGAATATTTTTACATTGAATATTCCTTTCTCATACTAAAAATTGATGATTTTATGTGCATTGTATTACTCACTTTAGGACCTATATATTTTGAATTTGTATTATATTTACCTTCATATTTGAACTAATTTTTTTCACTAGAAATCACATATAGTGATCCTTGAGGATTATAAAGTTCTTCAAGAGCTTTGTTTCTATTGTTAACTATTGTAGTATTCACAACTTATAGAGAGTGAGGTGTCTTGATTGAACCATATTTTATTTATTATTTCCTTCATCATCATCTAAATTTGATAGTTTTTTTCCATAACTAAAATGGATATGATCTATCATTTTCTTGAGTAAATTCCCCTTCAACATGTCTTTTTATTTTTTCATTTTGCACATGTGACATACCTAAATCTATAACCATCAAGTCAAGGTTGAGAAGTACCATATAGATAGTAGGATTAGCTTATATGACTACCTTTATTTATCTTACCAGTACTGGTGTAGACATTAGCATTTTCAAATAAGAAGCATCTTCAGCCTCTACTTATTCATCTTCAACATAATTTCCCTCATTTGGACATGATCCTATACACCATCTCCTTCAGTAACCAAATTTTCACTACTCTCTTGGTATCATGAAGGGGTTCATGCTAATTTTTCTCATTATCGAATGATCCCTTGATTTTATTCCACTTATAAAGTGAATCTAAATCCATTGGGAATTAACTTATTTGACAATCCATTTTATTTTCAATGGTATCTCCTCCCAATAATGATATTTTATCTAATTTAATATTTTAATGTCTTCATGAATGCTCATTCTTGTTATAAATTATCATTCCTTTTGGAGTAAAAATATCAGGTCATAAGGTTGATGGTCCAACTATTCAAATATGAACTACCTCATGGTTTGGTCTCAATATAGGGATGGGGGATTTTAAAGATAGGATAAATGAAATTTGACTAACCCTCTATTTTTATTATTGGCTAACATAGTTTCAATAGTTAATATATTCTGTAAATATTGATATGAAAAATGTGATCATCAACATACCTTGGAATATCATATAGAACATGATGTGATCCACTTAATTGTATGCATGAAAACCCCTTGTACATGTACCAATTGATAAATATAAGATCCACTTTTTGCTTAATTATATTATTTCCATGTATCTGTAAGAAAATCTTAGAATAGTTTGCCATAAATATAGATTATAAATAATAAAAACAAATTTGCATATGAAAACAAGATAATTATGATGTTTATAATTCCATTGGAGCATCTAGAACACAATTTTTATTGTGTTTGAAGATGAATATTGAATATTAATTGATCTAAACTTGTCTTGATTTTAGAATAAAATCAAATAATTCAGAATTGAGTATTATATCTACTCATGAGGTTGTGCAAAGTTGGATATTTTATTATGCATGATTTTCAACAAAAAAGTGGCCTAGTAAAAACATGGTGATATGGGTTCCATTAAGATAATATTTATAATGAGGGTAACCATTTTTGCACCAAATTTGTGTTGATTTTTTTGGTGAATACCCATCACATCATATTAACATTATTGAACATTTTTTCATTAATTTTTTTGATGGGCTATGGGTTTTACATATTGGTCAGATTTAGATAATTCTAGTATTTCTTGAGGCCTACTTCCCACATATCATGATTTACAAAATATAAATCTATAAGAGTTGTTACATTAATATTTTTGCTTCCCTATGGTACATATAACATTTTAAAAATGTCATCAACTTTTATTTGTATAAAATTTCACTAGTTTCTCCAATCACCATATTTTTAATGTCATAGTTTTTAACAAGCCATCAACACACTTACAATACCTCATATATTTTAGGTAAAATGGATTTTAAATATAATTTTAGTATAATATAAATGCTTTCTTATTCACATATTTAGTGAAAACATTGTTTGATAAGATGACTCCCATTTTATTTCATTTGATCAAGTAATTTCTCACACATTCCCAATCATTAGTAATACCATACTTAATATCAAGTTTCAAGTACCTTATCATAATATATAGTTTGATTCATAGTGCCCTTTTTTACCATTTACTTAAAACATATATGTGGATGTATAGGAATTATTACACCATTTTTTTATCTTCAAAACTATTTGTTTCAAGATCAAAAAATGGACACACTTAACTCATTTGAGTGGATTATTACTTTATTGCAATTCCTTTCTCTTCATATAATATTTTGTAGTTTCACTATATATAACATGGGCATGATTTTTTTTTTTTTGATATAACTCTTATATGTGTAGAGTCCTAATTTTAGTACAGGATAAACTATTTTCTATAATATTAGTGTGTTTATGTGATTTTGGATCATCGATTCATATTAAGCTCTTACTGGTACTTTTACTATGTGTTATTTATTTTGTGTTTCTTTTCCTTTGTAGCTCCATTTTATGCACCTCAGGCCAATGAGAATGCTACCATTCAATCCAAAACAACTAAAATCCTATAAAATAACTATTATTTGCCTTAGTATGACCTTAGATGCTTATGGGATGATGAAAACATTGTTTTAGGGATTCTTGGTCTCCTTGACTAGGAGTGTACCACTGCACTCCTGATTAGATTTTTATTGAGTCACTTAACCTAATCTCCTAGTTTTTTGGTTTTTTATGCCTTCTTTATTAGGTTTCCTATCTTTTTGTCAACTTATGTGAAAATAAGGTATCAATTTAAATTTAATAAGCCTATAAGTACATGAGTTCATTTATGTATTTAATAAAACCAATAAAAATATTCATAGGTAAATACAATTAGATATAAATTAAGCATCACCCCTATATCAAAATCATAATTAGAGGATTAGTGAAAGAGGATATATACTATACTAATTATGTGTATATCATTGATAAGGATTAGGATAACATCCATGATATTCATATTACACTAGAATGATTATTGAAATGCATTTATTTCTAATTTCCAACTTGAAAAAGAATAAGGGTCTAGCTAAGGTAGGCCCCTCATAACTAATCCCATTTTTTATTCTTATGGAAGGTGAATTGAGCTTAATAGGGTTTCAAATGAAGGATAATAATTTATGGAAGATATATAGTGAATTGTGACAAACTAAGGAAGGTTTTTGAAGAGGAAAGGGAAAGGAATTCATTTGTCATTTTATTTTAGAATAAAGTATAGTTGATCTAAGAGCATACTTTATCTACCCAGGATCATACCTTATATGACTGGGAAAATTTTAACTCTCCAAGATCTTACCACTATGCTCTTGGTCATTTTTTTCTAGCTATCACACTTGTAAAATATATGTGTTACCTCTAGATCATTATCTAAATCCATTTACACCTAATTTTAGCATATTATAGTACACAAGTTTGATATAATTTTATATTTATCTCAGGTACCTCTCTTTGTCACTTGAATTCATTTATATACATTATATTCATGTAATTAAGTTTTATTATGATATTATATTTCTATATTATTTTGGATCTAAATTGCACATTCATGTATATGGTTTAGTGTAGTGTCCTTGACCTAATTACACTTTAATATATTACATTATGAATATAATTATGATTTTTAAATGGTTGAGGTTTAGTTGGTAAGACAAAACTTTTTAAAGTTTATTAATATTTGATGTTGAACGTATAATTTTTGTTTTCTTGCTATCATTTCTTATGAATGCATGAAATAATTAACTAATTAAATCACTATCAATAATGCTTTATTAATTTTAAAAAAAATTGTTATGTATTGGATCAACCTAAAAATTGAGTACAAATATTACAAAATATGGTATATTAATACATCTTCATCACTAGAACCCAAAGCTAAATCTTATGTTTGATTCAGGATTACCATTGATCTAGTGAGATTTGATAATTTCAATAGTGTTTTGGAGATTAAATAAATGTTGAATAAGATCAACACTAAAAATGAAAAATATATTGATCTTTATAGGATTGATCTCAGTCATCCATCAACATTTTATAGGAACACATGAATGATGAGATATCAAGTTATGAAACAACATTTGATACTAAAATTTTATCACTTTCATTTTAAACGTTATTATAGGTGGGCCTAGTAAGTTAAAAAAGATAAATGTTTATTTTTTTTAACCTTTCCATTTGATTTAACCATTCATTATTTCAAATATAAATAATGAATGGTAGCTCCCTTTTGATATTAACTTCTAATGAGGAACTTGGTTAAACCAAAAAAAGCCATAACATTTTATCACCATTTTTAATCAGTGATATATAATGTATTATTTACTTTTTAAATTACCATTCAACCTTTAAATATTATGATAGGTTAGAATAATAAGATAATCACAAAAGAGCAGTCATTTCCACTTTTTTCCCTATTCAATTTCAGTCATTACTTCATTAAGGGAAAGTTACCAATAGGTGAACAAGGTCCAATAGGTGAGAGGGGATGTGGAGATGTGGGGCCCAAATATTAAACATATTTTATATTAAAAATGGATTAAATTTTTATTAATTACAAAGATATTTGTACCTAATTTTAGTGCATTGATATTTTATCCTAATTCATATGAAATCTTAAAATTGTACACAAAAAATTGTACTATCATTAGAATATTGTGTTTCAACCACAAATATATAAATATAAAATTTGTATTAACTAATGATAATATTGGGTTTATTAATATATATTTTCATATTACTTATCAAATAAGTTATGTCCTTTTATGTACAATAAAACTTCAACACCCTATCAGTTTTATACTTGTAACTATACAAATTTTCAAAACAATTTATCATATCACAATATTTAATGTGCATGTATACATCCACTATCAAATTAATTTCACTATTTATATAAATATTCATAATAATAAATTTATCTATGAATTTTTTTATTATGAAGAGTTATATAAATAAATAAATTTATCTCCCCAAAAGTAGATAATTTTTATGCTTTTTTTATTTCATCAGGAAAAATAATTTAAAATAAATTTTAATGGAGATAGAGCTTGGTTTCATAAAGTTAGATTTGATGCTTCACATTCAATTTTATAAATAAAGAGTCAATATCTACTCCCATTTACCATGATATTGTTTAACTCTAATTTGATTTTTGGTACAATGGTACATATAGGGTTAAGAATATAAAACTAAATAAGTACAAGAAGGATAAATATATCGATAGCAAGCCAATTTATTTTCAAACTAAGATAAAAAAAATTATAAATTTATAAAATTGAGATATGCCAAAAATATAAAGTATAACTATTGATTGATATTAAAATAAATTAAAAACAAGAGCAGTTAGTTGGTTTATTATGCATATGTAGATCTAGGCTGAAATAGGCTAAAAGTGGACTAGATCAAGATTCTAGGATAATTATTAGATTCTGGTATTTTTCACTTTATAGCCTTGGATGCTTAAATTAGATCTATATAGTTGTGTTGATTCTAGTGTCTAAGTTAGATGCAAGTGTCCAATATGGAATAGTGACTAGATCTAGATGTGACCACTTAGATCCTTCTAAGTTTTTTGTCACCTTTCTTCTAGTGTGTTCAAATCACTTGCACATACTCTCACTCTTTTTAAAATGATCAAACCATAGTGTTTTAATCTTTTAATTCTTAGTGAATGTAAATCCTATGTTGTTAAATGGATGAGTATAGTAAATCAGGGTATAAATATGTAATAAATATAGAGACTAATTTATAATAGAATTGACTTAATTTTAACTTTATTAAAAATTTAATAAATAATGAAAATAATAATTTAGCTATAAAATGTCTGAAATGAGAGATTTGGAAGCTAAAAACTAAGACAGAGGCTAGTTTGAGTGTCATAAACAAGATGAAAGTGTCAAAAGCCTTCCTAGATAGTAGCACTTTAATTAGATATTATAACCATGTGGTGTTAGTGTCTTTGTTTTGGCGATAGTGTCCTCTATGTAGAACTATTATAAGCTTTTGGGTGTACCTATGTCTAGGTCTATCAAGACTGTTCCTATGTACATGAGTTTTGGATCTTTGTAGATGACCTATTTTGACTAATTTTATGTGCAAACCCTAATCCTTCATGTTTTTATCATATCTAGTTGATACAAGTAGTAAAGGATGTTATTAAAGAGGTCAGTTAGACATTATCAATACCCTATTGTGATGAGAGTTACCTATATACCAATACTTTAAAGATGGATCAATCCTGATGTAGTTTTCCCCACCTACGTGATAGTTATAGTGTAAGTGAAGCTAGTATGAATATTGACTTGATTGATTTAAATGTGATTCATACTGGAAATCTAAGTAATCTAAGCTTATGAATATTATAGATGGTTTTATTCATAATTAATGTAGAATAGGGATTGATAACCTTGATTGTGCACAACTAGTTTTGAGCTTGTATGTGTAATTTGCATATGATTTCCATCTAGTGGTTAGAGTGCTAAACATCATGTATATATTATTTTGGTGCTTGTGTATGTTTTAAAAGAGATATAGGTCAACCATAGGTGGTATTAGATTTGAAAATATGTTTTTTAGTAGAAAAAGGAGGAAAAGGATAGTACCAAAATTGGGACAATAGCACCATGTGGAACTACTATCCCTATTATGATGTTAGTGTCTAGGTGGTAGAACTTGAGGCACTAAGGGTCAAGATGTCAAAATGAGGGTATAGGACTACTTTAAGGATGTTTAAGGATGCATGTGTGCCACATAAAAGCTAGATAAGTGTGAAAATAGGCCCTAATATAGGTCTAGAGCTAAGCTAGAGATAAGTGGTCTCAAGTAGCACTCTTAGCCCTCAAGTGACATTTTTAGGTTATTAAATTTTCCCCCATTTATTATAGAAATGAAGTAAAGTGAAATGACTAGGATAAATGAAAAAAAGTTTACATGGACTTACTTAAGAGTAAAATCCCATGAATCTAGTTTTAAATATGTGAAACATGCTCTATTATGTATCCTACAAATGAAACATGCATATATTAATCCTTATTTAAGAGATATCAAAAGCAAAGATAAAATTGAGTAAAGATATAAAACTAAGTATAGAGATAAGAGAAAGGAAAGGATTGAATACACATCATTAGGTATGCAAACCAATGCATTGATGTAGTGACAACCTCTGTGTGTGCATGTAGATAGTGATAAATCGATGAATACCTTGGACTAAGTTATTGTCTGGATCAATCCCCATGTATGGGTGGATCAAGAACTCAATATGGTTTTGATTCCATCATTTCCCACCCTTTCTTAGTGTATCATGACCTATAAATATCTTAAATTAGATTGATGATGTGTCCAAACCTATCATGTAGGTGGCTCAAGAAGTCAAATAGACTATGAATCCATCATTTCCTACCCATGTGTAGTAGATACATATACAAATAAAATTGTGTGTTGTAATTGGAAATGTGTAATTAGAGATGTTATCTCTACATCCACTTGGGTATATTAAGCAGCTCTGGGCTACTCATGAATGCCAACCACTGTAAATGGAGTAAGGCATTAATATAGTGTATAACCTGGAACATGGTGTATTTTTTGTATAACATAGATAATGACATGGATTTTGTCATTCCATATGATTAACCAATTTAATGACATGGAGTTTGTCATTCCATATGATCCCAATGTATAAGTGAGCATATGGAAATAATGTGTCGCACACATGCCCCCAAATCTAATATCAGAGCATATGGCTTTTGGATTGAGTTATAATAATTTCTAATTGAGTATATGAATTGAAGAAAAAATGATCATGGCATACATGATACCCTCAATATAATAAAATTAGTATGAATTTGAGCTAAACCGATCCAAAATTGGTAATCTATAACTCAACCTATACAAACCTAGACTATACCTATTGTAATTTTTTAGCCAATCTATAATTTTCTAAAACTTAGGCTACTAAATAGTAGTGTCATATCTTGGATAGTAACACCATGTGGCACTATTGTTCTAATTTGGGCACTAATGTCTAACTATTATGATTTTTGTGCAATTAAAACTTATCTCTATGTCATTATTTCCCACTATGTTTTCCAAAGTCTAATTTCTGTATTATGAGATTATGTGTTAAAAATTATACTTTGAGTGTATATAGATAGCTTTATCTTTGTGATAAACCCCTATGAATAACCCCTATTTTTAGGGGAGTTTTTGTACCTATATAAAAACTATCTTAAAAAGAAAAAGCTATGAAAATTGTGTGTTATTCAGATCATATATAATATCTATTGAATAAACTAATATAATTTGCATACATAACACTAAAATCTAAGATAGTGTGTGCATAAGTTTGTAATGTTTGATATATGTTATATTTATCATTCATAAGATTATAAAAATAGAATAACAATGTATATGAGCAATAAATTTGAGTAATAACTAAGTATCTACCTCAGGGAATGGGGCATGATGTCCATAATGGTACCCAAGTAGGAAGGGGATATGCATGAGGTATCTCATGGCATTTAAAATTGGAGTGTGTAACAATTAAGAGACAAGTGTCATGGATGTGATGCGTACAAAAAGTCATACATACAACACACATGAGGCATGCAAAGTAGGCCAAGGGGCCACAATATAAGAGACATGGGCACATGTCCCTAAAAATAAGAAAGCAAGACATACAAGGACATGTTCAAATGTCCACATACATAAACAACAATCAAGTTGGCTTAGAGCTACATGGAAGGAAATTTTTAAATGTCTACATACATAATCATTAAGGCACACATAAGGACATGGTCACATGTCTAAAGCATATATATAGTGAAAATAAGTGGCATAGAGACATAGAACAATGTAATATTCAAATGGTACTCAAATAGAAGAATCATAGAGACAAATTCAAATTTAAACTAGGAAATCTAAAAATGAAAGTATATATGAACATATGGTACATATATGTATAAGAGATAAGATGTACATAAGTTGAGTCTAAAGTAATAGTATCTAAAAAAAATATGAGTAGTTGTAGTATGATCAATATCAAGATATACCAATGTTAAATCAATTAGGTAGAGTTTATAAAGATGTAACCTACTAGTCAAAATTGTGTACAGGGTTCCCCCAAATGGGTGAATATATCAAATGAGGAACCTGTCTATCTTTGTGTATGCCCCTAGTGGTTAGATAGTAATAAATATGGATTGGTGTAGTGGACATAAGTCTTATAGTAATTTTCAAGAACTTGAAAAGAATAAGTGAAACATGTATGTATCATAAAATTTACTATACTAAGATAGTTAGCATATGTAGTGTCTAGAAAATATAATGGATGTAAACATGGAAATGCATACAATCTATAATTTTTGTTTCCTAAGTATTTTTTTATTTTTTTGACATATTGTATTATTTTTGTATTTTCTAGATATAAGCTATGTATAAATAACATGAAAATGAAACTATATACAATGATACATAAATAAGCAAAGTATGTACAAGAAGGGAAGAACAATACTAACCAATGAGTCTCATGGGATACTCACTATCAATGTGGCATGTGTCAAATAAAATAATGGTGATCATGTGTGTTGTATGAAAACTTAATTAAGGTCCAAGAACCTGATATACTACATGATATATATATGTTACTACATATGAAATGGTGCTAAGAATCCATGAAACTGATTATGTCATCCTATGAATTGTAAGGGTCTTAGTGACCCATATGGTATAATATGTTATATCTAGCATAGGTGTCATGTTCTAAGAACTTTGAGAACTCAATAATATTGATCTCAAAATAAAAGTAGAAGGAGGACCTCTGGAATCTATAACATGTATTTGATGCAGGGGTTTCCATGGGGCATGCATACATGGTAACACTATAGTAGTAGACCTCACCTACATTTGTGGCTCAAATAAACTCTATGGTGTATTGATAAGAACTGTGCTCAAAGTTGTAACTAGTGATAATGGTGTGACTACTTGTGGGATAGGTAAAGGATGTTTATATGAAATACCATCAACTATGATCACCTAATTAACATGAATATATTTGATGCATATATGCATGGTGGATGGGATGGCTCATAGCTCTTATAACCATGGCCTACCCAATAACATGTCAAATATGCTTGCACTAGGTATTACTAGGAATTTAGTGACCACATGTGCTAGTCCAACCTATAGTATAAGTATAATCTCCCTAATGGAGATCTGAACATGGCCACTAAAACCATGAATAATTGTATATGTAGGAGAAATATCATATTCTAAATATCTAAAATGTTGTATAAGTGTGATAGTGTACATGTTAATACTTGACCCATTATTAACCATAACACTCTAAATAGGATGATGATCTATGTATGCACATATAAAGAGTACATATAAATCTGAATCATCACCAACAATCTCCTACTCTGAGTGGCCTAACTGTTACTATAATATGATACATGTTATGGCCAACATGCCCCCTTTTATTTGAAATGAGGGACCCCTCCAAAAATATCATGAAAAAGACATTTAAGGTCCTTTATTTTTACTTCTTATGAATCATGCCTACTTAAATCCTTAGAATATATGTCGCCCTAATTTCCTTGAGTAAAAACAAGCCTCTTTTATTTTTATGGCTAAGGAGTGTTTTTTATTTTATGAATCATGGCGTTGACCTTGTAGGTCAACTTTCACCAAAACTTCTATGAGACTCATTCCCTTCCCAGAATAATAGACTCATTTCCCTTCATGGAAAATAGAAACCTCTATGGCAGTTGAGTAAATTTAATATATTATGTTCCTTTTCATTTTTTACTTAGTCTTTTTTTTGAATTTCATAGATATCAAGAGAGCCCAGTTGAATGAGAAGGAAACATGTCACTGAATGTTAGAATGGATAGTCCATTAGACTTGTTAGATATGTCAGATCCCATCTAAGTGAGAAGGCACCACACCATTAAATGTTATAATGGCCATTCCCCTAGAAGAGATGTTAGATCTTGAGAGAGCATGATTGAATGAGAAGGCACAATGTCACTAAATGTCAAAATGGCTAGTCCCTTAGACCTATCATATATGTCAGATCCTAGGAGATCCCAAATGAATGAGAAGGTGCCACATTATCAAGTGTTAGAGTGGCTAGTCCCCTAAAATTGTTAAAGATGTCAAATCCTAGGAGAGTTCGATCGAATGAAAAGGTAACACATCATTGAATGTAAAAATGGCTAGGCCCCTAGACCTATCAAATATGTCAAATATTAAGATAACCTAATCAAATGAGAAGGTGCCACATCACTGAATGTTAGAATGGCTAGCTCCCCAGCCCTGTCAGATATGTTAGAGACTGGGAGAGCCTGATCAAATGAGAATTCACCATGTCATCAGGTGTTAGAGTAGATAGTTACCTAGACCTATTAAAGATGTTAGAGCCTAAGAAAGCTTGAATTAATGAAAAGGCACCATGTCACCAAATGTCATAATGGCTAGTCCCCTAGAACTATTAGAGATGTCAAAGCCCAGTTGAATGAGAAGGTGTGATATTGTCAAGTATTAGAGTGACCAGTCCCCTAGATTTATTAGAGATGTCAGAGCCTATCCAAATGGGAAGGTGCCATGTCACCAATGTGCAAATAAACTAGTAGTCACCCAAGGCCCTAAGAAGGTTAGAATAAGGTATGAGTGAGGCCAAAAAACCAATCAGGACATGCCATGTCTCCCATAATAACACATCACCATTATTAATAGAGTGATATAGAGTATAGATTCATGCCTAGGTACTAACTATTATTAATAATACCAATAAGCATATGACACATGTTGGAAGGACATGGTTAACTAAGAAGCCTCTCAGGGATGTGATAACATTCCTACAATGTGCTAGGAATTAAAAGAATATGAAGTTGGGATTGATTGGATAGTTTTAAAACATCTCACCACCATTGTTATATCTAGCTGGTAGTAGAGGATCATGGGCTCCAAATTCAAGTCTAAATTTATAAATAAAGAGATAAAATCCATCCACCAAATAAAATTTGAATTCATAAAAAGTGAGCTACCAAACACCATTTATATAGGGGTCTATATTCATATGTTTATAAAATCCTAAGGGAAGTTTTCGAATGGTTAGCACTATTATCTTCAAAAAATATCTAATTCTTATATTTATAATTTCCATAAATCACCCCTATATTTCATTCTTTCTACACTCAAAAATTCCTTATTGCCCCTTTATCCTAATATAATGGTCACATCCTCCTCAAACCTAAAGTCTAAACTTGAATACTAAGATACCACATTCTTAGTTTCCTTGACCAAATTTAAGCACTATAATGACTTATTCAAAGTAATCGATCAAGTCCCTAGGGATTTAGGCTCAAATGATGACTAGTAAGTAGAATTTGAGGATTCTCTTAGATCCTACAAAAGTTAGGAATTCATAAAGCTATGAAAAAACTAGAGGCATTCCCTTATGCTAAATTATTAAGCTACATCCTTCATAATATCATATGTGTGCAGGACATAGTCCACGACTAGGTATGCTCACCCAACTCTCGACACTAGATTATCTATATCTCTAAGAATGCCTTCAAGGCATATTAATCCCTATTAGACTACATTTTATCTTATGATGTAATGGTAATAAAATTATGTATGGGGACATATCAAATATATGAAATCCTCCATGATTGGGCTAAGAAACCAGATTCTAAATGGGTTAATAAGGAAGATATCAATGCATACATAATCTACACCTTTTGAGAGGAAGTTTGGGTAGACATAATATTGTTGAACAAAATTTTTGAGGGCCATTATTTCCTACACATCAATGATTTATGGGTGTATCTCATGCACATGATCCTTACATGTTCATAAACTCTAGACATGGGAGGATTAATCAGCTTGAAGTTGGTCAATGTCATTGTAGATGCCTAAGCTAGGGGTAATTTCTACATGATGAGCTACATGTTAGATGATATTTATGGGATGATCTCTTTCAATCCTTCAAAATTTATTATGTGGTTTAATGGTGGATCAATAGTCCATGTGGTTTTTTACAAACTATATGGCCACCAGTTCCAAAATCACATCTAGGACATATGCAAGCATTTATACTTGGTGGTCTTCTAAACCATCAATGAGACCCTAATTCCCTATATCTCAAAGAAAAGCAAGTATTTCATCAATATCATCAAGGAATATTGGCTTTAAAAGGATGAAACTATGATCTAAATTGTAGGTTTCCTCAAGGACCACCTCTACCTACTATATTTCATTCTAGACCATCTAACAGAGTAGGAGATTATCTATCAATTGGTGGAGGCCATTTTTGGGTTTTATATCTAGCATGAATAAAAGGAATGCCTACCACTTTCAATAATAATTAGGTACCACATCTACAAGGCCTTACATCTAATTCAAAATATGGAGGCTAGGTGAGACTCATTCACCCTTGAAAAATGTAATATCTAGAAATGGGACCCTAAGTGGATAATTAGAGCTCACTTAGTGTGGTACTCAACCCAAATCAATATAAACTATGATCATTATGCTAAAAATGATGATGAGATATATTTTAATGCCACCAATGATTAGGTGGTTTTATCCTAAAACATAATAAAGAAAAATAAGGGAAAGAAGATTCAAGTGGGCTCCTCCACACCTCCTCCAATTCTTGCTCAATAAATGGAAGATATAACTCCAACAACTAATATTATCTCTTAAAAGATCCTATAAGGCATTCCTCCACCTTATCCTCCTTGAGCTTTAATTTTAGCTCTACTTCTACCAGTAGATCATATTATTCATGCCTTAGCTCCTTCTCTACGTCCTCTAGTCACTCCCAATAACCCACCTCCCTCTACACCTCCTTTGTAAGCTCCAATAGTCTGATAGTAACAAAGCTAGACCTAAGTTACTCAAATATAAGTAGCCTAAGCATAACCCACTCAACCACTAACACCTCAACCTTGGGTTACATAGACCCTAAAATTTGATGTGGCTAACAAACTGAGAGATCCTAGAATGAGGCTCCCAATAGGCACCCATCTAGGTTCTACCTCTCACACCCCCAACTTCTCCTATTTACCTTCCACCCCTCACTCTTTCCACTTTTCAACTCTTGGTTTTGACACCCATAAGTTTTTCTCCACTCCCACAAATCTCCCTAGTGGTTCCCCCTCTTTTCCCCATCTCACAACTTGGATTCCTATCAATGCCTCCTTTGGGTTTGCCTTTATTAGTAGGCATAACTATGACTTTTGGTATCATACCACTTTAATCAAGGACCCTCTCGATTCCCACTTCATTCATCTCAATAATTCCCTTAGTATCTTTGAGAACTCCACCATCAAAATCCATAGATCCTATCATCCTAGTTAAACCATCTAATATATAATCTAGATCCAATATAGGTAAGAGGCCGAAGAAGAAGAAAAAGTCAACTAACACTTTGGATCCATATTAAAAGCCTTCTACTCCAATATAACCTCCTTTGTAAGTATCAATAATTATTATGGCCCCAATTTCATCACCTATATTCCTTTCTCCCTAAACCCCTCTTTCTATTACCTAGGGCACCATGAGACTTACTTTCAACAAGCCCATCTCATCTTTGCATCCTTCCTATTTTCACTCTCATGTCCCCTACCTCCATTAATTTCCTCATCCACTCCTTCCACTTAATCCATCTCTCATCCACCTAATCCTCTACCCTTCACTATCATTTTATACATCCCTCCTACACCTCCTACAACCTAAATAATGGTCCTAACATCATAGGAACTAGAGATGATTACCCAAGGTGACATAAATGTGAAATGGAGATTTGGCTAAGCCTTTAGAAGCATAAATAGGACACTAACATAGAGGTTTTTCTAGGAGGAAAACCCAGTGGTGTGGTAGACCCATCAAGATCTATTTTTCCTCACCAAGGTGATAACTTTCACCAGGGAAGAAAGGATGCCCAAAGACCCCCTATCCATTCTTTACATGACTCATGATATGTTTGAGAAACTCTTTGAGGATATGCATAGATAAGTTAAAACTTTATAATAACAAGTAAAGAGCAAATTCCCCATTGGGAATATTAATCAAGTCAAGGATGCCATCTTACTAATCTTCTTAGTCCTTGATAAAGTAGTAGAGACTCTAGCTAAGACCAATATACATATCCAGTGAACCCAAGCCTACATGGGGAGTATTGAAAAGATAGATGGCAAGTGTCAAAATCTATAAGTGGTGGTTAACAAAAAAAATTTCTCAAAGCTAAAAATTATGTCGACCTCAGAATTGGGGTTGTACCAAACATATTCTAGGAACATGAGAGTTTATATAAAAGAGTGGTTGGTTGTGGCTTGCACTATAATGGGACCCTTAGAAGAAGGAAAGAAGAATATATTAACCTACTTAAAAAATATTAATATCTTCTTCCTATTCTAACTAGATAGTACCTTACTTGATAGAGGGGAATTTGACATCCACCTAGGTCAATTTGACTAGTTAATGAGAGAGAAGGTTGCCATAATAAACTAGGAAGGGGATTGAATAGTATTGGATCTATAAATGTAGTCCATAGTGATCATCAACCAGGTTTCTAAGGTCCAATTTTCAATGTAATCACCCTTCCAAGTCTCCTAGAGATTGGTGACTTAGGCCAAGGTAATATTCAAGGAGTCTCCAATGAACCTTGTCAAGCTGGAGAAGGAGTTCAACCTTGTGAAAGCCACATTATAAGTTATGGATGGTAAGTCAAATTAGTTAGGATCCAAACCTTATCAACCACCTCATGTCAATTAAGTTGTCCCTATAAATCTATTATATGTTTGTAGGGATTGTCTTATTTTATATTTTGAAATATAGTTGTAACTTTAATGAATGGCCATCATGGCCCAGGATGGGATCCTCATGATATTTGAAGGTGAGCCTCATCCTTATCTATATAAAGAAGAGATGTATTATATTATAGGTTTTACCAAAAATTACTCAAAAGTGCTTCAAATTATATTTATGATTTCACCTACTTTTCTTTCATCATTTTAGATTGTAAAATTGGCCCAGATCACTTATTGTAACAATATTTACTCCTTTGAAAGAATACAATCTATGTTTTTTATAAGAGGGTTTATTTTGTGTTTCAATTATATTTAAGATTCATGTTTGAATGATTATCAATGCTAGGTTAATTGGATTAATACTTTTTTTATTTATATGTGACATGGTTATGATGTGCTTAGCTATTATAATCACTATGTGAGTTCTTTTGTTTCCCCTTTTGTAGTGCTGATAATTTATGTTAATGTACAAATTATCATATGTTGTTTATGTGTAATCTAATATAAAATCCTAGTACTCATTATTAGTGGGAGATAATATTGAATGCATACTCTTGATTCCCTCAAACTCTTCCCATTGTATGTTCTTAGAGTTAGAACTTTAGTGAAACTCGGTCTATAGTGGTATAACTGTGGAAAAGTCACTTGGTTCAATGATTAATGATTTGATTTAATTTTATACTTAGAGTCTTCCCTTTTTCCCTTACCCTTCCTCTCTTTTATATTTTTTATTTGAAATTGAAATACCCTTCTCCCTTGTGTTTAGAAATAGCAAGATTAATACTCAAATCCTCATAATAATCTTTGACTTGTGTGTAAGACTTTAGATTTAAATTTTGATAGTGATAGTGCATCTCTTGGATAATATTCACATAGACTCAATTTTTGAAGTCACATACCTACATCCATGCCCTGGGTTGATCCTAGATCAGTCCTAAAATAGATAATGAAATTATGTAGTTAACCCCACCTTCCCCTTTTTAGGGAATGCCTAATCTCATGGGTATTTCATAAGGAGCACATTGGAGTGAAAAACAACTAGTGTTAGAAGGAATGACATGTTTAGAATACTTCATGTTTGTTAATGATTTTTTTAATGAGTATGTTAAGATTGGATTATTGGTAATAACATGCTAACTACTCTTTGATTGTGAAGCATCCTTGAGACTAGTTTACCTATTACTAGGGCTAGGTACCATCGAGTTCAATTGGTAATTTACCCTACTTTTCCACATAAAACCCATATCCAAAAAACCTAGACCTACCATGACTCCCATAAATTATCCTAAATATATATCCCAAGATGGATTGGTTAGTGGGATCTACCATTAACATCTTGAGATTTATCCATGATTTACCTAGGAACCCTGAGAGCTATTTTCCTTGTTTCAATCCTAGTATGGGATGAACCATGGAGGAACACACAACACATATTATAAAACCACCTTAAGAATTATAAATTTAGAACATGAGGATGTGGTGTGCAAGATTTTCCTTTTACCCTAATGGAATTTGTGTATGATTGGTTCCTGAACATTTTAGTTTTATTTTCTTCACCCAATTTGGGCAAGTGATAAAACCCAATGTCCTATACCAATAGTTTACTTATATCAAGAGTGAACATAATGATCATATTAGTAAATTCAATGCTACGTTTTAGAATATGTATAGCCAAGTCAGCATACTTTATCAACCTAATCCTCAACTAGCACTTGAAATGTATAATAATGTGTTAGACCCTTGGACAACCATGTTCCTAAGGAGGGATATCGCCATAGTATACCTATTATAATACTATAAAGGGGACATCAAATTGGATAAGTATTTTAACCCTCAAGGTCACATAGTGACCCACACTCTTGGTATGCTACCATAGATTCCTACATTAAACTTCTTTCCCATTGTTAACTTGAATGCCCCAATGCTTTAGTTGCTCCTTGTAATGCATTAACTTTCATTGGGTCATCCCACTTCAAACTAATAACTAGGTTTCCTAAACCTAAGGATCCATGAATTGATTCCTTAAAATCAACACCAAGTAACATTATCCATGGCTAAAAATAACCCAACCACACCTCAATATTCCACCAATTCTAAGTTAGATTCCATTTAGCAGATGGTACAAAAACTCATAAATGACTTATTAGGTCTATAAATATAGGTGAGTAACTCTAATTCATAAATTTCCAAAAAAACATCACATATCAAAGACCAAAAAGCAACTATAACCATCCTCACAACCCCCCAAAACCTTTACCCAATAGGTTGTCTAAGATCAATATCTTCAAAATAGCCTTTACCTAAATGGTGTTAAGTACATAACATGGAAACACAAGGGGAATAGGACTACATAGAGTTTTTTTCTACTTTTGATATCTTTCAAAAGGAAATGGAATAATATGAGGTGGTCCCCAATCATCCTAATTCCTCTAATTTGGGTAAATCCCCTAGTACATCTATGGTGTTAAAAACTAAGGATTTCTGTAGCTAAAAATAAAATGAGATAGAGTAGGGTATTAGTGAGGTGAACATGTTTCAATAGTTCTAAAGAAGAAACTATTCCCTCCAGAATACGCAACAACAAAAACCCCTTACAACCACAACATCCCCTAATAATGGTGCAACCCCACCAAACCAAAATGCTAGGAATGATCCCCCACCTCCAAGATCTCGAGAACCTAATAAACCTATGGAGACCCCACAATCCAAATTAAAATAAGTTATAACATAGTCAAGGATATGAAAATTATCAAGTCTAACATTACCCTTCATGAGTTAGACCAAATCACAGAGGAACAAGATCTCATGTTGAAGTCTTTGACTCAAAATTTGATCCACTCTGGATAGGTCCAACCAAAACCAAGATAAGAACACACCAATGTGATCATTTAAAATAATAATATGAAGGTTCTCCCTTTCCTTTTAACTATTTGATCATTTAGAAATAATCTACATAATTACTTAGTAGATTCAAGAGCCTCAACCAATATGATGTCATTAAGCAAATGTGAGAAAATCAGTCTAACCCCCTAAAATTAGACAAGCTAGTGGTCTAGCTATATAAGTATAAAAATAAAGTGATATGTAAGTTACTAAACATCTAAATCCATTTGGAATCTAAGCCTAAGATTCAACACTTCATAGACATCCAAGTGATGGATATCCTAGAAGCCTATAGTATGCTCCTCAATAGAGATTAGTCCAAAGCCCTGAAGGGGTACATGTCCATATGTTTTTCCCATATGTGGTTGTCATGTATGGGATTAACTAATAAAATAAGGGTATATATATAAACCCACATTAAGCATATGATAACTAAATACAATTCCACTACTGAGAAGATAAACCTAGTTTCCTTAAACCTAAGCATCTAAACATTGAGCACAAAGACTCCTAAAAACCAAATTAGTCATAGCCTAAGTCTGCTTATCTTGTGGTCTTTTTATATAAATAGAGTTCACTTCAAATAAGGTATTGGAGTCAATTTTATAATTATAGACCCCCTAGGGAGAAAACATCTAGCATCATGAAGGTTGCAATTTATCTACATGAATAACATGGTGGAGTATGAAGCTCTAATATTGGGATTGTAATTTACATTAAAACATAAGGCTAATGATATAAGAGTATTTAGTATCTCTAAACTGGTGGTCAATTAGATCAATACTAAGTTTTAATTTAAATTATTATGCCTAAGAAGGTATAAGCGTAGAGCTTGGGACCTAATCAAAATGATTAATGCATTTAATATCATCCCTTATTCCCTGAGAGAATAACCAAATAACATACTCATTAGCATATATAGTGGTAAAACTAACCCCCTTAGATGACATTGAGTTGTAAGAGTTCTATATGGAACTCATCCTATGTCCATTTATCTTAGATAATGTGACTAAATTTTATGTCTTCAAATATGACCAACAAATCATCCAGTTCCTCAACAATGAGGGAATATTCAAAGCCTAAATTATAGATGAGAAAGATAGGGGAAACCCCAAGAATGAGTTGGAAGGATGGGATCCTAAATATTCATGAGAACCAGATCATGAAGGTGATGATATCATAGAAAAAGCATTCAATGTATTAGACCCAACTTTTTAGGCAAAATATCAAAGTTCAAGGACTAAAATTGGTGAATCATCAACTTTGGCCTTATGGAGAATCCAAAAATGGTTAATGTGGATTCTAATTAGATGGACCATGAATTAGAGTAGTTAAAAAGGTTAATTTTGAGGTATAATAACATGATTGTCTAGGCCTATGGAGACCCTAAGGTTTTTAACCCAAGAGTAATCATTCATATTATTCCCCTAAAATATAGAAAAACCCCCTTTAGGAAAAATTAAAGGTTGTTAAACCCAATCCTAAAACCTTTGATACATAGGGAAGTATATAAGTAGCTCTTTTCAGGGATAATTTTCTCAGTTTACCACTCTACCTTGTTGACTAACCTAGTCTCAATGTGAAAGAATAATGTTGAAATCTAATTATGAATGGACTTTCAAAACTTAAACCAAGCCTCAAATAAAGATAATTACCCATTTCCATCCCTAGATAAATTGGTTTAAATGGTGAGAAAATCTCAAATGATGTCCTTTTGATATGGATTCTTGGGATATAATCAGGTCTTGGTCAACCCCAGAGATAGAACTAAGACTACTTTCACCACCAAGTGGGGCACATTTACTTATAAATGAATGCCTTTTAGGTTAATCAAATATGGTGTCACTTTTCAAAGGGTAATGGACTTCACTTTTGAAGGCCTAATAGGTAAATGTATAATAATATATATGGATAACCTAACTATGTTTTTAAAATATAGATTAGATCATGTGCACCACTTAGAGAGGGTATTTGAAATATGTAGAAGGTATGGAATTTCCTTAAACCCAAAGAAGAGCATGTTTGGTGTTGTCGACGGTAAGATTCTCAATCATATTGTCATGAAATAAGGTATTGCTATCAACCTTGAAAGGGTAGATGTAATTTCTAAACTACCTTTACCTAATAGTAAAAATGAACTAAAATATTTCTTTGGAAAAATAAACTTTGTGTGTAAATTTATTTCTAGATTTGATGAAATAGTGAAGACCTTGATGCAATGTTGAAATAGGATGAAAAATTGGAATGCCATGTAATCAAATAAATATTTCCATGATATTAAAGATGCAATCATGAAATCCATAGTTCTCATTAGTCTAGACTATATGCAATATTTCTATTTCTAACCCTTTACTTTAGATGACACCATTGTTGTTTACCTCACCTAATGGTTAGAAGGACAAAAACACCCCATGGATTTTATGAGCAATAATATTAAGGATTTAAAGCTTAGATATTATACCCTCAACAAGTACGCCTATGCCCTAGTCAAGGTAGTGAAGAAATATAGGGATTAAATCCTCTAGAATAGAGTACACACCATTGTCCCAAACTTGGCTATAAAAAATTGTTAGGGTAGAATGAGCTAGGCAAAATAAGAGGCTAATGGATGATGAAATTATAAGAGTATGACTTGTAAATAAAGTTGGAAAAATTGTGTAGAGGACAAGGACTTACTCAAATAATAAAATAAATAGACCCAAATATTATGATGCACCAAGTGGACCAACAAAGGGTGCCATAATCAGACTAGTACACCCCAACCATGAACTTTTTACTCTATGAAAATGCACCCTTAGGACTCAACCACACACAGAAGAGGGCCCTCTCATTGAAGGTTGTGAAATATATATTGAATAAGGGAGTTTTATTTAGAAGAAACTAAAAATGAATCTACTTCTTATTTGTGTCACCCAAAGACGCCAAGGAGATAATGGAAAGTTTCTATGAATATTGGGAGCCAACCATCCCATGAAAAACACCATGACCCACAAAGTTCTTTGGGTAGGTTACTATTGGACCACACTATTTAAATATGTTCATGCTCATATTTGATTCTACCATCAATGCCAAACCTTTTCTAGGAGAGAAATACATGTAATAATGCCATTATAGCCCATTATGGAATCTATACCATTTGCACAAAGGTAACTGGATTTTGTGGGAGTCATTAACCCCAATTCATCACTTGGTCATAATTTCATTCTTATAGGCATGAACTATTTCACTAGATGGTTAAGGTAGTTGTAACCAAAATTAGAACCACTACCAAAGTCATTAAGTTCTTTGACAATACCACAACCACCTATTTTGGGGTCCTCATTTCTTTAGTCTGTGATAATGGCCCTACCTTTCAATCTACAAAATTCATAGAATGGGCCTATGATAATGGGATCACACTTAAGTTCTCATCCAATCACTACCTGTAAGGGAATGGATTGGTAGAGTCCACTAACAAGAACTTGATTAATGCCATCAAAAAATCTATTAGAGAGAATCCCCAAGAATGACACTCATTTCTAAAGTTTTCCTTATAGTCAGACTACACTAGGTATAAATAAACCCTCAAAATCTCTCATTTCCTTTTATTATATGGATTGGATCCAATAATATCAATAACACTTAGGTTATCAACTTATAAATTCATGAAATAATTCATAGAACTGGATGACAAGGTGAATTCCAAACTCCTCTATCTAATTAATTTAGAGGAAGCCTAGGATGAAGCCTTGTTAAGCTTTACCAAGTACCTAAATACAACAAAAAGATGGTTTAATAATATTTCAAGGATCAAAACCTTCAGAATATCTAACCTAGTCCTAATGTGGGACAAGGCTCATAAAAAGAAAGGATATAATTCAAAACTCAACCCCCTATAGATTGGCCCATACCAAATAGATGAAATATTAGGCTAGAATGAATTTTGTCTCAAAAATATCGAGTGAAAAAATATCCCACTTCCAATAAATGGGTAGTTCTTAAAGCACTATTTCCCGACAATCCCCTCCAATGTAATTTCTAAGTAGTTCAAGTAGAGGTTGTAATGTATATATTAGATAGATTTCCTTTCGTTGTGTGTTTTATTTCATTGTGTGTTTATTTTTGGTGTGTTATTTTATTTTGATTTATGGTATGCCCCTTTAGTTTCCTATTTATTTTATGATGTTCCTCTAATGCCCCACCCTATTAGTAGCTACTTTAGGTTATAGTCAAAGCCCAAAAGGATTATTGAGAAGCATGAAGACCCAAGTTGAAACCATCAATCCAAGTAATTCCAGAATGGTAATTAAAACTTTTTATGCTTTGGATCTAAGAGGCCAATGATTTTAAGAGAAATAGGTAGATTTTAGAATATCCTACACCGTAATAGAGCTACCAAGCTGCACTTAAAATAATGTCTCAAGAAAATACCATATTATTCAAGTTAATCAAATACCAAATGGCTATTTAGAACTTCCTCGTCATCAATTCACCTTTGTTTTGGTCTTGAGACCTGAATGGAAAAGACTAATAAATGATAATATTTTCACAGGAAAATTCAAAAATAAAAAATAAATCATGCAGAATCTAAATTTTGAGTCTATCTTGAAAAGACTATACAATTAATCTCCACCGTAGGATTTTTGACCTAGTTAGTAATTGAGTAAGGCCATGAATGGGATTAAAGGCACCTCTATTAGGGTATAGATGCTTGTATTATATAAGATAAATTCCATAACCAAATACCCTCCAAGCTATCAAGCCATAAACACCTCAAATGAAGCTTGATAACCAATCCATCGTTGATTACTTGCATAAAATATGAGATTAAATGGAAAATGAAAATAACTTTTTACAACACTAGTGACTATCTATAAGGTGGAAGGTCAGTATTCCACTTTTAATTTAAATACTTTGGTGCCTCATCTTTTCTAAGGTGAATAAATATCCCTCTTAAAATATATGTGTTGAGCAAGGAAAGAAGAATAAACTATTTAGGTTCTTAGTGTTTGCCATCACTTTCCCTATGGAATTCACCATTTGTCATGGTCAACTTGCCCCTTTTTATTCAAAATGGGGGACCCCTCTAAAATTATCATGAACTAGAGCTTCAACATCATTTCTTTTTCTCTTATCGACCACACCTACTTAAATCCTTAGAATATATGTCACCTTGATTTCCCTGAGCAATAATAGACATTTTTTATTTTTATGACTAAGGAGTGTGTTATTATATGAATCATGGTGCTAAACTTGTAAGTCATATTGCACCATAATCTCCTAGAGTCTCATTCCTTTCTCAAAGTAATAGACCCATCACCCTTTATGGAAAATTAAAACCTCAGTGAAAGACAATTAAGTTTAATGTATTGTGTTCCTTTATATTTCTTACTTAGTATTTTTTTGAATTTAATAGAGCTTGGCCAAATGATAAGGATCCATGTCATCAAATGTTATAATGTCCAATCTCCTAGACCTATCAGAGATGTCAGAGCTTAGGATAACTTGGTTGAATGATAATGTGCCATATCATTGAATGTTAGAATGGCTAGTCCCCCAGACCTATTAGAGATGTCAAAACTCAAGAGAGCTTAGTCAAATGAGAAGGCACCACATCATTGAATGTCAGAATGGCTAGTACCCTATACTTATTAGAGATTTAAAATCCTAGGAAATCCCAACCAAATGAAAAGGTGTCATGTCATTGAGTGTTAGAGTATCTAATTCCTTAAACCTATAGGATATTTTAGAGCTCAAGAGATCCTAACTAAATGAGAAGGTACCATGTCATAGAATGTCAAAATGGCCAATCCCATGGACCTATTAAATATGTCAGATCCCAAGAAATCCTAGCTAAATGAGAAGCTACCACATTTTTCAATTATAGAATGGACAATCCCCAAAACCTATTAGATATGTCAGAGCTTAGGAGAGCTTAGCTAAATGAGAAAGTGTCACATCACTGAGTGTTAGAAAACCTAATCCCCTAGACCTATTAGAGATGTTAAGGCCAAAGAGAGTTAGGCCAAATGAGAATGTGACATAATTATAAATGTTAGAATGGCCAATACCAAGATCTATCAGAGATGTTAGATCCTAGGAAAACCTAGTTGAATGAGAAGGTGCCACATCATCGAGTGTTAAAGTAACTAGTCCACCAAAATTGTCAAAGATGTCAGAGCTTGGGAGAGCCTAATTGAATGGGAAGGCACCACCTCACTAGTATGTAAATGAACTAGTAGCCACCTAAGGCCCTAAGAAGGTCATAATAAGGTGTAGGTGATGTTATAGAACCAATCAAGATGTACCATGTGAACTTTGGTGACACATCACCCTTCTTAAGGGAGTGACATAGAGTACAAAGCCAAGCCTAGGTGCTGACCATTATTAAGAAGACCAATAAGTAGACAAAATGTGTTATAAGGATATGTTTAATTGAGAATATTCCAAGGGATGTGACTACATGCCTACCACATGTTCAACATTAATAGAATAATAATTTGGGACTAATTAGATAGTTTTAAAACATACCATCACCATTTCTATATATAATTGGAGGCATAGGATTATGGGCTCTGAATTCAACTCTAAATTTAGAAATAAGTAGAGAAAATCCAATAACCAACTCAAATTTGAATTTACAACAAGTGAGATACCAAACACCATTAATATAGGGGGTTATATGCATAAAAATATAAAAAACTAAGGGAAACTCATGAATAATTACCACTACCATCTTCAAAAAATATCTAACTCCTATATTTCTAATTTCCATAAAGATCCCCTATATTCCATGACTTTTATGCTTAAAAATTCCCTATTTACCCTCTATCCTAATATAATGGATACATCTTCCTCAAACCTAAAGGATGAACCTGAATACTAGGATATCACATTCCTAGTTGGCCTGACCAAATTAAATAATTACAACTTATTCAAAGTAGTCGAGTAAGTCCCTAAGGATTCAAGCTCAAATGATGACTAGTAGGAAGAATTTGAGGATGCCCTTATATCCTACAAGAAGTGTAAACTTCATAAACACATGGCTAAATTGGAGGCATTCCCTTATGCTTACTTATTAAGTGGCATCCTTCATAATACCATTTACATGTAGTATATAGTCCATTATTGGTTATACTCACCCAAATCTTGACACTAGAATACCGATATCTCTAGGAACACCTTCAAGGCATACTAATTCCTCTCATACTACACTTTCTCCTATGATATAGCAGTGATAATGGTCTAGATGGGAACCTACTAGATATACAATGTCCTCCATGATTAGGTTGATAACCTATATTCTAAATAGGTTAATAAGGAGGATATCAATGCATACATGGTATATACCTTTTGGGAGGAAGTTTGGGTAGGCATGATCTTGATGAGCCAACTTCTCAAGGGATTTGTTTTCTTGTATATTAATGAGTTATGAGTGCCTCTCCTTCACATGATCTTTACATGCTTAAAAGTCCTGAACATGGGAGTATTGATCAAATTAAATTTGGTCAATGCCATCATATATGCCAAGCTGGGGGTAATTTATAAATGGCGATCTACTTATTAGATGGGGTCTATATGAAACTCTCTTTCAAGCCTTCAACATTTTCTATGTGGGTTCCAAGGGACTCAATGATCCATGTGGTATTTTAAAAACTATATGACCACCAATTCTATAATCACATTTGATAAATATGCAATCATTTCTACCTAATGGTCTATGAAGCCATCATGAGGCCCTTAAACCCTAAATCTTGAAGGTAATTAGGGATTCCATCACTACCATTAGGGAATACTAACTTTATAAGGATGACATGTGATTTGGATTATGGGTTTCCTCAAGGATACCATCTTCCTACCATGTTTTATTCCAGACCATCTAGTAGAGTAGGATATTTCCTATCAATTTGTGGAAGTCATCTTCAAGTTCTACATATTTTTATAGGTATAATCACTGAGAGGTGGGGGGTGAATCAATGATGCAAAATATTTCAAACTTTAATAGTAATCCTTTCAAAATCTTAATCAATGATCACAAACATTCATAAAGCATACAAGATGTTCATAATAGTGAATAATAAATATGATACAATATCACACACATAACATAAGATCACTTTAAAATACATGGGTCAACTCTGAATGACCTCTAGGACATCTTTAAATGAATACATCTGCCAAAACACTCTTTTGCTAAAGCACAAATTGCTTAAATAATATTCTTTACATAAGAACACCATGAATGAACACATAGTCACCTTAAAACTGAAATAAATGATTTTTAAGGATATTTAAACCTCCATACAATTTTTTTTAGATATCCCTTGAAATTATCTACAAATTTTCTTTTTATACCACCATGAAATTCATCCTGGATCAAAAGATATAGCTAAAAAACTATAAACTAGTTTTCCTTCATTAATTTGAATATTCAGATTCCATCAGTCTCTATGTAAATACTAAACACCAGATACTTTGTCATCATCTCATTCTCCTTGGAAATTTTGAAAAAATACACATTATTTATCTCCTTATAATTCTCCTGACTTTAACCTACAATCACTCACCATTGATCTTAGATCCTCGCTTCCATGATCATGCCACTTGGTAACATGCACCTTATACCATTAAAGTAATGCACTTATGCCACTTGGTATTTTTGCATGAAATATGAGCACTCTATTGACTTATTGACTCAATACACTCTATTTTATAATAATTTCATGATCATGTAGTCACCATTGATGTATATCTGATAGGTTTCATGCTCATTATAGATCTTCATCATCTAATTAAATGGTCATCATTATATCTGTCTTGACTATTTGACCCCAAACTACAATGTAGTTAAACTTAATGGTCTCTGACACATCATAGTATATAATAGCAAATTTGAAGGTTTATAATTTGAACTAGAAAACACTTCAAGAGTCTAAATATGTAAGGTACCTTCTTGTCACTATAGACAATAACTCCATGAAAAAATTTAACCGCTATTGACTTTTTGAGTACCTTTAATAAATGCACAAACTTGATGGTTCATTCATATATGCATGATGTGCAGTGATGTCTTGGCTTCTCTTAAGTTAGAAGATGTATGTTTCTCTTTATAAATGATCAAATGACAAACCAAAACTTCACCAAGACATCTAAGGATGCCTCACAACTTCTTCTTTGTCCTTAAAGACCTAAACATGTGCCATATCTCTCTAAGCTATCAAACACAACTTCTTTTTCATTCATGCACTAGTATCTCATGCTCTCTTTGACATCAATGACAACCTAACATTAATGATTATTCTCAACAATATCCCCCTTTGTCATTGATGACAAAACACCCTTAGAATTAATTCTTACTCATTTAAACTCCTTTATTATGATTTGCCTCCCCCTTTGACATTAATGACAAAGGGTCTCTTCCTCAACATGCCAATAATCTTTCCTCAAAATCATGTGTACATTCAAATACTATTTAAGATTCTCAACATACTTACATACTTTTAAGCATATAAATCAATTGCTCTTGTTTTGACATGCACTAATCTAAACTTGGACTTCTCTGATCCTTAGACCTAATAGATTGCTCACAAAGCTTAGAAATCTTCCCCTAACATCATACACATCTTCTTCAAGCCTCTCAAACTATCTAAATTATCTTCCCCTAACTCCATGACATACACAACTTGTCATCTATAGAACTTTGATATATTCTTTAATATATCAACAATATGATAACACATTCTCCTCCTACTCAAATGACATTTTAATGATTCATAGACAAGGAGGTGACTCCCAAAATTTGTCTTAAATACTCAAATGTGGCCTTTGTTAATGGTTTAGTCATAATGTTTGCAAGTTATTCCTTTATAGATAGATATTCCAATTTAACAATTTGATTACTTACTTGTTCTCTTAATAAATGATATCTAATAGGAATGTGCTTAGTTTTTTAGTGTATAAAAAAATTCTTAGAGATACTAATTTCACAAGTATTGTCACAATAGATAGGACAAGGTCCATTTTGTTTTATCTTATAATCTTCCAAGGTTTGTTTCATCTACATTACCTGAGTACAATAGGAAGTTTTAGCTATATACTCAGCTTCTATAGTTGATAGATATATAGAGACTTGTTTCTTGATTAGCCAAGACACCAAGCATTCACCAATGAAAAAGAAACCACCACTGGTACTCCTCATATCATCTACACATCTTCCCTAATATGTATCAGTTTAACTCTTTAGAGTAAATTATTTACTCCTAGGGCACCATAAACCATACTCTATTATGCTCTTGAGATATCTTAAGATCCTTTTGACTGCTTTCAAGTGAGATTTTATAAGATCAACTTGAAACCTTATTACAAGGCCCATTGCTTACATGATATCAGGCTTAGAAGCAGTAGAGTATAAGATACTTACAATCACAGATCTATATAAAGTTTGATCAACTTTTGGTGAGTCATCTTGTTTACTTAACTTGCATTTAGTGATCATTGGAGTGCTCATTGGCTTACAATCCAACATGTCAAACTTTCTTAGCATTTCTTTGATGTATTTTGAATATAAAATGAATATAATTTCATTAATTTGGTTAATTTTTAATCCTAATAAGAAATAAATTTCTCCCAACATTGACATTTCAAACTTGGTCTTCATAGTATCTATAAACTCTCTACTCATGTTGTCATTGTTAGAACCAAATATTATGTCATCAAAATAGACTACTACTAGTAATTGATGACTACCATCTATCTTGATATATAAATTACCATCAACTATCCATCTTTTGAAGCTTTAGATCAATAGATACTTTTCTAATCTATCATACCAATCTCTACAAGCTTGTTTAAGACCATATAAAGCCTTCTTTAGTTTGTGAACATAGTCTTGATTACTTTCCATTAAAAAACCTTTAGGTGGCTCAATATAAACTTCTTCATCTAAGTCATCATTCTAAAATTCATATTTCACATCCATTTAGTAAACTTTGAAACCTTTGAAACTTTCATATGATATAAAGAGTCTAATTGCTTCCATTCTTTCTGTAGGAGCAAATGTCTCATCAAAATCTATCCTTTCAACTTGAGCATATCCTTTACACACAATTTTATCCTTATTTCTTATCCTCTCATTTCTCATTCATATTATTTCCAAAAACCCACTTAGTTCCTATTACATTTTTTTCTTTTAGCGTAGGAACCAAATCCCATGTTTCATTTTTTACTATTTGATCACATTCCTCCTCTATGGTAAATAACCAATTGTCACCTTTGATAGCTTCTAAGAAAGTTTTAGTTTCAATATTGGATAAAAACGTTGTCTTTTTTATTATAATTGATCAACCTTCTCCTCCTAGTCTAAAAAATAGAATTTACATCTCCAATAACTTGTGAAACTAGATGATTCTTCTATATTCTCCTATAACAGGCTTTAGTATCCTATCTTACTTCTTCTTCATCATCTGATTGATTAGGTATGATTTCATTATTTGAAACAACATCCTTAGTAGTGCAATTTTCTACAATCTATGCTTCATGATGTCACCTACCTCTTCAGCTCTCACATTATATCTTTCAATAACTTTTTGGAGTCTCTTATTTAAAAATATATAATAAGAACTTATGGTGGAATAACCCAAAAAGATGCCCTCATCAAATTTTGAGTCAAATTTTCTAATATTTTCTTCATTCCTCTTGATAAACCACTTGCTTCCAAACACTATAAAGTGTTTGACATTAGCTTCCCTATTTTTCCATAGCTCTTATAGAGTCTTATCACCATTTTCTCTAACTTGGCATCTATTTAAGATATAAACTAAAGTATTTATAGCCTCTTCCCAAAAACCATCTAAAAGTTTGGAATCTTGAAGCATGGTTCTAGTCATCTCTTGGATAGTTATATTTTTCCTCTCAACTACCCCATTCTATTGGATGCTCCTAGCAGTAGAGTATTGTCTTCTAATTCCTTGTTCCTCACAAAAGTCATCAAAATCATAAGACCAAAATTCACCTCCTCTATCTAATCATACACACTTGATTCTTGATCCTTTTTCATTTTCAATAAGAGATTTGAATGCTTTAAATTTTCCAAAAGTTTCTGATTTCTCTTTAAGAAAAAAAATCCAAGTCATTCTAGTGAAGTCATAGATTAATAACATAAAGTAGCTATTACATTGAATAATTTGAGTTCTTATAGGTCCATAAAGGTCTATGTGGATCAACTCGAATGGTACTATGGTAGAGTGATCCTTAGATTTGTATCTTCTTTTGACTTTCTTTTGATGAAGGCATGCCTTGTAGAGAGTATGATGAATCTTAGTGATTTTAGCCATATGCCTCACTAGTTCTTTTAAATTGATCCTTATTAAATTATCAAAGTTCATATTTCCAAGTCTTTTATGCCAAAGCCAAATTTCCTATAAATGAGTCATGGACCACTTTTCTTTATTGGATTCATGGAACACATACAAGTTATTATCTACCTTTTGAATGTTTTCAACTAATTTTCTAGATTTGGACTTCTCACTTCACACCTTTTGTCATGAAAAGTCACAACATTTCATTATTTACACATTTAGATAACATTTAGAAGATTGTGTTTTAAAACTTTTACATATAAAACATTTTCAGTTCTAGTATGATCATTATCTAAAATTATAGAGCCTTTCCCAACTATGTTAGTAGAGTTATTATCACCAAACCTTACTGAACTTGAATTGTGTTTTTTGAGATAAATGAGCTTAATATTATCTCATGTCATATGACTTGAGCATCCACTATCTATGTACCATTTCTTATTTTCAACCTCTTTAGTATGTAAGGTAGTTTATACAAACATGGATTCTTCCTTTGAGTCCTACTCCTTTCTTTGAATCTTGGTTTTGTATTTCTTGAAACATTTTATGGTGTTAATAACTTGAAAGTCCTTTTTCCAAAAGTCCCTTTGACATACTTGGCTATATGTCCCTGTTAATTGCACTTATAATAGAGAAATTCATTTCTTCTCCTAAGAGTTTAATTACAATCCTTATATCTGTGACCATATTCATTAAAAGTATAACAATATCCATTGAAAACATAACTATAGTTGTTCATGTTAATCACCCCTTTTATTTGATCATCAATACCCCAAGACATCTCATCCATATATTCTTTTATAGATTTGGATTTATGCTTGTATTTAGATAAAAGAGAATCAATATAAGTCATAATTTTACCTTCCAATTGATCCATTATTTGATTCAAATTTGTATCAACCATAACCTACAAATTTTTTACTATTGATTCTATTATTCTTGTTTATGTCTTCACACTATCAATGCTTTCAAGTATCTCATGATATATATTTGAAATTAGGTCTACATTTTTACTTCCTTTCATGTTATTCAATATTTCATTCTTTTCTTTCAGACATTCATTTTCTTCCCTTGAACATTTGAGTTTTGATAAAACACATATTAGTTTACCTTGAAAAAAAAATATCGGCCTCTTTGTCCTTCATTGTACCTATGATAACCCTTCAAGTGGTTAAAATTGAAATGAATGTCTTGATCTGATATCAAATATTAGAAGTACAATCACTAAGAGTGGGGGGGGGGGTGTGAATTAGTGATGCAAGATATTTCAAACTTCAGTTGTAATCCTTTCAAACTCTTAATCAATGATCACAAGCATTTATAAAGCATACACAATGTTCATAACAATGAATAATAAAGATGATGAAAGATCACACACATAACACAATATCACTTTTAAATACATGGGTCCACTCCATATGACCTATAATACATCTTCAAATGAATACATCTACCAAAACACTCTTCTGTTAAAGCACAAATTTCTTAAATAATATTTTGTACACAAGAACACTATGAATGAACAAATAGTCACATTTTAACTATAATAAATGCATATTTATGGATATTCAAACCTCCAAACCAATTTTTATATATATCCCTTAAAATTATCTACAATTTTGATTTTTACACCACCATGAAACTCATCCTGGATAAAAGATATAACTCAAAAACTACAGACTAGTTTTTCTTTGTTAATTTGAATATTCAAATTGCAACGGTCACTATGTATATACTAATAACCGAACACTTTGTCATCACCTCATGATACTTGGAATTTTTTAACAAATATGCATCATTGATCTCCTCATAAGTCTATTGAATTTAACTTGTAATCACTCATCATTGATCTTAGATCTTCACTTCCATGATCGTGTCACTTGGCAGCTTTACATGCCTTCTACGCACCCTGTACCATTTAATCAATGTGATTTCACCACTTGGTAGTTATGCATGAAATATGAGCACTCTATTGACTTATTGACAATATTCTTTGTTAGATTATAAATTCACAATCATTCACTCACCATTGATCTCTATATGATAGGTTTCATGCTCACCGTAGATATTCATCATCTAATTAAATGATCACCATTATATCTATCTTGACTATTTGACCCCAGAATTCAACATAATTAAAATTGATAGTCTCTAACACATCATATTATATAAGATAAAATTTGAAGGTTTATAATTAAGCTAGAAAACACTTAAAGAGTCCAAATATTTAGGGTACCTTCTTGGCACTATAGACAACAACTCCATGAAAACCTTTGACCATTATTAAATTTTTGAGTACCTACAATAAATTCACAAAATTACTAATTAATTCATATTTACATAATGTGTAGTGATGGTATAGCTTCTCTTAAGCTATAAAATGCATGTTTCTATTTTTAAATGATCAAATGACACACCAGAAATTCACTAAGACATTTAAGGATGCCTCACAACTTATTCTTTGTCCTTATAGACCTACACATGTGCCATATCTCTCCAAGATATCAAACATAACTTATTTTTCATGAATGCACTAGTATCTCATGATATATTTTACATCAATGACAACCTAACATCAATGACCATGCTCAACACATATAGTATCATTAAAAGGCATGCTTACCACTTCTAATCATAATCAAGCACCACATCTACAAGTCCTTCCATCTAATTTAGAAGATGGTGGTCGAGCAAGATTCATTCTCCCTTATAAAATTTAATATCTAAAAATTCAACCCACCTTAATATAAACTACAATCATTAGGCCAAAGATTATGATGAGCTCTATTTAAATTCCATTGATGACTAGGAGGTGCTATATTTGATCATGACAAAAAAGAATATAAATAATTTTCATGTATGATCCTCTACACCTCCTCTAGATCATGTTTGGTATAGGAAAACCCAACTCTAACAACTCTTATTATCTCTTGGATGATCCTACAAAGCATTATGCCACATTATCCTCCATGAGATCTAAGTCCATATATACTTCTACTAGTATCTTCTTCTCCTCATGCCTTTACTCCTCCTCCACCTCCTCTGATCTCTCTTCATTCCTTACCTCCACCTTTTCCTCCTTTAAAATATCTAGTATTTGGTCATGGTAGAGCTATACCCAAGCTTCTCAGTACCAAGTAGCCCAAATGTAACTCACTCAGCCACCATCACCTCAACCCCAAGCCACATAGATACTGAGGTTTGATGTGGCCAATAGTTTAAGAGTGATCCCAGATCAAGGCTCTCAAGAATCACCCATCTAGGTTCCCCCTCTCATATACATAACTTCTTGTATTTTTATTCCACCCTTCACTCTTATTACTTTCCAACTCCTAGTTATGGTAGCCACCAGTTCTAATCTTATCCCATAAATCCCTCAAGTTATGCCTCCTCTTTTCCATATTGCACCCCATCCATCATTTTCCCAAATAATTTTGGACTCAATCCTCTTAAGCATATTTACCTTTTTGTTCCCCTTTGATCCTTCCATCTCATAACCTATAGTCCTCTTAGTGCTTCCCTTGGGTGTACCTTTATTAGAAGGCACAACTATGACTTTTTGAAGCATACAACTTATATAAAAGATCCTCTTAGTGCCCACTATAGTTATATTTTTACTTCCCTCAATATCTCTGATTCCTCCACCATTAGCCTTCATGGCTCTTATTATTCTGGTTAGACCATCTACTACAAAATCTAGAGATAATCTAGGTAAGAGGTCAAAGAAGAAGCATAAGGTAACTCATAGTCTGACTCCATCTCAAAGGCCTTCTACTCTAATGCAACCTCCTCCATAGGCCTTAATAGTTCATCTAGCCCAAACTGTATCACCTCAATGTCTTAATCCTTGACACCCTCTTTCCATTACCCACAGTGCCATGAGACTTGCCTTCAATCAGCCCATCTCTTTCTTATTATTTAACAACCCTTTCCTAAAGATAATTCCTCCTTAGGTAAATTTAACCTAGTAATAATGGTAGTCATAAATTTTCCTATGGGTCTTCCCTTTCATCCTTCCTCCTTTCACTCCTATGCCCCCTCTATCTCTACTACTTTTTTTTTACTCTTTCCACTTCCTCCACCTCCCCTCCACCTTGTCTTTTCCCCTTCACTACCATTTCATCTACCCCTCCTACACCTCCATCAACTTGGGTAATGCTCTTAAGGTCATATGAATTAGAGATGACTACCTAGGGTGACCTAAATGTGTAATAGAGTTTTGATTGAGCCTCTAAAAGCATGAAGATGACACTGATGGAGAGGTTTTTCTAGGAGGGAAACCAAGTGGTATGATAGGCCCATCAAGATTTGTTCTCTCTCATTAAGGTGAGGACTTCTATTGAGGAAGAAAGGATTATCAATGACACCATATATATTCTCTATGACTCATGATATGTCTGAGAAACTCCTTAAAGACATATAGAACTAGGATTAAAAATTATAATCCAAAGTGAAGATCACATTCCCCAATGGGCTTATCAATCAAGTCAAGGATGCCCTCTTACTACTCTTCTTACTCCTTGGGAAAGTATTATAGACTCTAGATAGGACCAATGAACTTATCTAATTAACTGAGGTATACATGGAAAGGATTGAAGAGATAGATGGGAAGTGTTAGAAGATGTAAGTGGTGGTCAACAAAGGAATGTTCTCAGAGCTAAAACTTATGCCAACCTTAGACTTTGGGGTTATACCAAACATACACTAAGAACATGAGAGTGGCTATAAAAGAATGGTTGGTTATGGATTGTACTATAATGGGAACCTTGGAAGAATGTAAGAAGAATATATTGTCCTACTTCAAAGAGGTCAATATCTCTATGTTATTTCACATATATGGCACCTTAATAAAGTGAGGAGAATTTGAGTCCACCTTGTTTAATTAAATCAAATCATGAGGGAAAAGGTTTCCATAGAAAACTAAGAAGGGGCTTAGGCATTGTTGAATATATCAACATAGTCCATGATGAAAATCAATCGAGTATTTGGGGTCCAAATGTCAATAGATGTACCCTTCCAAGTCTCTTAGAGACTAGTGACTCAGGTTGAGGTAATCTTTAGGGATCCCCCAATGAACCTTTACAAGTTGGATAAGGATTTTGATCTCATGATAGCCACATTATAAGGTATGGACACCAAGTCAAATAAATTAGGATCCAAACCTTCTCAGCCACCTCTTTGTGTCAATTAAGTGGTACTTGCATATTTGTTATAATTTATATGGATTGTCTTGTTTTAAATTTTGAAATATGGTTGTATCTATAATGAGTGGCCATCATGGCCCAAGATGGTATCCTCATGTTATTTGGAGGTGAGCACCATCATTATCTATATAAGGAAGAATCATATTGTATTATAAGGTTGACCAAAAATTGCTTCAAAGTGTTATCAGATTATAGCCAGGATTTCACTGACTTTTCATTCATCATTATAGACTATAAAATTAGCCCAAATTAATCATTGTAATAGAATTTAATTCTTTTAATGAATACAATATCTATATTTGGTAAGAGGGTTTGTTCTATGTTTTAATTATTTTTCATCTTCATGTTTGAATTATTATCAATGCTAGGTTAATTGGATTAATACTTTGTTTATTTGTGTATGTCATAGGCTATCATACACTTAGATATTATAATCACTATGTGAGTTCTTTTATTTCCCATTTTATAGTGTTGATAATTTTTATGTTAACTTATAAATTATCATATGGTGTTTATGTGTACTTTACTATAAAATATTAGTACTCATTTTTATTAGGAGCTCATATTGAAGGCATACTCCTAATTCCCTTATATTCTTCCAATTTTATGTTCTTGGAGGTATATATTTAATGAAACTTAGTCTATAGTGGTTTAACTATGACAGAGACACTTTTTTCAATGATCAAAGTATTGAGTTAATTTTAGACCTAGAAGCTTCCCTTTTATACCTTACCCTTACCTCTCTTTTGTGTTTATTCTTTAAAATTGAAATACCCTTTCCCCTTGTGTTTAGAAATAGAAAGATTAATACTCAAATCCTCATAATAATATTTGGCATGCGTATAAACCTTAGATTGAAATTTTGGTGGTGATATGCATCTCTTAGATACTATTAATTTAGACTCTATTTTTTAAGTCAAATACCTATAATCATGCCCTGGGCTAATCTTAGATTGGTCCTAAAGTGGAGGATGAAATTTTGTAGTTGTCCCTAACTTCCCCTTTTTATTGAATTCCCAATCTCATGGGCATTTAATGATAAAGAGTATATTAGAGTGAACAACAATACACACTAATGATATTATGTAGGGGGGTATACATCCTCTATATTACTATGATATGATGTTGGTAATGGATGTGCTTAATAGTATAATGAACACCTAAAGTGCCCCTACCTCATTTATTGTATGCTTTGGAAATAAATCTGAGAATATTTTCAATACTTTAGCTTATGTTTTTTAAACTTTGGGTGCATTGGTGGGTGTGGCCACATCAATTATGTTGGCCTCTATCAAATCTTGTAATTTATGTTTTTGGCTAATACATCAATTTTTAGTATGGCCTGGAGCCCTATGATATTTGCACAATGCATTGAAATCATATATTTTTGGAAGATGCCATGCCATATCAACATATTTGATGGAAGGGATGGATATGAAATTACATTATAAGAACTATTATAAAAAACATATTGGTGATTTTATAAGGTTAGTGAAAACTCTTCATGGAGGAGTTGATAAAACCAAGCAAGGAGATGGTTCTGAAGCTACATTAACTATGGCTTTTGGATCACTCTTATTTTTAGTGTCCCTTAATTTGTATGGAGGCTTACTAGAACTCTTAGTAGTTGATTTTGATCCAATTGTATATTTTAGTTTACCCATAGAGAGAAGCTTAACTTCCCTTTCTTTCATTATGTGTCACAAATATGTGAAGGTTGGAAACTTATTTACCAAGATAGCTTCATATAATGTTATGAGTAGACTCTATTTGAATATGTCTTGGATATCTCTATCTACCATAGGGCTAGTATTATTTTCCAATATAGTTTTATATCTTAAGATATATTTTGTAATAGGCTCATTATATTTTTGTTTCAATTGTGCTACTTGAGCATATGAGATCTTATCACTGATGTTAATTGAGAAGTTTTCTAAAAACATATTTTCCAATGGATTGAATGTGGTGATAGAATAATTTGGTAGATATTATAACCACTTTAAGGCATAGTCCTTTAGACTATGTGGTAACAACTTAGTGAGGAGCTAATCATTAGACATATAGTCTAAACATGTTGCATGGAAATCTCATAGATGGTACTTTGGGTCACCCTTACCATCATATAATATAAACTTAGGTGCCATGAATATGGATGGAAAAGGAGTTTCCACTATGTGAGAATCTAAGGTATGTGATGTCCTAATATCTCCTTTCTTTAGATGTAACACCTTAGTCTATAGAGAATGAATCTCATCCACAAGGTATTATACATATGGAGAGGAGGAACTAGCCATAGGAGGTGTAGATACCATTAAAGGCTATCAAGTTAAGATAGGTTTTTATACAAGCTGAGTTGGCCTAATAGTAGGTGTAAAAACTTTGTTATGTTTGGGAGTAAAATAATAAGTCAAAGGATCATCACATTTTTTTGTGATTTGATCCTTTGACTTATTATTTTACTCCCAAACATACCAAATAATATCAAAGGCTATCAAGTTAAGATAGGTTTTTATACAAGCTGAGTTGGCCTAATAGTAGGTGTTAAGATAGGTTTTTATACAAGCTGAGTTGGCCTAATAGTAGGTGTAAAAACTTTGTTATGTTTGGGAGTAAAATATTGGTCATTATTTTATTTTTAAATTTCATGGAAAATGTTGATAAGGTCATCTTGCATATATGAATGTTTGGAAACAAAATATTGTAATTGTCACTTATCAATTTTATCGAATTGGTTTTTAAATTCTACCATTATAGGTTAGGGAGTAGGAAAATAAACTATTATATATTTTGAACATTTAAATAAATTTAATTCATGAAATATTGCAAGAATTAAATACTGAAACAAATCTAAGATTTTAGAACTAATATTTGAGCATGGAAAATAAAAGGATATAAACCCTAAGAGCATATAATGCTAAGATTAGGGTTTGAATAGTATTTGAACTCAGGTTCACTAAATGTTATAACCTTTTAGCACTTAGTGAATGTAAATATTATGTTATTAAAGGGCCAAGTATAGTAAATTAGGGTAGAAATATGTAATAAATACATCCACTAATTTGTAATAGAATTGACTTAATTTAACCTTTATAAAAATAGTAATAAATAATGCAAATAAGAACTTAGTTGGAAAACAACTGAAATGGGAGATTTTGAAGATGAAAACTAAGATAAAGTCTAGTCTAAGTGTCACAAATATGATCTAGTTATCAAAACACTTCTTAAACATTAACACCCTAATTGGATAGTAGTGCCATATGACACTAGTTTCTTTGTTTTGATGGTAGTGTCCTTTGTGTATAACTATTCTAAGCTTCTAGGTGCACTTGTATCTACGTCTATCAATCTTTCTCATGTGTACATGAGTTTTAGATCTTTGTAGATGACATATTTTGACTAATTTTATGTGTAAACCCTAATCCTTCATGTTTCTAGGGAATTTATTTGATACAAACATTAAAGTGTGTTGTTCATGGGGTAGGCTCAACATCCTCAACACTCTATTGTGATGAGAGTTGCCTACATACCAATACTCTAAAGAGGGATCAATCCTAATGTAGTTCTCCCCACCTAAATGATTGTATAAGTATAAGTGAATCTAGTATGAATGTTTAATTGAGTGCCTTGAATGTGATTGAGACTATAAACTTGAGTAATCTAAGATTAGGAACATTGTAAATGGTTGTATGCAGAAGTAAGGTAGAATAGGGATTGATAACCTTAATTATGCACAACCTATTTTTAGATTATATGTGTAGTTTGCATATGATTTACATCTAATGGTTAGAGGAATAAAATTCATGTATATATATTATCTTGGTATTTGTGTGAGTCTTAAAATAGGTCTAGGCTAACCCTAGGTGGTCTTAGATTTGAAAAGAAATCTATTAGTAAAAATAGGAGGGAAATGATAGTAGCACCAAAATTGGGACATTAGTGCCCTCTGGTGTTACTATCCCTATTATGTCAATCTTTTCCAAGTGGTATAACCTGAGGCATTAAGGATTAGGATGTTAATATGAGGGTCTAGGATTACTTTAGGGATGTCTAGGGATGCCTATGGCTTACACAAAGGCTATAAGTGTGAAAATAGGCCCTAAGATAGGTCTAAGAATAAGCTAGGGATAGGTGGTATTAGGTGGAACTCTTAGCACTTAAGTTTAATTTTTAGATGATTACACCTAGTTTTCTCACCCTTAGAGTGATTGTGGTAAAAATGGGTTAGTATGCACATAGTGTCAAGCTACCCCAAGGACCCCTTTGTTAATGGGCATTACCTACATAGCCAATTCTCCAAATAAGTCCTTAGATTTATGTGGTTCTTCCCTACATGTTGGCTTATGTGTGTATAAGGATAAATTTTATGATAATTAAGTACATAGAGTGATCTATATTGTAACTTGTCAAATATGGCTCATGGGATGCTCCTTTAATACTTCAGACTTGTGAGGATACTGATCTTATGCCTGATATAGAAATAGTTATGAATAGGGAAAATTTTCTCACTTTAATGTTTAATTGAGTGCTCTTATTAAGTTTATTTAAGATTTCTTGGTATTTTTTAGGTGATGAATGAATGATGATTGATCTTATATATACTAAACCCTTTTTAAAATATCTCATACTAAAGAACTTAGGCTAACTTTTAAGATACATTTCATTTTCAAATTAGATGACTTTTGGGCATTTGAACTTAGTTTAAAAATGGGCACTTGCATCAATGTATGCATCTGATAGGGATGTAAGTGTCTATTAAACTAGAAAAGAGGTATAGGTGAAAAATAGGTAGAAAATGATAATGATCACATTTAGAGAATTTTGCACAATGTAGAATGCCTAGTCATCATAATGAATGATGCCTTTTGGTAGTGATCAGACTAAGAGAATCAATTTAGGCACAAGAGATAATTAATGGAGCCTTTTGGTAATGAGAAGGTCTTAAAACTAAAGGGTACAACCATGATAGGTATTTTATAAGTGTACAATACTAAGTTGCTATATAATTCAAATTTAGTGTCTACATTTCCCCCCTTTAATCTAGTAATTAAATTTCTAGTTTAAAGGAGAATAAATGTGTACCTAGATGTGTATAACACACCTTGACTTTATGCGAGCCCAATTTGAATGATTTTTTGGTGACTAATATAAAAATGAGATCATATTACTATATATAATCAATGCATATAATCTAGAATTTAAAGAATTTTAACTGCTTAAAAGTAAAGAGAGCAAGGTTAATAGTACACGTGTATTGATGTAACCATATTGCTTTTGAAAATGTGATTTAAATAGATGCTACATCATGAAGTGTTGGATATGATAATATGATAATTTATAAACTTATAAGTGCATATATATACAAAGATGTTGGAGGACACCATCCCCCAACCTTGGTGAAATGGTGAGTTTCCACATTATCATTGAGCTCATCTCAATTGTGCAACCCAATCATACTTATAACCTAGTGAGTGTGATTGATTTAATCAAATCACACTATATATCTAGTGAGGGTGGATGATTTAATCAATATAAACTATAAATATGGTGAATTTAGATGATTCAATAAATTCTAACTTTTAAACTTGGTAATATTGAATGATTTAATCACCTAAACCTTGTTGAAAGGTGAACTAACTACTACAATAGATTGGTTCAATAAATTCTATAAAATTCCATTCTAGGTATGATAACAGTCCATAGTAGTATTTAAATTCTAAAAATTGATTTGATTTTATAGTTTTAAAGTGATCTTTGCATCGCATATGCACCTCATATATGTCTCAAGCTAAAACTTATGTATAAAAATGGTACTAATGTATAGAATATTTCCATAAATGTGTATTTGAATCATATAAATATGAAATTTGGCTAGTTTAAAATTTTTGAATACATGTTCCCATGACATATCCCCACTAAATCTTGAAAATCTAAGAGATTGTGTAAGTGTGGATAACTTGTTTCCATAACATGCCCCCCACTAAATCTGAAACTATGAAAATGTGAAAGCCATGCCTCTATGACATGCCCCTACTAATGTAAATGGGAAGTAAAAAGTGGTAGTTACATTACCTTAAAAATATTAGATAATTTTATAATATGTGTATAGATCATGTAGCATATAGGATTAACATGTATAGGTAGATATAATAATGAGCTACATATTATGTGATCACATCAAGTCATAAGATGCATGATGTGAATCAAGGAAACATATAGATTATAATATTATAAGCCCATAAATAATTAAACACTTACACAAGATCACTCAAAAATAAAATAAAAAGTAATGGTCCAAGAAAACCTCATACAAGGGAATGTTTAAATGCCACACAATTGAAGGGACATGGTTTAGTCAAATGTCCACAAAGTAAAAAAATACATGTTTAATTTTCTGCATACAATAAACTATGACATACACAAATGTCAAAATATTCAAACAAAGACACAAGGACCATAATCAATGGAGCATATTCAAATGCTTGAAAAAGTAATACAATGCAAGACAATAGCAATCAAGTAACACACTTAAGGAAGTCCAAAAAGGAAAGCATGGAATCATAATTAACCAATATAAACATATCATACTAATATTTGGATATATGTGTGTAGACATTGGAAAACTACACACTATAGTTCCAAGTGTCAAAACACCCCTAGGGACTAGCCCTGACCTTTCAAATACAAACCAAACTTGAGTTTGGTTATCTAATTAGATAATTTTCCCACTAACCCACCTTTTACCAAACTTTTTCTTTGACCCTCGACTATTGACAGTGACCCTAACCATCAATGGTTGGGCCTAACCATTGACAGTCAGGTTTTTACCACTTGAATAGTCAATTTCTAGTCAACTATCACTTTATTTTTTATATTTAGCTCATCTAATTCATGTGTGATCCAATGCATTTAAAATATAAATTTTAACTACTTATTATACCTCTTATCAACATATTTTTTTACCTCTCCTTCCTTCCTATAAAGAGAGGAAGAGAGGGTGAATCTAGATCCAAAATCAAGTGATCATCATCTAGAGCTAGAGCCCCTTGCATCAGACTTCCTTTTGTAGGTCTCCTCCCATTGATCTAGTGAACCATCCAGAATGATAGAGATCTGAAGCGATACCATCCCTTGACTAATATCCAGGTACCATTACTCTATAAAAAACTCTCTAGACTCCATAGATGATTTTATCATCCAACCACCTCAACGGTTCATCATATTAACAACTAGTAAACTAAGTATCTATTTTCAATCATTTAGTTACTTTGTTTCTATTTCAAAATCAACCCAACCCAAACCCATGTCTCAAAAATATGCTCTATATCCACATTTAAACAACCTTTTATTGACTAGACTGAACCCAAAATAATCATCAATAGTCACCCTGACCATCGATGGTTTGTCCTAATTGTTGATGGTTACCCCAACCATTGATGGTTACCATAACCGTCGATGGTCATCCCAATCACTGACGGTCATTTTGTGGTAGAATAAAAAGTTATTTTCACCCACCAGACCTCAACCAAGATCAACATTTTTCCCCTCTACCTAATAATAGAGCCTTACCCTATTTTCTAAACCATACCCAACCTATTTAGCATTAGTATTGATATGTTTATTTATATAATTAGTCAAACTCACCTATATATTTATCAATCACTTCTTGTACTTAATTTTAGTACCTTTTGTTGTTTATGCAAGTACTTTATCTTTTAGAACTTTATTGTTTAAAAGTGTGGATTGAAAGCCTCCAAGGAAGCTTATGCTTCTTAGATCTAGATTACTAGGAAATCTACCTAAATATCTGACTAATCAAACCATTTATTTGAGTGATTTATTATCTACAGGTCATTCCTCCCAAGACAAAGATGAGTATCTACACACATTTAGATCAACACGTGCACAACATATCATTTTTTCTACCAGACCCTTCTTGAGTTTATTTTATCTTCATTCTCAATAATATAAGTGAAATTTATTTGAAACATTCTGGCACACCCAATAGGACTATTGAGTCTTTTCTTAGTTTTATAGTTGCATCTAAGTACTTCTTCTTCTTCTTATGTTTCTACTCATAAAATGAAATAAAGATTTATTTTAAGGCTTAAAATTGAATGCATCCATTATCTTCTTGATTATTTTAGCTCACATAGCTTAATTAAAGTAAATTAATTCAATCATAGCTTCACTCTTGTCACACACACAAGACCAAACCACTCACACTTAATCAAACACCAAACATTAACATAAAGCCTAACTGGAATTTCATTACCTAGTGGTCACCTTTCATAGCTATCCTACTTGGATTTCATCACCAAGGGGAGAACCAACTCAGCTCTTTGGTTAAGTATAATCTCTATTAATTGGTATATCTTGGATAATCACTCGATAGCCTTATCATTGTGGTGTGTGAAGTGAGGGGTTAGGCCCCAATATCAAGCCACATACTAATTTCCAATATTGATGCCTTTGAGATCCTAAACACAACCTGAAACCAACCATAGATTTCTTTTTTATTACTCTCTCTACAAACCAATTTCAATCACACAGTTCTTAAATCTTAAGACATAAGCCAAAAGAGAGACTAAAAAAAATCTTAGTATTAATGTGCTTTAGTGTGTGTTTCTTTTCCTTAACCTTTTCTTGTCTTCTCTCTATTTGATTTGTGAGATTGCTTGTATCTTCTTATTTTCCTTACTTGCATGGTTTTAACTAGGAAATAACTAAGGAACCAAGCAAACCAAGATCCACCTCCTAACCATCCAAATTCCTCTTCCTCTTCATCCATGGACTACGTCTCAGATGTAGATGGTTCCCCCCATCCTTTTGATAGTCCTAGCATCCCCCAGATAGTTACCCAAGGATATGCAAATTTTATCACCTTCTTGGATAATAACCCCATGGCCCTTCAACATTACCTCAACACCATCTCTCATCATACCCCTAATTTGGTCCCACCTACCAATCCACCCTATGGGATGCCATCCCACCTATGGGCACCACCTCAAGTTCCCCCACTTCTACTAGACCTTTGGTTACCTAGGCCTCATCTTCCACCAACCATCATACTAACACCACTATCCAAAACCAATCTACCCAACAAATAAATAACCAAACACCATCTTCCCCAACTAACAAATCCTCTAACATAAGAGCCACCTAATCTTTGGCCACCCATACCCCTCTTACAATTGGATAACCTTCTACCAGTGTTACTAATTTCCCTCTTATTGCTAACCCGCCTACCTCCACTCCACTCCAAATCTTGGTGGTTCCTATACCTTCCACCCTTGTGCCCATCAACACTAAGATCACCACCTATCCCCAACCTACAAACCTAACCATCCCTTCAACTCAACCCATACCAACTTCTCAACAAATACCTATTATACCTAGCCTAAGCTACACCCTGAACCCATAATGATATATGGCCCCATCCTCCACCCAACCTTCCACATCTACTTACCTATACCCAACACCCTCTCAACCAATCCCATTCACATACTAATATATGCCAAATTCCTAACCTTTTGTTGGATTTCTTTATGCTACACCTACTCAAACCCAACAAAACCTACCCTATAACTATGGAGGTGCACAACCACAAACTGATCTCATCAAATTGCTAATGGGAAAAATGACCACCCTAGAGTTATCTATCTCTAGTACCCAGAACCTCTTATCAAATGACCAGATATGTAATGAACCTATTCACCCATCCATCCCTATTCGACCTTATCTACCCCGATGGGAGATTCCCAATTTATTTAAATTTCAAAGCAAGGAAGATCCCCAAAAACATTTGAGGGCATTTAGGCACTCATTCTACTTGATTTCCTATGATTATTCTCTCCTCCTTCAGACCTTCCCCATGTCTCTATTAGGGATGGAACTAGATCAATATAGTGTTATTATTAGGCACTCCCTCTTTTCTTTCACCCAACTAGCCCAAACCTTCCTATACCACTTTTCCATAAACATCTCTAGGAAGGTTTCCATCATTGATCTCTACCCCATTTGGAAATTTGATGATGAATCCATTACTAACTTTGTGGCCTATTGGATAAGTCTAATAAACCAACTTTCCTTCTCTCTACCCCAACTCAAGCTAGTTAAACTCTTTGCCTAGGGCTATGCCAAACACATCTCCTCTACTTTACGGGTGAAAAGATTCAAGACCTTTGATGAATCTTTCACCATGGCATGAAAACTAGATAATAGAGCCATTGATAAGGGGAAGTTTGAATTAGGAAAAAAGAACTCTACCTTCAAATCAAATGAGACTTCCTACTCTAAACCCAAAAATCAAACTAACACTAATTCTAATAATAAAGGAACCACAAATGAGGTTGCCCTTAAAAAATCCCCTCCACTCATTTTTAACCAATCTAATTCTTCTAATTACTCCAATCAAAATACCAAGAACCCAAGTCGTAACACCCAAAAACAATTCACTCCACTTGTAGAGTCATATGCTTTAATCTTGGATAAATTGTTATTAGCCAATATCATACAACTTCCCCCCATAAAACCTATTCAATAATTCAATTCTTCTCATATTTCACTTGATTGGTACAAAGAAAATTAAATATGTACCTTCCATCGAGTCATTAGATATGACGTTAGTATATGTAACACCTTAAATAATGTTATCCAAAACCTCATTGACAAGGTAGAGCTTGTGTTGAATAACCCCATTACACCCTTGAACCAATCACTTGACATATTCAAATAAACCATTCCCTAACCATGTTCCTTCTAACAACAATGAAAATAAATTAGAATTCTCTCACACCCATGATGCCCATACTGCCAATATGGTTCTTGGTGAACTCATTATTGAGGAAACCATTGACCAAATCACTTCTTATTTCACTGCAATTATTGAGGTAGTGGAGTCACCAACCTCTCTTTTGATATGCACATCAGAAGAGGAAACCCTTCCCACTTTATCATTTTCCTCAATCATACAATAATCTAATCATCCTTTAGTAGTCACTCCTAAGGAAGAAACAATGTTGCCTACACATTCCATTTAGGAGTAACCTTCTCAAATATTATAACCTATTAATCAGGAAAAGGATGAGATAATCATTCCTCCCCCTCAACCCTTGGGTCTATCCTTTGAATCCAATACCAAGGTATTTTGACCCATTTATAAACCCTTCTTTAGAATAGTTTAAAACTTAGAATTCGTATCCAATCCTAACCTAGATCAAGCCACCTTTTGTTAATAACTTGGACTCCCATATAAAATCAAACAAGAGACTTATTTATCAAATCAAACTATCCCTTCCACTCTCAAATCCACTATCACCTCAACCTCATTATTTAACATCTGTACCCATCAAACTATAGTAGCACCATCAGAACCAAACTCACCCAACATCACTAAATCACCCCTACCATCCCAAGGAAACCCACCAAGAACCTTAGAATATTTCCTACTCAACCTTGCTCACCCATTAGTAAAGTTGGATTTAATCCAACTAAACCTATCAAACAAACCCCAAGCTAATCCAACCAAGAAGGTAAAACCACCTAAAAACCAAAAAACCAAAACTCTACCTCCCCTCTCTACTTTGCCCTTTATTTGAGACCTCATCCCTCTACCTTAATTTGGAATCCAACCATCACAATAAAGAACTAACCACCAATTTTGGTTACACCATCATTTTTACCTTCATCCACACCTATTTTCACTAAGCCACCCATGAACATACCTCATATCTCCTAATTGGCTGTAAAAAAAATTGCTTATCTCTCAAATGTCTACCCCAAAACTTTCTAATCCAAAACCCACAAAATCTATACCAAAATCCAAACCATCTACCAAGGGCACCCCTTCACCCAGATCTTTGACCATCAAAACCACTCCTAAAAGGGCTTCCACCCTCACTGCCAAACCTAAGCCCTCCACACCTCTACCACCATTATCTGAATATTACTCAACCTTCCTATAGAGACTATTTCAATCATCTTGATTAACCTTGCCACCTATTAGACCATTTGAACCACACATTACTAAACCATCTTGGTCTAATGATAAATTAGTATGATCATACCATAAAACACCTAGGTATGATACTAAAAATTATAAGGATATCTAAGTATTAGCCAATTAGTTATATCATGAGGATGACTTATTATCAGATGAGCCTCCCATGAGCTCAAAACTAATCTTATAACCAATATCCATTGACTAAAATCTACCTACCCCTCCACTCTCACCTAAGAGTGAAGAATAACTGAAGTAATCACCTAGCATGACTCCTCCCTTGATCCATACCATCCATGTGGTCACATGATCACATGCTCAACCAAAGGATAAGTGGAATACAAAGGTATCCATTCCATGGACATATCCTTCTTCCTCCACCCAATCACCCAACTAACACCAAACACCTTTACCTTCAACCAAACCCAAAGTGTCCATCTTGGGACCCTCTCACTCCAATCCATCTAAATCAATCTAATGAGTAGTTCTAAAATAACTTCACTACACACTATTAAAGATGAGTTTATATGAACTAATAAATATCTCACCCCACCATTGAAAAGTAATGATATAAGCATTTCAATACATAGAGGTAAGGCCAAAAGACCCTCAATTTTTATCATCCTTTATCAAATCTCTTCACATTTCTATCCTTATTAACTTTAAGGATTCAAAAATACCTTCCATCCATCTAGATGACCCAGATCCTCCCCTCTTCATTATCGCCTATATCAACCATACTCGCATCAAGAGGGTTATGATTGATGATGGAGATAATATCAACATTATCTCCTCCCACACATACAACTAACTCTAATTACCCAAGAACATTACATTGGAAACCACAATAGTTATTTGATCATTCAACCATACCATGGCCACAACTCTAGAAACTTTTATCCTTCACATTCACCTAGGACCCTACACACTTCTTGAGCTCTTCTATGTAGAAGAAGGAGATTTATAGTACATCTTATTTGGATGCCCTTGGATTCATTTTATGAGTTATGTGCCATATAACCTAAATTAGTGCATCAAATTTGAGCATGAAGGTGAAGTTTTTACCATACAAGCTGCCCTAAGCCCTTTCACATCATGTAACATGATGTACTGACCCAATGAAATTCTCCTCCCTCCATCTAACAATCTTTCACCAGTCAACAATGAAACCCCATATTCTTCTACCAATTAAGCTTCCACCCAATTCCCCACAACAAACCCATTATAATCAACCTTCCAACATCTTTCATTAGGGATGTATCACCTTCCAAACCTCGATGCTTTCCCTACTCCCCAAGAGTATGGTAAACTTGACCACCAAGCCAATTATGACCCCAATATTGGCATCATTATTCCTTTTAATCCCTCAACCCATCAAAATAACTTCATATATGGGGGACTTGATAATCCCCTTGGCACTTCTATCACCAATTTTTCATCTTGACCATTCACCTCTAATTTTTCTTATCTAGACAAACTAGAATTTGCCAAAACATACCTCTATAGGTGTTCTTAGAAGGTATTTGGCCTAGGTTGGTATGAACATGGGCTGAATGAGTTTCTTTCAATCAAAACTCAAAAAACACACAAAAAACTTGGCCTCAATTTCATGCCACCTCAACAACAAACCAACCCACCTCCCATTACCATCATTGACGAGGACATTCCATCTTCACCATCCACTCCACCATAGATAGATAAGGATTTTGACATCATCCCCCTAAAAAATTTTCATCAACATGATCAACCTCAGACTTTTGACTTATCAAAAGGATAAGGTGATTGTAACCATTCCTCTAACCCATCTTAAGATGATAGGAGATGACTTTCCTACCATTAATATTATTCAGTGTCAAGATGATGATTTCATTCTCACCTATCTTAGTACACCAAATTATTCTATCCACAAATATCTTCCTTTTGAGACTTCAACCATGTTAAATAAATCCACCATGGATATCAACTTGGGCACTCTGAATAGCCCACACATTGTCAAAATTGGTCAATCAATCAATTTCAAAGAGCTTTGGGACTTCCCCTCCTTACAAGATCATAACATAGAATTTTCTTGGTATTATAGTGACATGATAGGAATCTACCCCTATATCTCTACCAATAACATAATCACCAACCCTGATGCTAAGCTTGTTAGGCAAAAAATTTGATGAATGCATTCTTACATAACCCTTTTTGTCAATGAAGAGCTTCAATGTCTCTTATTCATCAATTTCATTCAACCCATTGAATATCCCCAATGGGTTTCTAACATCATACCTATCACCAAATCCATAAGGGGCCTTTGTATTTATGTGGACTTTCATGACCTTAACCTTGCTTTCCCAAAGGATGACTTTATTATAACAAACATTGACAAACTAGTTGATCTTATAGTTAACCATGAGATGTTATCTATGATGGATGGATTATCAAGTTAAAATTAGATTTTAATTGCCCCCAAAGATCAACTCAAAACTTCCTTTATCACCCCATGGGGAACCTCTTGCTAAAGGGTCATGCCTTTTGGACTAAATAATGCTAGTGTAACCTACCAACGTGATATGACCTACATCTTCCATGACCTTATTCATAAAATCATCAAGGAATATGTTGATGACCTTCTTGGAAAATCCAAATATTGTAATGATCATTTATCCATTCTCAAGATTATCTTTGAGTGACTCATCCAATACCATGTCCACATTAAACCCAAGAAGCACATTTTTTGGGTCTTGTTAAGAAATCTCCTTGGATTCATAATATCCCTTTGGGGAATTGAAGTTGATCTTGCCAAAATTAGAGTAATTTTTTACATGATTCCTCCAATCAACCTCAAGAAACATTGTAGTTTTTAGGGGAATCTTCAATACATTCATCACTTTATCTCCTAGTTATCAGACTGATGCCAACCCTTCCATCACCTCCTGAAGAAGGATGTATATTTTAAGTGTAACAATGATTAACAAAAAGCCTTTAATTTAATTAAAGAGTACATTTTGTCTCCATCTATCCTCACCCCTCCCAAAGATGATCAACCTTTCTAACTTTATATATCTACCACCAACCACTTCTTAGGGGCCATGCTCACTCATTAGGATGAACAACACAAAGAGCAAGTTATCTACTACATCAGCCACACATTTTAAGAATACCAAACTTTGTACACCTATACTAAGAATATTTTCCTATACTTGATCTTTGTGTCCACCAAGATTTGTCACTACCTTATCAACCATAAGACCTATGTCATAACCAACACTAATCCACTCAAGTATATGCAATCCAAGCCATATCAAAACCAAAGTATGGCCAAGTGGCTCATGCTCTTAGCTTAGTTTGACCTTGAGTTTCTTTAACAAAATTTAATTAAAGGGAAAGTAATTTCTAACCAATTCACTGACACACCATTAGTAAAAAATCAACCTCCTCCCCTTGAGTTCCTTGATGAGTCCATTATAACCCTCTGATATGTGGATTTCACCTATCAAGTAACCATGTTATTTGATGGATCAAAGTGTCAATGTGGTGTGATATCCAAGATTATCCTTATCCCCCTTCACAATGAACCTATTCTTCTATTATTCAAGCTATATTTCAAATGTACCAATAATATGGTTGAGTATGAAGCCCTAGTAATAGGCCTTCAAACTGTGTTAGCCTTGGGAGTCAAAATGATCAACATTTTCAGTGACTCTCAACTTATGGTTAATAAAATCAATGGCTCTTACCAGTATAATAATGATGTTCTACACACGCAACCACTCTTAGCCTCATTTGAATACTACCATATCCAAACCACTCTATGATCTATAAATAAGTTCACCAATATGATGGCTTCCCTCACCTCTTACATCCCATTTATGCCCTTAAATTCTAAGCTATCTATCATTATCCATAGACTTACCCAACCTTCTTATGTCAAACTAGACTCTCCCACCATATTTAACATGGAGGATACCCAACCCAACCTTTGGTATCAGTAGACTTTTGACTATCTTAACCTTGCCATCACTCCTAATATTTTTAAGAATGCTCAAAGAGAATTTATCCAGAGTACCTCACATTATACCATACTTGGGGGAATTTTTTTATAAATTTATCTTTGATGGTCTTCTCTTCCACTACCTACATAGTTAAGAGGCCTCTCATGCTATCAAGTAAATGCATGAATGGATATATGGGGGACACTTTAGTGGCCTAGCCATCTCTAAATGCATCCTTTACCTTGGATATTACTAGCCTACCCTTAACCAAGACTATTGTGATTATGTGAAAAAGTGTGTTAAGTGTTAATAATATGCCAATTTACATCACACACCTAGCCATAGTCTTCACATATCCACAGATTTTTAGCCCTTATCATAATGGGGTATTGACCTTATTGGTGAAATTAGCCCCCATTATTCAGAGTGGCATCAATATATCATCATTGTGACTGATTATTTTAATAAATAGGTTGAGGCTATTCCTCTTATCTCAACCAAATCAAAAAATATTATCAAATTTATTAATAATCACATTATCTATCATTTCAGTGTTCCTCACAAAATTATCATTGAAAATGGTAAATATTTTAAAAATAAAAAATTCCAAGGTCTTTTAACACATTCAGTATAAATTTAAGTTTCTCTTCACCCAATCATCCTTAAACAAATGTACAGGTAGAAGCCTCTAATAAAACCCTCAACAACATGCTCACCAAAATCATTGATTCATCTAGTCAGGATTAACATCTGCACATCCTTTTCTCTTTATGGGCTTATCATACTAGAATTCAAACCCCTATGGGTGCTACCCCTTTATCTTTAGTTTTTGGCACCGAGGCTATCTTGCCTCTCAAATTCCAAATTCCCTCTCTTTGCATATTCATACAAGATATCATTTCTGAGAGTGATTATCATCAAGAATGTTTAGCCTAGCTTGCGCTACTTGATGAGCATCATCTAACCGCTCTTTTCCACCTTCATGTATATCAAGAATACATCAAATGAACTTATAAAAAACACCTTAAAGTACAATAATTCAATATTAGAGACCTCATACTAAAGGAAAATTAACATGTCACCAATATGGAGAAAAGCAAGCAAGGCAAATTTTCTCTTAATTAGCTTGGACCTTATATCATAATGTGCAAGTATAAATCAAGAGATGACCATTTATCCTCTTTTGAGGGAAACCCAAACCCTGAGCCCCTTAATGCTTCACATCTACATCCTTATTTTGTTAAAAAGGGTCAAACTCACCTTTTGTCTAACTTAAGCTCATATGTTGCTTAACAACCAAATTCATCTCCTTATTTTAGGGGTAACTGATTAAAAATAAATCATGTGATTATCCATCAGAATCATAGCCTAATCTTGAACAATGGGTACCATATATCTACCCATGACATGATTCTCATGGTACTTTTTTCTCTTTTCTTATGATGGATTCTCATGATCATTTTCACCTAAACCTCTTTTGCACCTAGTCAACCTTCTTTTGATTTTATTTTTGATCTCATAAAAGGTGACCCTTTAAGCCTATATAAGTAAGTCCATGACATCAAAAGGAAAATGAAAATAACCCATATGGGTTACCCTACAACATTTTCAGACTACTTCCTTGAAAGATAGCTACACAAACATATCAAAATTACTCAATATAGGGTAGATTGCTCCCTTGAAGGATAGCTATCAAAAAGCCTTTAAAAAAAGAACATAAACTTAGACCACTACCTTAAAGGATGGATAAGTAAAGCATTTTTAAAAATCATAGCAATTTATTGGAAGCTTCCCACATTCATCAGCTTCCCCAACCTTCCCAAGCAACAACAAAATGACAAAAGACTTATTATCAAAATTTGAAGAAGAAATATAATCCTTAGAAACCACAAATGGACTTCATAAGTAGACTTCTTGCATCAATCAGTATACACATTATATGACATGGACTTATTTATATTATCTCTTTGGTAACCTCCAAAAGAGGCATGCTAGTCTCATAAAAAGGTTCCATTTTTACCCATCTCCCCTTTATGCACTATAAACAAAGGATTTTTGAGCTTACTTGAGATTATCTAAGCAAGACACATTTTTAACCAATAAACAAATGCTAATGCGAAGCATTCAAAGGGATTATTATGTTCCTTAAACCAATCCAACTTCAATCTGTAGTAGTCTTTGACAAAGAAGAAACATTATGCCTTCTTCTTATCCTCTCATATTGGTTGATATAGTAACTTATATTTTTGTATCTTGATTATATTCTCTTTATCACATCTAGTTTTGTTAGTCAACTTACTTTATGTGTTTTACATTACACAACATGACTATAATCATAACCACATCCCATAACATCATCATCATGTCATGAACAAAAATAGACATTGTTAGCATAAACCATATCCATGAACATAATCATAAACATCAACATCATATTAACATCATGACATGAATGATGATCAATAAACCATTTTTACCAGATGTCTAAATCTAAATTAGGAAGCATATATAAATCAAATTTAAGCATAAACATCATCATCATAAACATGATCATCTCAAACATGAACTTAAATCATCACATCCATAAACAACATCATCTTAGTCACCAAAAACATCATGTTTTCATCATAATCACATAAGATAGCATCAAATCCATAACCAAACATTATCATAAACATGAATAAAGAGACAAAACATCATCACATACCTAGCTCGGTGAGTCCAAATTCACATCATCATAAGTATAACCATAATCAATATGACGTCAATAATCCACATAAACATCATAACCATGAATAATAAGCCATAAAACATCTATGTCTCATATATAAATGTCATTATGTATAATAATATACATATCTCTCTCAAAATATACATCTCATTATATTGGCTCATAGGCTAGTATCAAAAAACATTTACATAATAAGTATAATGTATCCTAAACAAACTAAGAACCTAAGGCACCACTACCTCTTAGTGCACCACTTCCCCCTAGAGCCTATCCTCCGATACCTACTTGGCCACCTGAATCCCACTAACCAGGTGTCACTATACCTACACCACCTATAATCCTAACCCTATACTCACCCCATCAGATCTCATTTGGATAATGCTTGAAGACTATGGCCTCATAATACCATAGCTCCTTAGTAGTTAATATGTATCTCTACACAAGGATAGTCCCTACTAGTACCACCACTATTGGTACTCCACTTCTTACCTATTGGAGAGAATCTCTCTTTCATCACCAAAGCTATCAAAGATCTATCATGATCTCTCTCACTTATGATAGTATCCAACTAACCCTACACTATTACTAGTGATGCTTGTAATATTGTCATGGAATCCTATGCCACAACTAGTGCCACTCATGCCTGGTCCCTCTAACCAATCATTACCTACATATTTAGGGAAACCCCTTATCCCTACACCTATTGACCACCTCCACCAACTGGGTCAACATCTATAGCCTATCGACCATCATCACCACCACCAGTATTAATTGCAACATGTAGTGCCTAGTACCGTGTAGGATAACCATCCAAAATGCATGCATCATCTATCTCTAACCTTGATGGTAGCTCCTCATGGTTAAGGAATACATGTATTAGCTATGGATTGGATAATATCAACTCTACATCCTCTTTCTTATACCTTGAGAATAACCTAGGGATACCCTATACCAAGCCAAACTATTGTTGCATCCTATCAAAATGTATCATCTCTATCTCACTATCCCTCCTATCATAGATCCATTGATAACTCTATAGGGATAGTGTGTGGCAAGCATAGTACACCCATCCTAAAAACCTAACATATGGTCTTCAATTCACATCTCCAATAAACAAGGCATCCAATAAGCCTTTAAACTAGTATATATCATGAACCCCTCCACCTAGTATCAAGAGGGAAAAATAATCTCTCCACTTAATAAATCCTACTTGGAAGCCCATATGATCATAGCCCTCTCATGGAAACCCCATCGATCACAAAACTTAGATGTGCTCATATTCCTAGCAATGTAAGACAAACCCACATTGATACCATACCTATTATCGGCTAAGAATCCCCATAGCTCCCTATAAATTTGAACAAATAACATAAGTGCCCACATAAACACTGTGTGACCCAAAAACATCTCTATCAATACCCCCAATAACAAATAAGGGAACCTCTCACTGCTTGATTCTAATAACATGTAGCACATCACTACTATCATCATCATAGTTAGTATCCAACTATCATCTCTATCCCTCTAGTATAATGGATTATAATTAAAGCCTCTAGCATGCTACCCCATAAAATATAGGTCATCTTCATACAATAGCTCCATGAAATAATCCCACTTCTTCCTCTCAATATGGTAAATTAGCTTACCCTATATGGGTAACTATGTAATCTTATAGATATCCTCAGGTAAGATGGTCATCTCACTTATAGGTAGTAATAAGGTGTTAATATTAGGATCCCATCTCTTGATGAGCACTACTATCATTTCCACATCCCAAAACACATGTTGGTAATGCATCATACCACCTAGGCCCACCTCCTCCATATGGGCCCAATCATTTATAGTCATCCCTCGATGAATCTTGGAAAATATCTAAGGCACTTGGTCTCATATCTAGATCCTCTCTTATGCATTTAAGGTTTGATAACAACAACCTTAGTTCACTAACACACTCTACCTATTAACCTATATAATTTGACCATCATATGAAAAATGATCCTTAACCATGACCTATTACCCTTAACCCTTATCATTAAATATTACTTGATTATCACCCTTATGAAATTTACCTAGGGAATCCAACCTCTATACCTTAACTATTAATCAAAACCTACTACCACTCATACACTTGCCTTGATAACTAACCTTAACATTCAAACTTAACCACTAGTAATTAAACCTATTACCCATTACCCATCCATATTCTAACCTAACAAACACTTACCCTTAACTTTCAAAAAATTATAAACAAAATAACTTGATTACTGATGGTCGACCATCGATGGTCAAACAACCCTCAAAAGTCACTTATCGATCATTGATGGTCACTGTGGGTGATCATTGATGGAACCTCCAAACTTTACCTCCTTATTTAACCCACCCAATGACCATAATCACACAAAAAACCTTATACATATACCTATTCCACCCTACCCTCACTAAGTTTAAATTAAACCTCAAATTTAACCACTAAACTACCAAAACCTACACCTAGGTCAACTATACCATAAACCAAATAATCTACCACAAACAACAAATTCAAATATAATTACATTTACCAAAATAAATCTACCATCTACTAGTTCAATACAGTACCTACCTCATTCCTTGACTACCATCAAGTAGGAACCCTGGGACCCATTATTTGGCCATGTGCCCTACCTCACCCACCCTACATCCTCATCACTATAGCCTTTAGCCCACATACTCAACCTCACCCACTCAACCACTAGTAAATACCATCAAAATTATCTCACAAAATGCCAAAAAATAAAATTTTAAAGTTAACTCACTCAAATGAGAACATAAAACCCATGGTGGCATTTTTTGTCTCCACCCTTTTAAGGTTAATAATTGATTGCCAACGATTAAGGTGACCATCAATGGTCAATCTTGACCATCGTGGTCAACCTTTTGGGTTTTCTCCTTCAAATAATAACTTTTTATACAACTTTTTTTACCCAAAACCAAATCAAGTTCCCATCATAGGATATTGCCTTCTCCAACAAAAAAAGTTACCACCTTCATTACCTCATCACTGGCCATTTTGACCTAACTCTCTCATGTTTTATGATGACATTTCTTTGGTCTTATTGACCATGCCAACTATATTACCAAGTTGAACATGTTTAACTTTCACTAACTTACACACACCTAACTAATTTATGTTTTCATAGGAGCACTTCCTACCTTGTATACCCATGAAAACACTAACCTTGTCTAGGATACTTGAGTTTATGAGGGTAACCCAACCATCACATACAGTCATGTGAATCACTTATCACTTGTCCTTCTAGTACTACCTTAATTTTTACCAACCAACCATAGAAACTTAGTCACTACATGATCTTGGCTATCACACTTCATCGCACATTGTGTGTGTTTGCACTTTGGTACCCAATATATCAACCACCACCTCAACACCAACCTAACCACTTATCAAACTTGTACCTAATTCTATTTCACCTCATAAATTTTTGGTTTAAGGGGGAACACCTCCTCCCATGATCAAGGCAACCAAACCTTTGACCCATAATCCATTTTTGTTTTGTAATTTGTTGATATAAATTACATATCAAAAAGGGGTAGAATATAGACACTAGAAAACCACACACTATAGTTCCAAATGTTGAAACACCCTTAGACCCTCTAGGGACCATCCCTAACCTTTCGATCACAAACCAAACTTGAGTTAGGTTAGCTAATTAGCTAACTAGCCCACTAACCCACCTTTACCAAACTTTACCTTTGACAATTAACTGCTGAAATTTACCCTAACCATCAATGGTTGGGCCTGACCACTAATGATTAGGTTAATACCACTTGAATAGTCAAATTTTAATCAAATACAACTTAATTTTTTATATTTAGCTCATCTAATTCATGTGCAAGCCAATGCATGTGAAAGTTAAATTTAAACTACTTGTTGGACCTCTTATCAACATATTGTTTCACTTATCCTTATTTATTATAAAGAGAGAGGAAGAGAGGGTGATCTAGATCTAGAATTAAGTGATCATCATCCAAAGCCAAATCCCCTTGCATTAGACTTCCTTTTATAGGTCTCTTCCCAAAAATCTAGTGAACTATCAAGTGTGACAAAGATCTAAAATGTTGGTATCCCTCTGCTAACAACCAAGTACCTTTAATCTACCAAAATTACTCTAGACTCCATTGATGACTTTATCAGGCAACTACCTCAACCATTCATCATATTAACAACTATCAAACTAGGTATCTATTTTTAATCATTTAGTTACTTTTATTTTATTTTGTAATCAACCCAAACCAAACCCATATCTTATAATTCCTCTCTTTAACCTCATCCAAATAGCCTTTTATTGACCAAACCCAACCCATAATAACCATTGACGATCACTCTGACTATCGATGGTTACCCCAACCACTAAAAATTACCTTGATCGATGACGGTCATCCCAACCATTGATAGTCACTATGTGACAAAATAATAGTAAGCTATTTTCACCCACTAGACCTCAACCAAGCCAAACTATTTTCTCCTCTACCTAATCATAGAGCCTTACCCTATTTTCTAAACCATACCCAACCTATTTATCATTAATATTGATCTATTTATTTATATAATTAGTCAAATTCACCTATTGATTTATCAAGAACTTTTTGTACTTAATTTTATTACATTCTATTATTTATGAAAGTACTTTATCTTTTAGATCTTGATTGTTTAAAATTGTGGATTGGCAACCTCCAAATAATATCATGCTTCTTGGATCTATCTTTCTAGGCAATCCACCCAACTATTTGACTAATCAAGCCATTTATTTGAGTGCTTTCTTATTTGTAGGTCATTCCTCGTAAGCCAAATATGAGTATATACACTTGTCTTGATCAATGCATGCACAACATATCAGGTTTTTAACCATGCACTTATTGATTTTATTTTCTCTTCCTTCTCAAGAATATAATTAAAATTTATCTAAAATAATGTGTTAGTAAAAAATGTTAAGTACATAACATATAAAGTACACTATGAAATAAAAATAAGTGGATGCCTCTAATGTATTGATAACATGAGTAGAGGGAAGGCCCAACATATGTATGTGCATATATCATGTGCTTGACCCAAGTATGTATCACACTCAAAATATGTGTGAAACAAATGTATGTATATATAAATAAATTATATGTTATCTACCAACATGTAAATGATAACATAGATTCCAAATAGCTAATAAAACATAGAAATGCTGAATATTTTTGGATTTTTGAATTATTATTATTTTTGGAATATTTGATTTTTTTGATTTTTTTTAAATTTTAGAAGGATAAGTAAATAATACATGTGCAAGTAAAAGTGATACTATAAGACAATGTACTCATCAAGGAGATGCCTTTATGAAGGCCCTATATAATGTGTGTCATATTCATATGTTGCATAATCAATATCATTGGGATTATAACAACCCTTTATGTTATTAGTATAGGAAATATGTTACTTCTTAGGTTATTCTTGAATAGGTAATATATCAATTTGATCATCTATGTATGAAAACAAACTACACCATAGATTGGATTTTACTTCTTAAAAGTTTGTTTTTCTTAAAATTGAGTTTGCAAATTTTGTTCTTGATTTTTTTGTAATACTACCTTTGGAATCTATTTTTGCTTTAAATTATCCTTTGGTACAAATAATTTTTTTTTTTTGCATTTATGACTTAGGAGAGGTACTCATAATGTGAGTGTATTTTGTGAGTGATGTATCAATTATAAGATCAATAATACATTTATGACTTTGTATTTTCTTATTTAATATAAAACAACCTGTATGATGCCTATGTAATTTATTATATGCACAATAGTATTTGTATCTCTTTATAGGATGTATAGGAGGTAGTCATATAACTTTGTTTCAAATCATTATCTTAAGAATTCAATTAGACTCTTAGTATCCTTTGGTATAAAATTTGAATTAGTTGTTTTAAAGGTATCTTTTCTAAACTTTTCATTTGGAAGTGAAACTTTATTAGATATGACATTGTTAGAGGAAGATGTAAACACATGATTAACACTAGCATTTTGGATTATGTAGGTATGCAATATAGTTTTTCAATGATATCACTTCTAAACTAACATATTTATTTTAATTTTTTAACTCTTATATTAACTTGATCATGATGGTGATTTGATCTTGTAGGGATTTATAAGCATAAAATCTAGGTAAATCTAATTGAACATGTAGACATATACCATCTACCTTACCATTTGAAGGATTGATAGCATGTATCTGATTAGAGAGATGGTAGATATTTTGATAAGGAATCCAAGAAGGGTGATTAGATCATGTGTTATAACAATTAAGAAATCTTGAATAAAAACACACTAACATGTATAACACTTACTTACCTAGATCATAGGGGGAGCTTAGTGAAAAAACAAACTAAAATGCAAAAGAAAAAAGATCTATTGCCTTCCTTAAATGTTCCAAATGATGTGTTTGTTTGGATTTCTTGGCTCATGATCAAAGAGTATTTGGAAAATGGAGTTATGTGGTTACTTCTCTCCTTGGTACCATTGTTGGCTTATGTTTTCTTGATGTATCTTGATGGCTTGGCTTGTGATTTTGGAATTATAACACTATAGATTTGAATTATGCACCAAATCTTACATTATAAATTTACTATGCTCAAAATCTCTTAATGGAGAGGCAAATGCTTTTATTTATAGGTTTATAAACTAGCCCCAACCTAAGGTGAGTTAGAGTGTAGTTAGATCTTGGAATGGGTTAAAACCTAACCTTTATGATTTAATTAACCCCAATAGAGTTAAAAGGTGTCAAAACCTCATGATTGAAAATTAATAGGCATGGGTGAGATATTATAGGATATTTTACAACTCATAAAAAGGTAATTATGAATTCTCAAGAAATTCTTGATTTTTTGAATTTCTTTTTTTTAAATTTCATTAATTGCTCATGGATGATTCAATTAGACATTTAATTAGGTTTAGAAATTTGATTAATTTTGATTAGGATTTTATAATTTCTAATATTTGATTTAATTTCATGTGTGCACTTGTCCCATTTAATAGGTCTATAAGCTAAATTGTATGTTATGAAGCCAAATTTGAGATGTTTAGTGATTCTTAGATTAATTTGTAAAGGTTGGTAAGAATTGGTCTAAATTTTGATATGAAGCCATTGGTGGCCAATTTTAGGTGTCTATAATTTTTCCCTATTTGGGAAGATGTTGCAAGCTATAAGCACAGTAACGTCTTCTTAGAGAATGAAAAGGTCATGTATTATTATGAATTCAATGGTAATGGATGAATTTTAAGGTTACCCCTCAAGGAAGTAGTTGGAAAAAGGGTTGGAAATTGGTCCCTTGAAAGGAGGAAATAATTGGACCAGATGAAATGAGGTGGGATGAACTGATTTTTCCAAAGGTGGTTATAATCAGTGGCATATGGAGCTTCCCCAATTAGGGTAGACAAATATTATGATTTACCCATAGGTGATTATAATCATTGACATATGTGGGATAAAAAAGGTAATTATTTTCTTAAAGGTAGTTATAATCATTGAAAAAGTCATAGGGTAACAAGAGATTGATTTGCCCAAAGGAGGTTATAATCAATAAAAGGGAAAATAATGATTTATCCATAGGTAGTTATAATAATTGGTAGGATAAAATCATGCCCCAATTGGGTGGATAGGTATAATGGTTTTCCCAAAGTTAGTTATAATCATTATCACAATGAAAATGTGTTTGATTGGGCAGAAAAAAGAGAATAATTTGCCTAAAGGTGGTTATAATAATTAACCCTCAAATTGATGGACATGCAATGATTTTATTAAAGGTGGTTAGAATCATTGGTAATGCAATTTGGATGGTATATAATGATTTCCACATAGGTGGATATAATATTTATACCCTAATAGAGGCAAAACATGATATGGAAGATGATGGAAAATTGGTATAGAAGAAAAAGATGAATTAGGCAACCTACTAGTAGGGATATTATCATCTAAACTAATAAGGGGGGAAATTATTTTGCTAGTTTAATTATTATATTTAGGAAATGATTTGGATTGGATTGAGGTACTAGTGTAAGGAGATATAGCATTACTGCATTGCCATGTAGACTCTTTAAGAGTATTTTTTCTGTAGCACATGATGACAAGCATTATGATATAACACCATGTAGACTTGGCTGAAATATGCATATGAACTAACTCCTGATCCAATACTCAATTGAAAATAATATACCACTGATACAAAATAGGATGAAAATCTTGATGCATGAATATGGATGGATTCAATAATAATGCACAAGGAATCACTAATGAATGCACATAAATTTAACCAAAGCACAATAAGAAAGCAAAAAAATAGGTAAACAAACAAAAAAACACTAAGAAGAAAAATAAAATAAAATAAAGAGAAACAACAAAGAAACAATGGTTAATCACAATGTTAAACAAAGAATAAAAAAGATGATGAGCATTGTCCCTAGACAATAAGAGATAACATAACAAACAAATAGAATGGGGGGAATAGAATAAAATAAAGGCAGTGGCCTAGTTGTCTCTAGATGCACTAGGTAAGTGGACACTACCTACATAGTTCCATGGATGAAATATCCAACAAAAATTTCAAGCCAAATGTAGTTCTCCAAGGATATGGGAAGAAAATGAAGAGAAAGAAAACATGATGGATGGTATAGAAGAATGTGGGAATGATCTTGAAAAATAGAAAGTGGAATGGGATGATAGGGCTAATAAGGATGGGGAAACTAAATGACAAGTGGTTTCTTGTGACTTAGTGAGGGTTCCCAGAATCCTTAAGGCAAAGAAGTGGTTAATATTTTTGATTTTACAAATGTTTTTGGGACTTTTAGATCATCTTAACTTGATTGAGAATGATGAGACACTAAATGGTATAAGCTCAAAAAATTGCAAGAGCATTCAAACTTAAAAATTTCTCACAAAATGGTGAGAGCATGGCAAAGGGGTGACTGAACTAACCTTAATGTAAATCAAGCACTACCTACATAGTCCTAGGATGGGACCTCAAGTCACTATAGTTTCACCTTATAAAAGAGGAATCTAATTAGTGTAATAATAAATTCAAATAATAATAGGTAAAGTTGGCATAAAGGCACAATACGACATATGCATGGTAAGGTGGTATATCAAGGCATGATAAACAAGTGTTTTCCCTAGTTTGTCCATAGGTGGTTATAACTAGAAAACAATGACATAAGTCAATGATACTTATTTTCCCATAGGTGGTTATAATTAGTAGAAAGATGGTGGGACACTGATTTAAATGATAATCAAGCACACTTGGTATAGAGAATGAAACAAGAAATAAATGATGCAACTTCCAAACCACTATCATACTACTCCAAAATATGGCTTTTATTTAGAATACTTGAAAAAATTGCTGAAACTGATCTAAATCTTCATGCTAAAAGTGGCTAGTGGAACCAATGGAATAGAACCAAAGTCAAATGAGCTAGGTAGGGAAGTTAAAATAATTTGATCAATAGAAAAGGTATGGTAGAATAGAATGGTATAACATTAAAGTGATAAAATGGTAGAATGGGATGGTATAAAGAAGAAAGTCAATAATATGATATAACTGATATGGTCCTCATAGACAATCACCAAGTTACTCAAGTGAAGTAACACTTGAGGTATATAACGTTCATCAGCTCATCAAGTCATCCCCATTTGGTGTGGTGAGCCTGTATGCTCTAATGCTATAGTATACAATAATTATGAAAGGACCTACCTAGTTGGGTTTAAACTTGCCTTTGTGTTTCTTCTTAGTTGTGGTATTCTTTTGGTTTTCTTTAATAACAAGATCACCAAGCTCAAATTCTCTATGTTTCACATCGTAATTGTAGTGGCCATAGAGTTGATTCTAGTATGCTTGAAGGTTATTTACTGTGGCCATGCATTTCTTATCAAGTAACTCTAACTCTTATAGGTGAGCTACTTAATAGTCTTCATCATCTAAGACATGCTTCAAAGAGATGCACAAATAAGGTAATTCAACCTTAATGGGAAGAATGGCTTCAGTACCATAAATAAGTGAATATGGAGTGGATCTTATTAGAGTACAGTGGTTGGTGTAATATGCCTAGAGGGATTAAAATATTTAGAGGTGTCAATCATGGTTGACATCATTAATAATATTTTAAAAGATGTTTACAATGGATTTATTATATGCTTCTACCTAGCCATTACCTTGAGGGTAATATGCCATGAAAAAATGTTTTTTAATATCGCACTCAAAACATAGTGATTCAACATCTTTGTTCTTGAATTATTCACCATTATCAAATAATGTCAGAGGGGATACCAAAATAGCAAATGAAAAGGTTAAATATGAATTTAGAAAATTGATTTCTAGTAACATAAGTGAGGGGTATAACTTCAACCCACTTAGTGAAGTATTCTATGGTGGTAAGGATATGTTTATGGCCATCAGATGAGGTGGGGTTTATCTTCCCAATGAGATTGAGTCCTCATGTAGAAAATGACCATAGTGTAAGCATTAGTTTTAAAGTATTGGCTAGGGCATGAATTAGATTGGCATGCCATTAACATTTATCACATCTTTTCACATATGTAGTTGCATATACATCTATCATTAGCCAATAATACCCAGTATATAAGAGATTTTTAGACAATACTACCCCACTAGTGTGGTCTCCACATACTCCATGAAATTCCCATAATGATAATGTATATTCTATTGAAGTTAAATAATGAAGAAAAGCTCCATAAAAAATATAGCAATATAGGGTTGGTTTGAGTAAGGTATAATGTGTAGCATGGTGGAAAGGCCTTGGATTATTTACAGGATAGGTCTGGTACCATTATTTGATCATGAAGATATTCATATAGTTCTAAATACCAAGTAGAGTTGGGACAAAAAATATCATAGATCATTGTGATATATGAGGGTTCATGAGCTGGTGCTAATAGATTTTCAACAAGAAACTAGTATTCTTTAGCCATATTTATATGTTGAATCAGTGATCCAATGGTGACCATGACATCTATTGTTCTATTACTAGCCCTTGGTATATGTTCAAATTGGACATTAGCAATCTATTTTTTGAGAGTGTTGACCATGGCCTTATAGGGTAACATATTGTCATCCTTGGTCTAAAAATGGTCTATAACATGATTTATGATTAACTAAGAAGCACCATAAACCTTTATATGATGTATGTTTTATTGTAATGCCTATCAAATCCCTATGATGAGTGATTTATACTTAGCCATGTTTTTGGTACAAGGAAAGTTGATCCTAAATGACTTAGGGATTAGATCCCCCTGTGGTGTAATGAATAAAAAGCCTACCCCCAATCCATGTGTTGTGAATGATCCATCAAAATACAACTTATATTAATGGTCCTTAAGAGGTTTTTCAATGATGGTCATAATGGATACATCAATAAATTGAAATGGTAATGGATATGTATCTATAAGGGGTACTTTAACAATTTGATCTCTAAGAACTTGCCCCTTGATGGATTTCTGGTTCACATATTCTATCTCAAAATCACCAAAAAGTATGATCCATTTAGCCATGTGGCCTTGTAAAGTTATTTTAGATAGTAGATACTTGAGTGGATCCAATTTTGAAATGACCATGGTCTTGTTGTTCAAAATGTAATGCCACATTTTCTGAGCTATGAATACCATAGCTAAATAAGCTTTTTCAATGGGTGAATAATTGTGCTCATATGCAACCAATGTATAGCTTAGATAGTATACAACATGATCCTTTCCATTATCATCATGTTAATCTAGAAGTTTCCTCAAGGATTTTTTTACCACTGATAGGTATAGGAGGAATGGCTTTCTTAACATAAGAGGCAATAAAATAGGTTGATTTTCAAGATAGTCCTTCATATGTTGAAAGGCTTTCTGGAAATTGTCATCCCAATGAAATGTCACACCTTTATTTAGTATATGTGTAAATGGGTGGCACTTATTGGCCAATTGAGATATGAATCATCTAATAGATTATATTTTGACCTACAAACTATGGATTTCCTTTAAATTGGTTAGTGGTGGCATGTTTATTTTGGATCATACTTTGAATAGATTAACTTTAATGCTTCGATGAGACATAATAAAGCCAAGAAATTTTCTTGGATTTATTCCAAAAATGCACTTCTTAGGGTTGAGCCTAAATTTTTACTCACACAGTCACTCAAATAGTTTCCTTAGTGTTGTTGGATGATCAGCCTTAGTCTTTGATCTACCCAAAATGTTGTCGATGTAGTCTTCGATAATGTCATGAATCATATCATGAAATATGATGGTTATGGATCTTTCATAGGTGGCCCCTACATTTTTGAGACCAAATGTCATAAATTGATAACATAAGGTTCCCCAAAAAGTGGTGAACATTATTTTATGTTGGTCTTTTGAAATGATTCAAATCTAGTTATAGCCTAAGAATCTATCCATTAATGAAAGCATTTCATAAGCACTATGGAGTCAATAATCATATAAATGTTTGGAAGAGGAAAATCATCCTTTGGGTAATCCTTATTTATGTCTTGAAATCAATGTATATTTTGATTCCTTGTGGCTTCTTAATAACTGGCACAACATTGTAAATCCATTCAAAATAGTCAATTGGCCTAATATATCTCACTTTCAAGAGATTTTCCAACTCTTTATTTAATAATACATAAACATAAGGATGAATCTTGTATAATTTTTTTTTATAGGCTTAGTATCAGGATGTACCATGAGGTGGTGTACAACCAAGGCAGGGTCCAAACCAAAGATGTTCAAGTAGACCCATGCAAATATATCAATAGATTCCCTTAGTAGGGATATAAAGACTTCACTTTCCTCATTAGTGAGGGACATACCTAATTTTATCCATTTTGGGTCATCTTGAGTCTTGATGTTTAATTTTGTAGTATCTTCCACTGAAGGGTTGAACCATCTTCAAGAATAGTGGGTAAAAATTTAAACTGGCCTGAAATAGTAGTCTTATGTTAGGGCTAGCTATTCAAGTTATCCTAGGCATGATGGATTAGAATCCTCCAATGGTAAGGATGACCATCTGACAAAGATAGTTGGGAACTCTTGAATGATTCAATAAAAATCTTGTTGTTCCTCAAGAATAAATTCATACCCATAGGAAAGTTCATTGTTGGTGGTCTCCTGAATGATTTGATAAACATCCCATTGTTCTTCAAGACTAAACCTGGACCCATAGACAATTTCATCATCATTTGTCTCCTAGTCTATGTTTGAGGAAGGTTAAACATCCCCATCTAATGGCACCTAAAATAGGTTTTCACCACTAGATTGTCCTTTATCTTTACTATTTTCTTGGTCCAAAAACACCTCAAAGAGGTTTTCACTTTGGGACCTCAATGTTTTATTTAATTATTTTTGGCTAAGGGTATTCATTCACTCTCATAAATAGGCTTAAAGATCTAGTTTGATTGAGAACCCTTGTTTATGGTCTCCCAAAAGAATATTATCCCTAAGGCATAGAAAATTGTAGAAGGCCTCATCATTCTAAAACTCATCAACCAGCACTGTTGATTCTTATTTGCCCCAATCTATCAGTTGGGGATAATATAATGGAAGTGGGTTATGGTGAATAACTATTCAAAGGGTTAAAATGACATCATTGTCAAATAAATTGGTATGGGATAGGTCATCAAAATGGCTATGATCAGACTCTACTTCACTATTAGTATCATCATCACTAGTCATTGGTGATGGAAATCAAATAACATATGTGAGGTTAACCATAAGAAGTTTAAATCCAAGTACATAGGTTACTTTGTACCAAGTCATAGAAATTGGCTCAAGTGTTCCCTATTGATTTGGCCTAAGGCCTCCTCCTTCATGGGCTTGATTCTCCATGATCTGATTAGGAATTGGGTATTTGGAAATGTTTAACAATTGACCAATTTGTCATTATATAAACATGATTCATCATCTATAAGAGGGTCATGTTCTTGGCCAGAGGCTGGTATGAATGTGATAGGTGTTGGACTATATAGATGGCATTTTCCCTTTATTTTCCATTCCATGCAAGGTGGTTTGGATTTTAGTCTTCTAAAGTACTTTGGGTTATATGGAATCTTGGTAATGTGGAATGTATCTTGGATCAAATATTATCTTGGGTCATTAGCCGAGATGGTATAATGGTTAGATATTTCAAGAGGTGACATGTGGGAAAGTGAATAAAGGTTATCAAGGTCAATGTAGTTGGATCTAGTGAATCAATAAGTATTTATTTCCCCTTATCCTTCTTGGTAATTGGATTCATGCCAAAATAGTAGTTATAGCTTTTGAACTCAACTTCTAAATGCTTACAATGCTCGTATGGATCCAAATCTCCTGGAATAGTAACCTCCATACTTGAATGAGAAAATTTGATACACTGGTGCAATGTCAATGGTATTACATGAATATTATGTATCCAAGGTCTAACCAAAAGTATATTATATGATAAATTGAGGTCTAATACATGGCATAGTGTATCATGGGTCAAGGGTCCAATGATAACTGGAAGGTTGATGGTACTTTATGATTCTTGTCATTCATTATCATAGGCCTTAATGGTGATTATTTATGCTTAGAGATCTATTATCATGTACCCAAGAAGCTTGATAATTTTTAGAGACACAATATTCAATCCTGGTCCATTGTCTATGAGGACACGCTTCACTTTATCCCATGTTATGAAAACTTTGATGTACAATGGATTATTATGAAGTGGACCAAGGGATGACATATCACATTGGTTGAAGGTTAATTGGTGGCCTAGATATATGTGTCCAACCAAAGCTTGAAATTTGTCTAGAGATATGTCATTAGGAATTTTGGATTAGCCAAGGGACTCTATCAAGATGTTCTTGTGGATGGTAGATGTATGCAACAAATCTAAAATAGAGATTTATGCAAGAATATTTTGTAATTATTCTAAAATGTCAAACATATTTTCTTACACAATGGTAAATGTCTTATTCTTAGCCATAATGGGTGGTTGTATGATGGGTGAAGTGGAAGATGGTTGTAGGCTTGATATGGTAATCCTCAACCACTAAGTTATGATTACACAATCAAGATTACGTATAGGACCATTTTTACTAAAAAATTATGGTGGAGGGGGACCAAATAGGATAAGTCTTAATTTCTAGTGCACTTGTGTGTGGTTATGAGCTAAAAATGAGTTATCGATACAAGGTCCAAAAATGGGAATACCTACTTACTAGTTTTCTTGTATACATTTCTAGGTCAAGGAAGGATTGCCAACATGGTTTGGTTGATTGGGAATGATTAGCAATGGTCTTTTTTGATTGGCACTTGGTCTTAGATTGATGTAAATGGTGTTAACATGACCTCCTATAATATCACCTATGACCTTGTTGTATTCGTGTATAACAACATGATAGGACTATTAGTAATTAGCATCATTTTAGCCTTGGTTCTATCTATTATTTTAACATTGTTGGTTCTACTACTAATTTTATTAGTTATGTTGGTTCTTCCTTGGTTTTTGATACTATCTTTATTATTTTTTTCACTATTGTTATTGGTTTTTATGTTAGGGAAGGGGGTTTTGATAGATTATCATATTTTGATTAGATGTAAAATCTATATTAGCTAATGTAAGCTCCCTATTTTCCAACATATTCTCAATCACATGTTTAATTTTCACACAATGATGTAAATTATGGGAGTTAACCCAATGATACTCATAGAATTCATTTGTCCTATAATAGTCTATATAATTAATGTCCTTACGATAGTGCTTTGGAATAGGCCAATTAATCAGATTAACTACGACTAGTTTTTGAAACACAAACTCAATAGGGTCTCCAAGATCACTAAAGATGTGATGAGTAGGCATGGTTCTTATCTGAGAAGAGTTTTTCAAAGGCATAGGTTGTTGTGTTTATTACACTAGTCTAGGCTATTATGCTTTTTATGTTTTTTGAAGAGTTGTTGGTGGAGAGTGATTTACATATGTGACATAAGCTGAGTAGACAATGTTCTCACCATTTGGACATGTCACAACTTAGTTACTTCATTCCCTAAAACATTATTATTGAGATTGAATTACTTGGGTTTGTCATAATTATTGGCCTAGGTAAGTTGTGATGTTTATGCTTAGATTTGGTTTTGATTTTGGCCATTATTTTGGTTTTAGTTATAGATTTGATTTGATGAGGTAATTTTAATGATCCCTTTATTAATAAAGGATATTTTGATAAGCAAACCTTTATCAATGATCTCCTTGAAAGTGTGTGCAAATTGCAACTTCAAATAGTAAGATATCTTGCTATGTAGATTTTTGGTGAACACAATGGGTAATTATTTATCTAGTAGACTGTGGGTGAATCAACTTATAAGGGTTCGCCATATTTATAAATAACTTGAAAATATTTCACCAATTAATTTATTTTTCTTGCGTAAATTCTACTAATGAAATCTCATGTTTAATATTTTAAGATAAATACTACATGAAATTGTTTGAAAGATTGTCAAAATTAGATACATAATTCTTAGGTAATTTTAAGAACCATTCCAATGCTTACCCTGAAAGGTTCCATGGAAACAATAGTAATAGGTATATGTCATTATAGGCCACTAGTTTGCATGTAACAAATAATTATATCAATTGGGCCTTGGGGTCACCTTTACAATTATATTTTTCAAACTTTTATGGTTTTTACCCTAGAGAAAATGGTATCTAAAAGCACTCCATGTTAAAAGGGTAAGAAAACATGTCATCCAACTTAAACTTCTTAGTCTGCTTTCCAGCTTGAATGAAGGAAATTGCATCCTTCATTTTTTTAGCTCTTATGTAAAGAAACTAGTGGGATCATTGACCTAAGGTGGAGGTTTCATGGTCATAAGTGGATTAATTTGATTAGGGTATAATGGAGGCATTTATTGGGGAATGTTGGATTGGCTAGGGAATGGGTCAAGAATATGCATGCATAGATTAGGGTGCAATTATTGAAATTTCACATGATATGGTACAATATTATAGTTAGGATTAGGTATATAGGTTTGGTTTTTAGGAATACTATAATTGGGATGGAGAAATATGGTTTTATTATGCCTATTGAGGTTGAATAGGGACATGTTACTGACTAGTCATACCTTGTTGATTAAGGGGAACTTGTGAACCAAGACCCTATCATTGAAATTGTGGCACATTGGCACAAAAGGTAATTACTACCTAATTGGTACTTGTAGAACATTGGAACATCTTGGTTTTATGAATCCCTGATGGAAAGTAGATGCATGTTAGAGATTTAGTAATTGTCATTAACCAACACTTGTATGTTATTGATTAGACATAGTTTGATTTTGGATTAGCATGTAAGTATGCAAATGAAGAGGTATGTTCATCACTACCTAATGAGGTGGAACATTATTTTCCCCCTATTGAGTTGGTAAGATGTTTTTCCTCTAATTTATGGGTACATTGGATGATGCTTGTTGTTGTGCAATCTTACTCATCACCTATTAGGGTAGAGTAAGATTTGTCACATTTTGTTGTTGTATAACATTGGTCATTAATTGACTACTTAATGCTTGATGTTGAGTGCTTGAAGAAGCAATTTATTGAGGATTATAGGTAGTTTTTTGAGGTTAGGAGGTATAAACTCCTACTCCTTGAGTTTGTAAACCACTCACAGTGTTATTTAAAGGCATATTGTTTTGTTGACTATTTGTTTATATGTTAATACCACTTTGGTTTAAATTGGATGTTACTTATGTATTTTCCACTATGTTCAACTCATTATTCTACATAAAATTAGAAGACACTTCCTCAATAGTTGGGGTACTGAACATATTTTTCCCAAGGTGTTTTGTGTAACTGGGTATAAACCCTAAATTTTTTGGCCAGTTAATTCAATTCAGACTCATATTGAAGGAACTAACTTAATAAAAGGTGCATTTGACATGGTCATATTATTAAATTTACATGATAAGTTTTGATGTCTAGTATTCTATCTGTATTTGAATTAAGTGGTCCTCCATGAGACCCTTTTGTGTGACAAGCATACAAGGATCTTGATATGGCATTGCTATTAAAGAATGAGGGTTAATAAAAGAGGATGTTCATTATTTTGATTGTAATACATGTTGTAAGGCCATCTTACTAGACTTATAAATTTTTCATGGAGAAACTATACTAGAAAATTAGCCCCTACCTTTGTGCATTTATATAAGACCTCATCCTTATTCACTAGCAAGTGATGGTCAACTAGATAAGGGTCATAGGCTGATGGCATTGTAACATAATAAGGTTATTGTTGGATCTATTTTGAAACTAAAGGTATACTAGTTAAATATTAGGCCATTTATTCTTGCTCCTGATCTGAGTATGGATGCATGTTAACCAAATAATGGGACAAAGGATCTTGACTCTATTCCCCTGATTGAGCATTGTAAGGTGGATAAGAATTCATCTCCTAAATGACATCATCTTCATCAGGGTATTGAAAAAATTCCTCTTGTGTGATAACATTTCCATATCCTATATTATAAATGACTCCACTATATGTATAGTGAGACATGGTTAAATCAATGATAAATTTTTCACAATAAGAGGGGTTAGAGTTATACAAACTCTAAAAAAATAATGTTTAAAAGTAGACAAAATGTTCAAACTCTATCTAACATGGTCAAAAGGAGTGGAGTTGTATCTCCAAAAATGTCTATACAAAGACTTTGTAAAAATAGTATAACATCAAATTTCTAACTTTAAATGACTCACACAAACAAGGTCAAGTGGATGAACTAAAAACAAAATGCCAAACTCTAGGTCCAAAGATGTTCCAAATTAGTCTAAACTAAGAAAGGTAAAAGTTTCTAGGTCTTTTGGCCAAACACAACATCAAAATCTAGGCTCAAACAAGGCATGTGATAAGACTCTTGGCCAAAATTGACATCAAAATCTAGACTTCTAACAAAGAGGTGATTTAATCTAACAAAATTAGAACACTTTGGCATAGACTAGGCACTTGATTCTAAACATAAATTTGATCAAATTGGTATGAGGCACTAAACAAAAGGCACTCGAAGATAGACTAGTTATCCAAAATAAAGGCACAAAAAATATAGTTTTCAAATTTTGGGTCAAAAATTAACCTAAGTTACACAACCTAAAAGATAAAGATCTGTGTTTAAGCCCCAATTAAGCAAGGCATAAATAAAAATTAATCAATGTTTGAATTTAAACTTTGTCAAGATTAATTAAAAACTCAACTTAGGAAAACTTTAGGATTTTTTACCAAATAATCTAGACGTTTTGAATAGCATAATGACACTAAAACAAATATCCCACAAGACTCATGTGATTGGTTTTAAATAATGGAAACTTGGACACAAGATAAGACAAGTCTATGAAATAATTTAAGAAACATAATGATGTTAGTGCTCTAAAAAGGTATAAGTAGTGGTATGTTTTAAGGACTTCTAAGGTTCAAATCTTGAATTTATTTGGGTAGTGTAATGTTACTCATCTCAATCAAGTGACACACACACAATATTTTTGACACAAAGTTTTAAAGTTAAAGCAATGTGTCAAGTGGACAACATAACACTTCTTTAAACAATATAGTAGTGTAGACACAAGACTCATATTTGATGTGGTATAAACAAACAAAATTTTGGAATCAAAACACCAAGATATAAAGGATAAAGACCAAATACAACTAATTACATCATCCTAAGCCCTAAACTAACAAGGTATGGCAAGTGTGGTTGACTAAAACTATAGTTTTTAAACATCTAGATTGATCCCAATCATGACTAACACAAGATAAGAATCAAGTGAATTGAGTTCATATTGATTAACGTACTATGCAAGGGTTTATTCCTTTGCATAGTGATTATTACCATGGATTGCTTAGTGTAATCCCCTAGTTAACTAGACTTGCCTTGGGCCTTCATTAATAAAGGAGAGGTTAGCCACTCAACCCCATGGCTCTCATAGTATTCATACCTTGATTTATATACCCCACCATGGAACAAGGTTCAAACACTACTATAATATGAAGCCCTAGGTCAATGCTTCCTTAAATAACTCGTGAAGAGGCATTGACCTCCCCTCTACAAGACAAATTGCATGAAAATAAAAGACTAAGTGGAAAGACTTTAGGGTAAATTTTAGATCACCCAAACCATGTGGGTTTTGGGGAGAGCCTAGACATATTTATTTCCATGCCTTGGAATAGGCACTAAATTACAAGTGAACAAGTGATTTTGGTCACCCAAGTTCCCTATATGGGATGGGGGGAGAGCATACACACACTATTTATTTTGCAAAAATAAACAATCAACAAACACTTTCAAGAAATTATGATTGAAGTGTTGATTTTAAGCACCAAATTGAAATGTGTGATTAATTTCTTTACTTGGACCCTTTTTTTAAGTGCAAAATATTGAAATAAATTGCACAAAACCACTTAAGCAAAAACACCTATGTTTATTTTAAGCCCTTAAACCCAAATGTTCAAGATTTAGCCTAATTCATTTTTAAACACCAAAATGAAGTATTAAACACATTATAAATTCTAGGTTCCTTTTAGGCACTAAAGCCAAATTTTCAATATTTAACAAGTTTATTTTAGCATCAAAATTAAGTGTGAATGACTTAGCTAATTCTTTTTAAACACCAAAAATTAAATGTTTATTAGCCTAAACTTGCAAATTTTTGTTCCAATAATGCCTTGGCCTTGCAATAGTTAGATAGTCTCCTTTTTCTTATACGCACTTTCAAAGATGAGTAAATGAAATTTTAAAACATAGCTCTCGAGGTTTTATTTTAAAAACATAGAGATTGATGTCAGTTAAAACTGATCAATGTCGATTATAAGGTGACTGATGTCAATCAATCTCATAGAAAAGCAATGACAGTTGTAAAAAATTGATACCAATCGATTAAGACTGATGTCAATTAGTAAACCCAAAAGAAAAACCAACACAAGATAAAGGTGTTAGTCAATGGTTAGCTGAAAACTTCTCAAATATTACAACACAATGATTAGGCATAGAGTTTAAATGCTAATGAAACCAAGAAATCAAAATTTAAAATGTTAAAAAGATTCAAAATGTAGGCTTTGTAAACCATATTTCACCCTACATCTTGATTGATGATGGTCACCCAAAACTAATATTATCTTGGTAAAACTGATGATGGTTTGGTAGAACTAATTCTAGTTATGCCTAATCAATGTTGGTCTTTGTGTAGATTCAAGTTATTTAAAAAATTAAAAATATGGCAAAAAAAAGATAAAACTATAATTTTTAAGATATTCAAGCATTCATTTATCAATTTATGAGTTTTATCTTGGTCTTTTTGGCACATGGGGTGCTCATGGTCCTACCAGGTATGCCATTTGTGATCAAAGAATCCAAGAAGGGTGGTTAGATCATGTGTTAGAACAAGTAAGAAAACTATAATAAAAACACACTAACATGCATAACACTTACTTGAATAGATCATGGGGGAGCTTAGTGAACAAATAATAATTACAAGCACAACTAAAATGCAAAATAAACAAGATATTTTACCTTATTTTAATACTCCAAATGATGTGTTCATTTGGCTTCCTCAACTTGTGCTCAAAGAGTTTTTCACAAATTGAGTTGTGTGGCTCCTTCTCTCTCTGGCACCATTGTTGGCTTATGCTTGATTGAAGTAGATTGATGGTTTGGCTTATGATTTTAGCATTATAACACTATAATTTTAAATTATACACCAAATCCTACATTATAACTTTACTACGCTCAAGCTCTCTTAATGGAGAGGCAATTGCTTGTATTTATAGGTTTAGAAACTAACCCCAACCCAAAGTGAGTTAGAGTGTATTTAGAGATTGGAATGGGTTCAAACCTAAAATTTTTGTGTTAATTAGCCCTAGTAGAGTTAAAAGGTGTCAAAATGTCATGATTAGAAATGAATAGGCATGAGTGAGATATTTTAGGATATTTGACAACTCATAAAAAGGTAATAATGAATTACCAGGATATTCTTTATTTTTTGAATTCCTTTTTTTAGAATTTTATTAATTACTCAAAGATAATTCAATTAGGATTTTAATTATGTTTAACATTTTAATTAATTCTTATTAGGATTTTAGCATTTTCAAGGTTTGCTTTAATTTCACACTTATCCCATTTAATATGTCTATAAGCCAAATTGTATGATATGGAGCCAAATTTGAGACGTTGAGTGATTCTTAGGCTTAATTTGTAAATATTGGTAAGAATCAATCTAAAGTCTGGTATGAATCCATTGGTGGCCAATTTTAGGTGTCTATAGATATCACCATCATTAGGATTAGGAGGAGGAAGAAGTTATTTTTTATCCATATTAAACATGATTTTATAAAATTAAATTATGTTTTTTTAAATAAATTATAACAATTGAGAGATTACAAAAAAAACCTACAGTACACTAGGAGTTTCATGGAAAGACACAAACATTCGGTTCATCAAATGTATAACCATAAATTGATTTCTAGTACAAGGGTACCTATAAGGTTAATGATGTAGAAATGAATAATCATAAGGGTGACAAATAGATCTATAGCAGATCAAATAATTTGAAAACTTAGATAAATAATATTCTAAATTTATAAGACCAAGATATGCCAAAAATAAAAAGTACATTTATTTATTAATATTCAAATAAATTTAAAATAATATAGTTAGTTGGTTTCATATGTAGATTTGGGTCAAATTTGGAAGTCAACTAGATTAGGATTCTATGATAGTCATTAGATTCTAGGATTTTACACTCTATATCCTTGGATGCCTGTATCAGATCTAGATGGTTACATCAACACTGGTGTTTAATTTAGACGTAAGTGTCTAGTATTTAATAATGATTAGATCTATATATGACCACCTAAATCCTTTTAGGTTTTCTATCTCCTTTGTTTTGGTGTGTCCAAATCATGTGCATAGGCTATTTCTCTTTGTCAAATGATCAAATACTAGTTTCCTCACCCTTGGAGTGACAGTGAGAAAAATGGGTTAGTGGGCACACTATGTCAAGCTACCTTAAGAACCCCTCTATCAATGGTCACTATTTACATATCCAATAATCAAAATAGGGCCTTATACTTATGTAGTTTTTATGTACATGTTGTCTTATGTGTGCATAAGGATATAATTTGTGATAGGCAAGTACATAGAGTGACCTAGATTTTAACTTTGTAAATATGGGTCATGGGATGCTCCTTTAGTACTTCAAAGCTATTAGGGTACTAATTATATGAATGATATGTAAATAGGGATGAATATGTTATATTCAGTCACTTTAATTTTTGATTGAGTGATCTTGGTGAGTTTCTTTATGAGTTCCCAATATTTTATAGGTAAGGAAAGAATGAGGGTTGAATTTATATCTATCAACCCCTTTTGTAAATATCTCACACTAAATAACTTAGTTTTACCTTTATGATATTTTTTATTTACAAATTAGATGAATTTTGGGCATTATACACTTAGTTTGAAAATGGACACTTGCATCAAAGTAAGTGTTTGATTGGGACATAAGTGTCTGAAAAGCTATAAAATAGGTACATGTCTAAAATAGTCAAAGAAGGATAATTATCAATTTTATATAATTTTTCATAGTATAGAAGGCCTATTTATCAGAATAACAATGGTCAGAATAAGAGATAAGAAATTTAGGCATAAGAGATAGTAAACATGAGTCTTTTGGTAGCGGGAAGGTCTTAGAGCTGAAGGGTAAACCATGATAGGTATTTTCCAATTTTACAAGACTAAGGTGCTATATAATTTATATTTAGTATCTAAATATAATAATAAATGTAAGTATATCATCATAAAATACAAAAATATCTATGGGAGTGCCTTAATAACCATAACTACTTTAATTTCCATCCTAAACCATAAAAAAATTACTACTAGTAAAGCACTGGATATATCATAATAAGTATCAAAATTGTGAAGGGGTTTGGGATTTTGAAAAATTCCCACTAGTTTTTGTCCCATATTAACATAGAAATTTTAAAATACAAGTCTTAAAAAGTCATTAGTTTATCCAGGCCATCCATGTATTTACAATAAAACATATTAAAAATGAAAAGGAACTTCAGTGATATTAATGCCATGATCACAAATATATATATATATATATATATATATATATATATATATATATATATATATATATATTTGTGATCATGGCATTAATATCACTGAAGTTCCTTTTCATTTTTATATATAATGTGTGTGTGTGTGTGTGTGTGTGTGTGTGTGGGGAATGAGTCAATTTTAAGAGCTATATTGATATCTGACATTTTAACAACAATGGAAAAGGAGAGTAAACTCTATAAAAAATAAATATAACCTTGTTTTAATTCAAATAACTTTTCAATGCAAAACATTTGGTAAAAGGATAACAATTTACTAGTAATAAGATTTGTGTGTGTGTGTGTGTGTGTGTGTGTGTGTGTGTGTGTGTGTGTGTGTGTGTGTGTGTGTGTGTGTGTGTTTGTGTGTGTGTGTGTGTGTGTGTGTGTGTGTGTGTGTGTGTTTGTACATATAATTAGACAATAGATTATTCCAATTATAATGAAACATTATATAATTTAAAGAGCTCTTATACATTTGTGTATGTATTGAAGGGGAAGATAAGAGGGTGTGTATTAGAGATAGACTTTACAATGCAGTGATGTGTTTAGACATGGTACATCCATTCTAGATAATGCTTATTCACCAAGGTAATGTAGGGAAGGAGACCATAGGGATTTTTCACCATGGTGTAAATGTAATTTACTTGTCCATAATATCTCTACCACACACAAACAGATCCATGCATTAGTATATCTACCTCTAATACACTACATATGTTTTATCCTTCAACAAATACACAAATTAACACATCTATTGTTGCAAGGGATTTCACACCTTCTTATTTTTATTTCTTATCAAGTGAGTAATTGGAATATATGTGAGATAATAATTCAAGAAGATATTTAGTCAAGTGTTAGTATAATAAACCTTAATAAAATCACATAAATAAATATAACACCTCAAGCCTAGAAACTCAAGGAGAAAGAGAATAATGAAAGTAACAAATAAAAGAAGACAAATCAAGTATTCTTCACCTTCATTGTCAACAAGAGCTACACATTAGCCTTTGAGTAATGTACTCAATCACATGATTAAAGAGTCTTTGACAATGGTGCTCCTTGAATAATTTATCCTTGTCACTTTGGTAATGTTTGGCTTGGATTTTCGAATATGTAGCAGTCTATCAATAGTTTTGTATTATAACATTACAAAAAAACTTTGTCTCTCAACAATTTAACGTTATAAATTTGGCTTGAGATATCTTTTTATAATGGTCTTGGCACTTCTATTTATAGGTTCTCCAACTAACCCTAACCCAAGTGCAGTTAGGTTATATTTAACCATGATTAGGTTTAGTTTAACCCTAGTTAAGTTAAGGAGGGGACAAGTAATTAATATTTATGATAGAGATCCCATTTATTAATCATGTCTCTCCATTTGTAAATTTAAGGATTTAATGGAGATATTTTCAATTTCTTGACTTTCATGATGATGACATCATCATGACCTCAATTTTATTAAAAATTCTTTTTTGTAAAATTAATATTCACTAATTACACATGCAAATTTCACTTAAGCATTTAATTTAATTTGATTATTTAATTCATTTTGCTTAGCATTTTTATATTTTAGGAATTGTTTAAGTACCTCATTTAATGGGTCTAAAGGCCAATTTATCAATTTTCTAGGTCTCAAGTTGACTAGAAATGAATCCATGAGAGGTTACTATTTCATATAGGAAAATACCCCAAATAAGAATACCTTAACATGATTTTGTGTACTAATGTCTAATTTGTAGATGAAATTAGGACATTCTGTGATTCATAGGCTTAATTTACACTATTTGGTAGAAATCAATCTAAAGTCTAGTTGGAACATGGTTGGGGCCAAAATGGGGTGTCTATAGTTTGCCCCTATTTGGGAAGGCATTATTATACACAAGTATAGTAACATTTTCTCAAAGAATTATAAAGTTATTAATGCATTAACTAATGCCCCAGAGAGTGATGGATGAGGCCTGGATGCCCCCTCAAGGATCGAGAAACAAATAAAGTTGAACATTCCCTTGAAAAGATGGAATGATGTGACCCATAGGTAACATGGGTGAAATATTGATTTACCCAAAGGTGATTATAATCAGTGGCACAGTGATGTGCCCCAATAAGGTAAATGAGTGTAAATAATTATTTCCCAAATGCACTTATAATCATCATCATAGTGAGGTGCCCTAGTAGGGAAAATGGAAGTTTGATAAAATTCTTTATTTCCCTAGTAGGGTGGATATGATTAATGAAGATCGACATAATTCTCCTTAGTACAGTAAATTTGGAAAGGGGGATCACATACTGAATCTATACTCATAAAGAAAAAATAAGCTATCACAGAGGATAATCATAAATTTGGGCTACCTACTAGTATAGAAATGTATGTCCTAACTATGAGTGATTACTATTCATTTGTGTGTTTATTCCTCTGTATTTAGGTAGTGTTTGGGTAGGTCTAGGATTTTCTAGGTGTGAACAAGGAGAAGTACTGCCCACTTCATTGTCTAATATATCCTTTGGCCTAATTTTTGTTGTAGCTTGTCATATTATGTATCATAGTTATAAATAACTATAATAACAATGCATATTCAAAGCATGAAAAACTTGGTTAAATGTAATTACAAATCACTTAGGTGTAAGATATGATAAATCAAATCCTAAGTAAATATAATGCAATAAACTAAGTTTAAGAATGTACACTAATTCATAACTTAAGTACAAGATATGGATAATCCATATTTAATTGTAAATAAAATGTAAAAATCCTATGATAACCTAGGAACAAAAAATAAATAAAGTAAATAAAAACAAAATAAATAATCAAACAAACAAAACACTAAAAAAAATAAACAAACAACATACAAAACAAATAGAACCAAAAAAATAGATAAAATAAATAAACAAGGTCATAAACAAATAAAACAAAGTATAAAAAAAATAAAAAATCCAAAGAAAATAAAAGTGCAATAAATAAACGATTCTAAATAAACAAACAATGATTAATTATAATGCTAGTACAAATAGAATATAAATTGTTTGTGCATGTGTAATAAAGGTGTTACTCTTGATGACAGGGTGAATCTTAGGTTAGGTAACAATGACATAGGTAAAATAAGATAAGAAAAAAAAAGCATAAGATTTACCCTAGGATATAGGGAACAACAAAAAAAATAAAAACAAAAATTGGGGGAATATAAGAAATAGGAAGGGGTAACTAAGCTAACTCTAGACATACTAGGCAAGTGGATGTTGCCTACATAGTTCCATAGACACAAGATCTAATGTGAAATTTAAGCCAAATGTATTTCTCATAGGATATGGGATAGAAAAAACTAATGATAAGAAAACATGATTGAATTGTAGAGGAAAATAGGAATGGTCTCACAAGATAGTGAGTATGTAGAAAAAGGGGGGATGATGCTCATAGTCATGAAAGAATCAACACAAATAAATCATGTAATCATGAGAATGTGATGGAGGCTAAAACAAAACCAAAAGACAATAGATAGGCATTCACGCATGAAATTGGTTCATAATGCTTACTATTTATAAGTTTGAGAATGATTTTAAGCTTGTAAAATGGTGAGATCATAAAAGTTATATGACTCACAAAATGACAATAGTTATTTTAGATGCAAACCTAGAGGAAGGAATGATCTAAGATAATGGTGAATCAAATCAATCACTAAAATTGGTCAAGCTAACACCAAATGCACTAGGGAATTAGATGTTGATTACATATTCCCATAGATACAAGGTCTAATGTGAACTTCAAGCCAAATGTATTTCTCTTACGAATGGGATGAAATACTATTATAAAATGTAATAGGAAAATAGAAATGGTCATGACAAAATCCATGAGAAAGCTTCAGTTATACGTGTCGACTAAGAGATGCACATCCTTAATGTCATGGATAAAATCTGAGTGGCCTAATAAAAAACCATGTTTTTGGTGTTTCTAGGCATCTCAAATTAATGTATAATTATGAGACATAGACTAGGTTAACTCATAAAATGGTGAGAACATGGATTAGGGTGTGAGTAATGCATCTATTTCAAATGCACAATGCACACAATGGTGACTCACAAAATAGTGAGAGAATTTAAACTTAAATTACTCAAAAAATGGTGAGAGCATGGGAAAGGGGTGACTAATTTGACCTCAATATGAATCGATCAATGCCCACGTAATCCTGTAAGATCTCAAGTCACTATAGTTCTACCTATAGTGGAAGATTTTAACTACATAATACTAAGTTGATCAATAGTAAACTGGAAAAGTATAGAATAGTGATGTAGCAATGTGAATAAAATGGGGTTGTTCTTAATTTACCCAAAGGTAGATATAAGGAGGAAACAATGACATGGGTCTATGATATTAATTATACCAAAGGTGGTTATAATAATTAGTACTAGTAATGATATAGACCATGACAATAATTAAGAGTACAATTAACAAACCACTATCATATTTCCCAAAGATACAACCTTGTTCAAAAAAACATGTGCTTAATGAACTACCATACTAAATCAACCATTGAAACTTTATCTAAATCCAATATTTAAAGGTCCATGAAGTAATAATGGATTGGGACCAAGGTTAAAAGGGGTGGGATAAGGGAAGGTAAACAACTTTGGCCATTAGGGAAGGTATGGAAGGAATAGTATATGATATGGTACTAGGAAGGTGAGATTATGATATGATATAAATGATCATTATAGACAATACCTTAGGTCTCTCAAGTGAAATAACACTTAAGATGTATTATGTTCATGGGTTCATTAATTTCATCTCCTTCCAAAATTTCCAACCTGTAATCCCCAGAGTCATAATTAGAAACAATGACATAAGGTCCTATCCAATTAGGCTTGAACTTGCCTTTCTTATTTTTCTCAATCATGGATTTCTTTTGGTTTTATTTGAGGACAAAATTACCAAGATTAAAATATCTATCTTCACAATCCTATTTTATTGACTACATAATTGGTTATTATATGCTTGAAGGTTGTTTATAGCAACCATGCATTTTGCATCCAATAACTCCAATGCTTGTAGATGATCTACCCTATTATTTTCATCATCAAGGATGTGCTTCAATGATATGTGAATATAATTAAACTCAACCTCAATGGGAATAATGGCCTTAGTTTGATAGATAAGGGAATATGGCTTGTCTCATGTTGGAGTATGGTAATTGATACAGTAATTCCAAAGGGAAAAAAAAAATTTCAAGTTCCAATCATGGCCAAAATCATTAATAATCTTCTTAAGAATATTAACAATGGTATTATTATATGCTTCTACTTAGCCATTACCTTGTGGGTAATATGCTGTGGAAATTTTTTGGGTAATTTTAAACTCATCACAGAGTGCCTTGACATCCTTATTCTTAAATGATCTACCGTTATTATATATAATGTTATATGGGATACCATAATAGCAATTGAGATGGTTAAAGATAAATTTGGAAATTTTTTTTCTTGTCACGTAAGTGAGGGGTATAGATTCAACCCACTTAGTGAAGTATTCAATGGCATTAAGGATATAATTATGTCCATTTGAGAAGGTAGGGTTAATCTTTCCTAATGAGATTGAGTCCCTATGTTAAAAAATACCATTTCATAGTCATTGGTTTGAGTGTTCTAGTTGAGCATGGATTAAATTTACATGTCTCTGACATTATTTATGTATTATCACATAAGCAATTGCATCTACTTCCATGGTTGGTCAATAATAACTAGCATGCAAGAGCTTCATGGTAAGGATGAACCTATAATTTTGAGATCCATGAACTCCTTCATGAACTTCTCTCAATGCTAATGTGGCTTATACCATATTCAAACAACAAAGTAGAGTTATATCAAAGCTTTTATGATAAAATCTTGGGACAAGTAAGGTATATAGAAAGGCTTAGTATGTGAAATATTTTGTTGCTTACGTGAAATATTTGGTGTAAGGACTTGGTCATGGGTTTAATTATACAAGTTAGAAAACCAAATATAATTAGGACTAATAATATCATAGATCATTTCAATAGTCAAGGGTTCATGAGTAGGCAATAGAAGATGTTCAATGAGGAAAATATAATCTCTTGCCTTATCTATGCTATGAATAAAAAAACCAATGATATCTATGGCACCTTATGTCCTTTTATTGGCTGGAGGTATGTGTTTAAACTAAATGTGAGTAATTTGTTATTTTAGAATGTTCACTATGGCTTCATACAATACCATCTTATCATCTTTATTCTGGAACTAGTCTATGACTTGATTAATAATAAGTTGGTAATCTCCATGAACCAGTAAGTTTTAAATGTTCCATTATACTATTATATAAATACTTATAATAAGTGCTTCATATTCATCCATGTTATTGGTATAAAGAAAGATGATATGAAATTATTTGGGAATGAGATCAATCTATGGTGTGATAAATAAAAATCCTACTCTTGATCCATGAGATGTGAATGACCAATCAAAATATAGCTTCCATTACTACTCCTTAGGACATGTTTCTATGACAGTCATGATGTGCTCATCTAGGAATGAAAAATTAAGTGGTTTAGTATCTATAATGGGAGCTTTAACAAGTTGATATTAAAGTACTTGTCTATTAATGTCATTTTGATTGACATATTTAATCTCAAACTCACTCAAAATCATGATCACATATCCATGTATCCCTATAAATATTTTTTTGATAGTAGATACTTGATTGGATCTATATGTAAATGGAAATGCAACTGATCTATAAATCAATCCTAGTTCAAAGAAGATAAATCCTACTTATGTTTTTGATTTTTGATACATTAGATATTCAAGGTCATAACCATGATGGATCTTTTAGATCTATTCAAGGGATCTCTTACCACAATAATATCACTAGGGAGGGTTCCAAAGCCTATAGTTAAAAAAAATTATGCAATAACCCTAACTAGGTCATATGTTTTCATATTCACTAATGTATAAATGACAAAAGCAAAGTAAATTTTAATCTAGTGTTCACCAAAGCTTGTAGCAAAAAATAGGGGTAATCAACATAAAAATTAAACATGCATGGAAGAGATATACTCATGTCAATATATATGGAATCCTAATGCATGAGAAAGAATTAAAAATTCATATTTATCTACTCTTATGAATGAGGTAAAAAGTTAGGAATACTTACCTTTGAATATGAACCCATCAAGCTTCAATCTCTCCATTGGTCAAGGTGCTTTGCATGAGGTTGTTGTGGTATGTAAGGACAACAAGGATAAGTTAGATCTAGGATACACAACCTATCTATGCATATAAAAGACTTATCCACAAGATAAGATTTGTATCTACAAAATTGAAAACCTAATCTATGATCCTCAAGTATAATAATGGATAAGTAGATACATAATATATACCTCTTCTTATTCTTTTCTTCTCTTTCTTAATGAAAAAATGAGTGTCTTTATATAGATGAACCTAACCCTAATCCTTTCCAAGAATTTATATTATAGAGTCATCCCAATTGACTTTATATAACTATTTACAAAATAAATTAGGTCTTGGTCTATATCATCCAAGGGATAACCTAGACCCTAAATTATTTATGTCAATTAGAGTACAGGTTTGATGGGTTTGACTATGTATCATAAACTGCTAAAAAGGATTTTAGGTTAGGGAAGGTTTAATGAAGGCATAACATGACTATATTAGGGCTCAAAATAGGAATAAAATCTTAGGTGAATGTTATTATATGGTTCTATAGATATAAAGTGGTATTATAAGGATAACAGTCTTGTAAAGCACCAATGGTCTACCCACCCCTTTCTTAGTGTACCTATTAAAGTGTACACTCAGAGATTGAGAATCAAAGGGTTATTGAAAGAGAGAAAGAATTAGTAATTGATAAAGTTTAAAAATATTATATGTATCATATTCCCAACTCAAATCTCATCATGTGTCACTTAGGTCCAACACAGGATGGTGCTTTAGGAAAAGAACATAGTAACACACAATGCTGAAATTGAATAAATTGTAATAAAGAGTAAATACAATAAATGAAAGAAAAAAATTGAAAAACACATACCTTTAATTATATTAGTGTTGTAGATAAATAAGGAGATGTCATAAATGTGAAGGTGTCCAATCTAGGGAGCATTAGGTGAACTTATAGAAATTAGCAGAAATAGAGCAAAAAATTGAATTTTTTGCAACATGGACATATAATAGGTGAAAAGATCATCTATGATGTTAGGATCCCAAAACATGTTACAAGTATAAAAAGAGTTAGTATATAAAAATATATGATCAAAATATAAAATTTGATGGTAAATATTTGAAAGGTAAATAATTTTTAATAGTAAATATAAATAGGGTGAAAAATTATTCATTTGTTATTTTGATTATTATAAGAAAATAGAGCTCTGAGAGACATAGTTGGAGACCAGAGAGACATCACGGTGAGGAGATGAAGCTAAAATGAGGACACATATTAGATGAATAGGTAGAGAGACTATGCTCAGCAGGTGGGAATATGGGGAGATGGTGGTTGGTGATACTAGGACTAGTGAGAAGTGTTGTGATTTTGATTTAAGCATTGATATAAAATACTAGTTATATGTGGTTATAATAGATAAATATATTTTAAGATAAATAGGTGATCTAATATTTATCTAATTTTGGTTTTATATATCCTATAATAGAGGAGGTTATATGGGGAGCCATGATTATGGCCATGTATCATGACATTTTTGGATGGGATGCTAACACCTTACGACCCCACCACTCTAGATGTTCCTATGGTACCATATGCTAGAACCTAGGTAGGTTAGTTTAAAATTATGGGGGAGGCCTTGAGGAAATAGTAGGCATGTAAGAATGAATTTTATCCACCAATAGGGGTGGGAGTGGGGGAGGCATAGAGCTGATAGGCCTTGACTTGGGAAAGAACAATTCTTATGTATACCATAGTCTAGCTTGGATAGGTGTAGGCCCAAGTAGTCAACTTACAAGGATAGGTAACATGTTTGAGATCTCAGATAGACTCATTACAGCATACCATTTAGAGGGTATAGTCCTAGGCATCTATGGATAGCATGGATAGGCCACAAGATAGTCATGATGAAACCTAGTTGTAGAGTTAGAGCTATGTATTTTGTATTTTATACCTTGTATTGTATAAAATACATGATATGTATATATTTATTTTGATAGTTGGATTTGAGATCATGAGTTGTATTTGGTTTTGGATGTTGATGCATGGATATATTTCTTTCTAACACTTGTATTTAGCTTTTTGTTGTATATGTTATGGGAGATATATGTTGAGTGTTTTCTTTTATAGCATTATGTCATACATGTGCATGGTTAAAAATAAAAAGATAATTTTTTTTTGAAAAGTATAAGTAATCAAAAACAAAATGTATTACACACTATATCATGATGGAAAATGTGTAGTAATAAAATATGATTAAATATAATAAACCAAACATGGTAAAAGGATAAGAAAATGTTTTAAATCATGAAAAAGATTTGCACCAAATTAAAACATTTAAAATCACACTACATTACAATGGGAAGTATGAAAATAATGTAATAAAATGGAAGGAATAATAAACACTAAATGGTATAAAAAATAATAAAATTAGGTCAATCAATCATACTAAATCATGTTGGGAAGTATAAAAGATAAATAAAATTGGAGAAAATGAACTTAAATTGATCACACTAATTCAAGCTAGGAAGTATGAAAAACTTAAGAAAAATAGTTATATTCTTACATGTAATCATAAAATAAGAAGATAAAAATGAAATATCAATGAATTAATCTTAAAAAACACTATATCAAGATGGGAATCATGTCAATTATATGTAACTCATAATAAATCGCTAGCTATCTCAAATTTGACACATGTAATTTCATTATGACTTGAGTATTGGAAATTTTTTTGAGGAAGGTCTAGTTCTATCCATGGTCTTACACTAAAAATCATAAAAGGAACACCAATAAGGTGGAAAAAATTGGGAAAATATGTTAAAATGAATGTTTGGAATGTTAATTTGGTAATTTATGAGGAAGGCTTGGTCCTATCCATGGTCTTACATTGTAACTCACAAATGGAATCCCTAGGGGGGAGTGATCAGTGAACAAAACAATATTTCTCAATGGGAAATATTAAGATTATTATAAATGAAAGAGGGAATGTAAAAAACATAATGGAGGTGTCTATGAGAATACCTTAGGAAACATGAGGCATACTAAGGATTTATAAGACATTAAGTGACTAGTGACCATCAATACATAAAAGATACCCTATTTGAAGTAAACATAAAGTTATATAAGAAAATAAGTGAGGTAATAAGATCTAATAATTTTGGTTATTTAAAAAAGGAAATTAAAATAGTCCAACCTTCCCATAATGTTTTCCCCATTCCTCAAGACTTCTTACATAATTGTCGGTTTACTACAAAGATTGGATACTCATGTGAGAAAGTAGGTGGCACTAAAAGTTTTTTTTATTTTCTTTTCCAAATCTACTAGAATATCATACCCCAATGTACCTTGTCTCTATCATGATTTCAAATATGGAGTTTGAGATTTTATTATAACAAGGAGATGTGCATTGAATCATGTCTTTTAGAATGATTTGACTTTTGAAATATTGAATGTTGCCTTTTATATCATTACCTTTTGCTAAAATTATGTGGATTTTAATTTTTTATGGATTTTAAGATTCCTCCTCCATATGGACTTGGAATAACCAACATGAGAGATAAAATGATTCACATGAATGAGATTTAGACTTTGGCTAAGGGAATCTAATTAGACATGACTGACTAAAACACTTAGGCTTACTTATGAACTAGTATGTTATCTCAAGTTTCAACCATGTGTATGCTTAGTTTTTGAAAGTAAATATAATGGGGATAAAGGGAGATATAAGGTGGATCGATAAAATGAAATTATAATGAGATGACTTGTTAAATAATCAATCACATGGTAAATAAAGATTACTAAGGGGATCAAGGTTTGTATAACCAAGTCACAATAATGATTATCTATGTTATGGAGGTAATGTAGCAAAAAATCATGAGAAAATAAAAATACATCCATGAAAATTAATTAACTCATAAAGATAAACATTTAATCATGAAAATAATCCATAAGAGATCATAAGGAAATAAAATAAAACCATAAACAACATATAATGCAAAATAGAAATAGATAGATAAGATAGATAAAGGAAGTAAAATTTGACACAGAGTCAAATTATATAAAGTAAATAAATATAAAATTAGAGATCATGTCCAATCCAAAATGAGGAATAAAGTGGAGAAACACCATGTTATGTTCATAAATACTAGTAAATTTATCCACAAACATTTTCCATAACATCTTATAGATTTGTATGAAGTTGGACCCTAACTATAGTGAGGGTCTCATCAATATTTAGTGAAATCTAAGAAAATACTTCTTATTGAATATCCTAAATATAAAATGTAGGAATGAGTGAAGTATTGTGATCATGAGGGCAATCATGCCTAATATAATCAAGAGAAGGAATAGGAGTGGAATCTATGGGACATGAAGAATCCACCAGTGGAGAAGGGACCAAAGGTGAAGGAGGATCCATGGGTGGAGAAGGGACCATAGGTGAAAGAACCATGGGGGAATAAGAGACCATAGGTAGAGGAACCATGGGGAAAAAAGGGGGATCCTTCTTTCATGGGTGACCTATGGGAGGAAAAATATAAGGATCAATAATGGTCATAAGATGATCTTAGAGATGTTGTTGGAGGATACGGTAATGATTGATGTGATGGTTACCACATCGGTGACATAAATAATATACCTCTCCATATTTTGGAATATATTTAGGAAATAACTTAGGGGGAGGTATAGCCTTTTCTATAGACTAAGGAAGGGTAGGATGTAAGGTATTGATATATTGTCGAAGATTTCAATAATGGGTGGAAGAATGATTATCGATTCTATGTAAATAATAGATACTCTTGTTAGTAGACTTTATGGGTTGAATAATAGAGGGGATGGAAGTAGAAGTCAGGGAAAGTTGGTAAATTTTAAAATATATAGTCTAATGATTGGTAACTCTATGTATGTCATTATATGGTTGATCGACCCATTAGGTAGGTAGAGGAGAAAGCTATGGTAAGGGAAGCAAGCCATATCTAAGGAGGTAAGGCTAGTGGAGAGATTGGGTGAGGCTTTACTGAAGGAGAAATAAAATTAAAATCAAGAAGAGAATTAGATAAACATAGAGTGGGAATAGGATCTGGACTAGGCTCAGTTGAAGAAGGAGTAGGATGCACATAGGGTTTAAGGATAGTAGCAAGCATCTAAGGAGAAAGCTGGCTATAGGGATCTTGGTATCTAGTGAAGTGATAGGGACCAGTCAACATGATCCATAAGCATGATCCTAAGGAATTATTCAAAAATTAGAGATGTGTCTTATAAACAAACCATATCTACCATATGAATAGGAAGAATAATGATAAAATTAAGAACTATATAAGATAGAATGTGATAAGATAAATATAAATATTAAAACAAAGAAGAATGATAATGAAGGATCTTAACATCTCTAGCCTAAACAAGACCGCCTATAAATGGGTCATATAAATTATAACCATCATCATAGTTACGTGTATCAAGATTAATTGTGCAATTAGGTAGGACCTTATCATCGAAGGTGGTGTGATGAATAGAGTTTCAAGTCTTAGTTAAGACTATGGGTGTATCATTTCCATATGGTTGATGGGAATGTAGATTCAAAGATGGTAGAAGTTTGAAAATGAGATGAGGAGAGAGATCATAAGTTTTTATCTTGAGTTTATTATCATCTAGCTCATCATCATAAAAATCTAATAGGTTAGGTGGTATACTCTTGATGAGTTCAGGGTGACCATGATAATGTCACATAGAGTTGATAAGAAAATTAAAGTGTTGAGATTTTTAGAATGGAACACTCAGCAAGGGTTCAAGGGTTATAATTTTTAATACACCATGGTCTTAGAATTGTTCAAAATTCCAAGGGTTAGTGTCACCTTGAATCATATAGATTTCACCATTATGAGGTAACTTGACACATTATCAAGCAAAAGATGCAAAAACCCTCATGTGGTGAGTATGTGGCTTACCAAGTAATGTATTATAGGAGTGGGGAAAATTTAAGATGAAAAAATTCACTTGAATAGTGACAATTGGGATGGTAATATGGATCCACACACAACCTAAGGGAGGAATTTTCATTAGATCATAACCTTGACATGTGCTTCATGTGGACTTAAGGTTACACTCAGAGTATCCAACAGTTTTAATGAAGTTAAGAAAGGCAAAACAAGTGCCTAAAACTTTTTCAACTAAAGCATGTTTGAATTTTATGTCACCAATTTGAATGATTATAAAGAGGGGAGGATCATCCACATGAATCATAATCTTAATTAGAATCATAGAATCAATAGGAAATTTGAGATAGAGATAAGTGTCCATTATTTTATCAACGTGTATAGGCATATCTTCACATTATTGTAAGATGTTATCTTATGACCTAGTTAAGGTAGCTTCATGTCTTTCTAGGTGGGATGGGTGATGTTTATTTCAAATATGAATTGCATAAGGTGATTGTGATGACATAGAGAAGTCTGCATGAGTTTGAAAAATGCAATTCAATATGGGAGATTGGTAAGCTCTGTGATAGGGCCCCATTAATCATAACCCATGAGTGGACTATTAGATAGAGGTGTGTAATGTTGGAGGATCTCTTTAGAAGGAGGATTATAGGTGTATGTAAATTTATGGTGATAGGGTGATATAGGTTTAATTAGAGGGAAAAATGGTTAAATATTATGAGATGATGGGGTTGTTGATTTAGGTTTATCTTGTGATAGATTTAAATAAGTGGTATTAAAAGGTTGAATATTATTGGTGATGGGTAAAAAAGTTGGATAAATTGTATAAATGACATGAGAGGTGTTATCCAATGGAGATGTTGGAATTTATTCATTGAAATAGATAAGTTCCTCTAGCTTCAACTATGTTAGGTGAGTGGGGGAATAATCTTGGATAACATGGAAAGCGTGAGATGATTGGTGAATGTGGGTAGGATGAGAATCAATGAAAGAAACTACCCTTTGCATATTATTAATATTTTCCACATTATATTAGGGAGTTTGGTCTATAAGACTATCAATTTGATTGGTGGAATGAGTAGGTTTATCATTATTATCTTGATGGTTTGGAAGAGGATCTTTGTAAATAGCTAGATGATCATTAGCCTAGTTCAAATCTTAATTTTTACTTTGTGTTTCATGAGCTTTGAAGGTAATGTCATAGGATTTTTAATATTTAGGAATAAGGGAATCATTATCAAAATTTGGACCAAGGAAAAAATCCATAGCTAAGTTATGCAATTTCCTACAAGTCTCTTGAGAGTGACCCCAACTAGCATGAAACCAAAATAATTTATTTGGATCATGCCATGATTTCATAGGGTGAGTGGGATCAAGATATCATGGAAGACGTCTTGGTAGATGATTTTGTAGTTTCAATAAGGATAATGACTTATGAACATTGATGTTTTTTATGTGGGAAATTTGAGGATTAAGGGTGTGGTTTAAAGGGGAAGCTTGTTTTGGAGTAGGGTTGGGAGCAATAGCATAAATATTATAAATGGTATCATAGGAATAAATGATACCATCATTATAATCATGATGATTTTTATTTTGGAGATCCCATAGGAGGTTGGTATGTCTCAAACTAATGCATGAGAAAATCTTAGCACTTGGCTTGGTTAAGGGCCTCTTCTAAAGTTCATGGAGAGAGTCCTAACTTGATATTACAACTTGGGATAGAGAGTGTTGGTGAATAGATTAAATATTTTGTCATCCACCATGTTGTGTTCACACTTATTAGACAAGGTATTCCACCATTTGAGAAAAAAATATTTAGTTTTCATCTCAAGTTACTTGCAATTAATAAAATGAACCAAGGTATTCTCAGGGAGGTCACTAGTTCAGAACTCTTGTACTAGAGCATTAAATAGATTTTGTAAACTTGTGATGGAATGAGACTTGAGTTGGTTATACCAATATAAAATTTCTTTGGAGAGGGTTTTTGCTAAGATCTTATTAGTGGTAAAAGTGCTTAACTTGACCCAATATTTTTATAGATTTCCAAATGTTTTTAAGTGAGGTATGATTAGGTGTCCCATTGTAACTAATGGTAGGGGTGATACCTCCTCTATCTATGTTGGTAATTTGAGGTGTGAGAGGTTTATTTTGAATATCTTTAATAATGTTTTTAATAAGAGTTGGGGAATAAGGTTGCCATGGGAATCCCTAAGGGGGGTAGGGGCATTTTTATTGTGTGCTCCCCATGGAACCTATGGAGGGTGATTTTGGAGGTGAATAAGGTGGTTATGCATTTGCATCATTTAGTTGGAATTATTATATTGGAAATCATTCATTTGGTTAATATTTTTCAAAAAAATTTAATGGTTTTGAGTGGTGGTTTGATTAGTGTGTGTAGAATGCAAACCATTAGCATTGGTATTACTGTCTTGGGTACCACTGAGTTATGGCATGCACAATAGTAGTGACTTAAGAGGCATTGGTATAAAATCTAGTGGCATGATTAGCATGTGTTGTGAAAAATTCCCTAGTAGAAGGATTATAATAAAAAGAAGCACTAGTGGAAAGATTACCATTGGTAGAAAATGATGCGCTAGTGGAGTGATTGAGAAGGGTGGGTTTTGGAAAAGGCCTACTAGATGTTGAACTTTCCATGTTAGTAGAGATACTTGGTATGGAAGTAGAATAAATCAAGGAAGAAGAGGTCATAGTATGAGAAGGGGTAAAAATATAAGGAATAGGTTGAGAAGCAAAGAATATATTACCCCCAAATCCATGTGAGAATGTGGGGGAAGGTGAATGGGGTTCTTCTTCTTGACCACTTATCATAAGGTTATAAATAGTGGAAGGGTATTTTCCTCGATGTTGAGTAAATTCATTAATAAATAAAAGAATTTCTATATTACACTCTAATTTAGGTTAATATTCTAAGGAGAACAGAGGCTTACAAACTATAGATGTATGAGGAATCCCATAATTTGTAGTGAGAGTGGCCATATACACATTACTTTCATCTAAATTGGAAACCATAAGCTATTTATGGGGAAACCTATTATTATTGGTAAATTTCATCATATATTTTGATTTAAAATCTATCTTTTCTTCAAATAGGAAGTTCATGATAAGAGAAAAAGGTTAATAAGGATGATGTTGATGTAAAGATAAAGTCAAAAAATAGGATACAGAGTTGAATCAGTCAATTGTGTTTTATAACCCAATAGATATATAAGAATACATAGTCATTTAAGTTGAATATGTATAGATAGTAAACACAATCATGTAGATCGATTCTGTACTAATGAACAAAGAATTAAACAGGGGATAAGAAGACATAGTCATTTAGATTGACTATGCACCATTGGTAGGAAGGTAAAACATAGTCTATAAGAGACTATATCGACCAAGATAATAGTGTTATAAAAAAAGGGAAATTTTTTTCAAGATAGCTTGAAGCAACAATGAAAACACATAAACAATTGGATCAATGTGATTGATCTAATTGGGGAACACAACATAAACCTTACACCAACATCGACTGATGCAAGTTTTACAATACAACACATAATGATCAAAGAGAAAGAAGTAAATTAAAAATTAAATTCTAACTAATTGTTCACTCTAAGTGTTATTATAAAGTTTTTATTTTAATGTGATAGGAAAGTGTGCTGAAATAGGGAACTAGAAAGTAGTATAAAGTTGGTTTAAGGATGTTTGGGCTAAAAGTGATTTATATTGGCAAAGTTATTGGCTTGATATTAGGGCCTACCCATTCACTTCACAATACCATAATGATAAGGGTGTCAGGTGATTTTACAATATATACCATTAACCACATATTTATACTTGGCTAGAAAACCAAGTTGGCTTCCCCCTTGGTAATGAAATCCAAGTAGGTAGGCCTTGGGACGACAAATGTTTAAATGCATTTTGAATGTTATGTGATTTTGTAGTGTGTGAAAAAAAATAGTGTAACTAAAATGGTAATTTGAAAAACCACCTATTTAGACTATTTGATTTACTCTAAGCATGAAAACAATTGAAAAGAAAATGTGAATTAATTACTAGTAAATAGATGTTAATTCTTTGATTAAAAATAGTACATATTTAGTTTAAGTGACACTGTATGCCAACAATCTAGAATAGAGTTGATTGGGTTGATGTTATTTTATATAATCAAGTTCTTTAAGAATATATTTGAATAGTTCAACTATGTATCTTAGACAAAATATAGACTATAGAATTAAATCGACCAAGTCAACCTAGTTAGTTGTAAGTTTACATTTTTGAAGACTACTAACTTGTGAAGAATGGAACTAAAGGAAGAACTAAAATAATAGAGAGATGAGAAAATAACCTTGGTGGGATTAAATATAATTTAGATTTCAAATTTTTATGCTATATTTCTTAATTGTTACTTTTAAATTGGGTTGACTAGTTTGACCAAGTTTTGTAAAACCCTATATGTTGAAGAATAATAATGAACAAAGTTGACCTATTTGATAGTGTTTTTTGACCTATACATTGATAGAATAAAATAATAAATATATTTTACTTATTTGATAGTGTGTTATAATATAGAATTTAATAATAATATTATGTCAAACTACTCAATCCAGTAACTTGTAGTTGATGAAGAGCTACATAGATATAACAGAGTCATTTTGAAGTGACTATGCGTTAAACCTATGCACATAAAGTTAGAACTATATTGACTAGTTTTATATTGTAATGTAAATTTATAAAAATATAATAAAATGATAAAAATTATGGTATGAAAGAAAACATACAAGGGTTAGATTCATGTCAAGTTCACTAGAATGTATGCAAAGGGAAATTCAAATGATCTATAAATCAATCTTAGCTTGGATAAGATAAATCCTACTTACACTTATTATTGTTGATACATTAGATATTTGGGGTCATGACCAAGATGGATCTTCTATACCTATCCAAGGGATCTCTTAACATAATAATATCACTACGGAGGCTTCCAAATCCTCTGTCAAGAAAAACTATGCAATAACCCTAACTAAGTCATATGTTTTCATATTCACTAATGTATAAATGACAAAAGTAAAGTAAATTTTAATCTAGTGCTCACCAAATCTTGTAGAAAAAAGTGGGGGTAATCAACATAAAAATTAAATATGCATAGAATACATATACTCATGTCAATGTATACAGAATCATAATGTATGGGAGAGAAATATAAATGCATATCTATCTACTCTTACAAAGTAGAAACAAAGTTAGGAATAGTTACCTTTGAATATGAATCTGTTGAGCCTCAATCTCTCTTTTGGCCAAGGTTATTTGTAATAGGTTGTTGTGGTATGTAAGGATGATAATAATAATTTATATCTATTTTACACAACCTATCTATGCATCTAACATACTTATCCACAAGATAATATATGTATCTCCAAAGAAAGTATTGAAACCCTAAGCTATGCTCCTCAAGTAGAATGGTAGATAAGCATATGCACAATATATATCTCTTTTTATTCTCTTATATTTCCTAATGATAAAATGAGTGTGTTTATATAAGTGAATTTAACCCTAATCCTTTCTAAGATTTTAGTCAACAAAGTTATCCTAGTCAACTCTATATCATTATTGACAAAAATAAATTAGGTTCTGGTCTATGTTGGCCAAAGGCTAGCCTAGACCCTAAATGAGTTTTATCAATTAGAGTATAGGGTTGATGGGTTAAACAACATATTTTAAATTAATACAAAGGATCTTAGAATAGGGAAGGGCTAATGAACGTAGAAAATGACTAGAGGAGGGTGCAAAATAGAAGGCAAAACTTAGGGGAATGTTTTTAGGAGATAGTTATGTAGATAGAAAGTGGTATTATATAGAAAACAATATTGTGAAGCACCAATGGTCTCCCCACCCCTTTTTTGATGCACCCCTTAAGACATTCACTTAGAGAAATTAAGACTCAATAGGTTCTTGGAAAAGGAAAAGCATTAGTAATTGATAAATTTTGAAAATATTATGTGTATACAGAATTTACTTTGGCAATGACTATATTCTTATTATTTAGCATATAATGACAAGGATTTTGGGCTTTAAATACCATAGCTAAAAAATATTTTTTAATTGGAATATAGTTATTTTCATTTTCTACCAATGTATGACTTAGATAATACACTCCATGTTATTTCCCATGTTCATCATGTTAGGTTAAAAGTGCCCCTAGGGAATTTTTTGTGCTAGATATCTAAAATAGGAATGGCCTCCCTAACATTGGTGGTATGGAACATACATATTGGATAAGTATTCCTTCAAGTTCTCAAAGGTTTTTTGACATTATTCATTCCAAAAAAAGGTAATACCTTTTTTCAATAAGTGAGTAAAAGGATGACATTTATCGAATAATTATGAAATGAAGTGTTTAATATATTGGATTTTGCCCTAAAAATTATGGAGTTGATTCAAAGTAGAAGGTGGTGGCATCCTTTTAATGGCTTAAACCTTGGCAGGATCATTTTCAATGCCTCAGTGAGAGATAATAAAGCCCAACAATTTTATTGAAGTAACACTAAAGATGCACTTCTTGGGATTAAGTTGAACCTTTTATTCACAAAGCCTTTTGAATATCTTGCATAGTAAATTTAGAAGATCTAAATGGGTCTTATATTTATTGAGTATGTCATAAACTTAGTATTCAATAATATCATGCATCTTATCATGGAATATAATAGTCATAGACCTTTTGTATGTTTCCCCAACACTATTGAGGCTAAAAAACATAACCTAATATCAAAATGTTCCACAAGGAGTAGTGAACATTATTTTATGTTGATCCTCTTATGAAATCCTAATCTGGTTATATCTTGAAAATTCATCCATGATGGAAAGCATTTCATAACTAGTTGTGGAGTCAATAATTATGTTGATATTTAGTAGAGGAAAGTCATCCTTCAAGCAGGCATGGTTAATGTCTCAAAAATTAGTGTAGATTTTTATACCTTATAGATATTTACTAACATGCATAATATTTGAAATCCACTTTGAATCATTGATCATCTTGATGCATCTCACTTCTAAGAGTTTTTCCAAATCTTTATTGACTAACACAAAAATAAGAAGATGCATTTTATGTAGTTTTTACTTAATGAGTCTGACATCAATATGTACAATGATATGGTGTACAACCAAGGTGTGGTCCAAAATTGGCATGTCCAAATAGGCCCATGAAAATATGTCAACAAACTCCCTCAAAAGAACTATAAATACTTCATGTTCCTTCCCAATGAGGGATGTGCATAATTTGATCCACTTTGGGTCCTCTAGAGTCCAAATGTTGACTTTTGGAATATCCTCTACAAGGAGAGTCAAGCCATATTTTAGACTAGTTGGTAAGGATGTAAATTGGTCAAAAATGGGAAAGTCTTGGGTTGAACTGGGTCTTCAAGCTCTCTTAAACAAGATGAATCTAAATCTCCTAATGGTGGCAAGGGCCATGTAAAAAACACTAAAGGACATTATCAAATAATTTGATCAAAGGCATGATGTTCCTCTATACTAAGCTTAGACACAAAAGTAAGTTCATTATTGGTGGTCTCCCGAGCTTCATTCAAATAAGGGTGAACATCCCCATATAGTGGTGTCTGAAATAGATTTTCACCAAGAGACTAGCCTCTTTCTTTACTTTTACACTAGACCAAAAGTGCCTCAAAGAGGTTTTCACTTTGGGACCTCATTGTTTTATTTTTTGGTCTTTGGTTAAGGGTGTTCACCTACTCTCTAAAATAGGCAGGGGGATAAAATTTTATATATAACCCTTGTTTATGGTCTCCCAAAGGAACATTATCTCTTAGGCCCAAAAAATCACAAAATGCATCAGCATTCCCAAACTCATCTAGAGGTATTGTGGATTCTTTTTGGTCCCAACCTTTGAGTTGAGTGATAAAAGGTAAGCAGGGAATGTCAGATTATTGGCATGATGGTAAAAATGGTAAATGGGTCAAATAAGTTGGTACTGGTTAGGTCTTCATATATGTTATGATCAAACTCTGATTCATTGTAAGCATTGTTATCACTATTTATTGGTGCAAGAACACAAATAAAATATATGGGGTCACCCCTAGGTGGTTTAAATATAAGACCATAATTTCCTTTGTATTTAGTCATAAAAATGGGCTCAATATTACCCTGTTGTTTTACCCTCAAGCCTCTACCTTCATAAGCTTGATCATCCATAATCCTGTTAGGAATGGGATACTCTATACTTTGGTATAAATTAGAATATGTATCATTTTATAACAAGGAATCATCATTGGAAATCTAATCTTGTTCTTATCTAGTGGCTAGAGTGAAAATAATAGGCATTGAGATATGAAGTTTTCCTTTTCCCTTTTATCACTATTCCATACAAATTGGCTTAGCCTTGGTCCTTCCATAGAACTTGGGGTTTTGTAGAAGATTGGCTATATGTAATGTATCATGGATAAAATAATCTCCTAGACCCTTGTTTTAAATTTTTAAAATTATTATAAATTTCAATATGAGGTGTATATGAAGTTGAGGCAAGGCTACCAAGGTCTATGCAATTAGTCTCTAAAATTTCAACAAGTATCTCCTTATCTCTAGCCTTATTTGGTACTGGGTCTAGACCAAAATGGTAATTATAGATTTCATATTCAACCTCCAAATTCTTACAATGTTCATATGGTTTTAAATCTTCATGGATAGTTACCTCCATCCTAGAGTGAGGGAACTTGATACACTAGTGCAAGGTTAAAAGTATTGCATGGATTTTATGTATCCATAGTCTAACCAAAATCAAATTGTATGATAAATCTAGATCTAACACATGGAAAAGTGTGTTTTGGGTCAGATTACCAATAATCATTGGAAAAATAATTGTTTTTTATGATTCCTACTCTTCATTATCCTAGGCCTTAACAGTAATAATCTCTAGCTGAAGGTCCAATACTATATATCCTAGATGCTTGAATAACTTCATAGACATAATATTTAGGCTCAATCCATTATATATGAGGATGAATTTAACTTTTTGTAAAATTATAATAACTTCAATGTAAAATGGGTTATTATGGAGAGGGCCAAGGGATTACATATCACTTTGGTCAAAGGTCAATTTTTGGCTAGGGGATAGGTGTCCAACAAAATCTTGAAATTTATTTGGCATAATGTCATCAAGAACTTGGGATTGGCTTAGTATTTTAGTACAAATACTATTTTTTATGGTAGATGTACACAAACAATATATAATAGATATAGTTGTATGGGTATCTTTTGGAATTGTTACATAATATCATACATTTTTCCTTAACAATGGTAATTAGATTACTCCTAGCCTTTATAATGGGTTAAATTATCTCATTCGTAGGGGGTTACGGGAATGGGATGGTGATTTTAGACCATTGAGATAAAATTTCACAATCTATATTGGGTAAAGGACCATCATAATTAGAAGATGATGAAGATGGCCCAGAGAAGGTAATTATTGATTGTCGATGCACTTGGTTTTGGTCACGGGTCAATGAAGGGTTATAGACATAAGGACTTGAGAAGATAATATTTGGTTTATATTAAACTTGGATTCATTAAATGGTAAAGGAAGAATCATCAGCATTAGTAGGCTAATGGGCATTGTTAGGTAATGGTCTTTGTTTATTAGTATTTAGTTTATTGTTGATGGTAATGATAGACACATGACCACTTTTAATACTACCTAAAATTTTATTGTAGTCATGTAAAATCAAAATATAGGTGTTATCACTTGGATATGAACCATTTTAGGAGGTTAAAATCTCTGCTCATCCAAGTGGCATAATGGAATCACCTCTAGACTTGTGGGTAGCCTAAAGAATGAGGTGAGTCTCTGGATAGGGCTATATCCATTGATGTACCACTTAGGATTTCAACTACTACTAATCTTTGGGGGGTGAAAAGGGAGAGATTATAACTAAAATAAAACTAATATAATGGAGGTGATACACCAAATTTATTTATGGACATCCAAACATATGCATATTACACTTGAAATCAAAGGACAACTAAACATACATTCTCTAATCTATGTCTTCTTGCATCAATGTTACATTGTGGGGTTATGGATGAATGTGAAAAGCTAGGATGAATAAAAAAGAGGCATTTAATGGTACTAATGAAGATACTAAATTAATTAAACTTTGAAATTTACTAGAACACATCACATGAATTACAAGAAGAAGCTACAAATAGGTGAGAGAATGTGACAACTTGCTAAGGAATCTACAGTCTTTACTAATAAAATTCAACATTCAAGTAAAAAAAATATTAATAGTCATGAAATAGGTAAAAATTAGTCATTTAATTGATCAAAATGTATACAAATAAGTAGGGCTTTGCTATACTCAGGTGGATCATCCAATACAATGCCAAAATGGTTACTTCTTATAGAACTTGAGAGAAAGAGAGAAGAAGAGAAAGACCAAGGGTCACAAGGACACTTTTTAAGATGATAAAATTAGTTAATTATGCATTTGGAGAGGTTATGGGATGAAAAATTCAAGTTCAAGAGCTACAAGTGTCAATCCAAGTCACAAACTTCATGAAAAGTGGCATAAAACTCTCCATTTTGCACAAAAAAACTACCTTTATAATTGGAGATGTTTGAACATATTATAACTGATGATGAGTAGTAAAAATTATTTTAATGGAAGTTTAAGCTCTCATAAATTAATTTACATGAATTGGTTCTATGCTTGGTCCTTTAAAAACTTTTGAAAGTGAGCCATCATCATTTATTGTCCAAAAAACTACTCTTTAATACACCCTACACACTTGGCCTCAAATTTAGCTTAATTTTACCATTAAAATACATGGGATAGGGTTAATTACAATTTTAAATACCCTCCATCACCTTGTAATCATAAATCAAGCTTTAAAATTAGTTCAAGTGAAGTTTTTGACCCCTCTCACTAGCTTGTGCATTAGGCTAGTTTTGACTGGCTGAGTTGAAGGACCTATTTGAGACACTTAGGAACATTTTAAAGGCATGAAACTTAAATTATAATTTATTTTAAGTATAAATATTTCCATCCATGTTCTTTTCATCTCTTAAAACTTCATACAACCTAAAAAACATAGAATTGTGAGAAAAACTTGTTTTTACCCTCATCTGTACAAGTCCATACAACTAGTTGGCATGGGAAGGATATTGAGTGAGTAATATTAAACTTAAAATAGGTTTAAAAGTCCAAATATTCCATTTTATTTCATCTCTAACTCCATGTCTCCAATCTAGTCTCTGTAAGGGTTTAATAGGGTTTTAGGCTTGTTTTGAGTCTTAAGCTTGGTTTATAAAGATCTGACATCCAACCTACTAAAAAATTACACAAAATCATTGTTAAATAACCTTTATATCTTGAATTAACTCATTTTTTAACCATTCAAATCCTCTAAAATATGTGAGCTTCTAAAAATTTCCTATCAAGCTTGTTTCCCTTGATTTCATAGGCCTGAGTTTGTCTTTGAGTCAAGAATAGATTCCTTGATGTTTTTTCTACCTAAAAAATATTATATAAATCTAATAATTACCTAAAAACATGTTCCAAGTCATTTATATTCTTAATTTATGATATAAATGGAAATGACTACTCATTTGGGTATAAACTTCACCATGCCTAATAAGACTAGGTTGTTTATTGAGGCTCAAAGTGAGATTTTATGGTTTCCCCTCTCTATTTTAAGATTTAAAATATCTATATTAACCATAAAAACCTATTCAAACTTTTTAGAGACTCTAACTCATGAGTTAAATTAGAGTGGCCCCCCAATTGGGCTCTAGGCCAAAACCTACTTAGAAGGTCTGCTTACAAAGGTAGGGGTTCATACTTCCTTGTTTGTTTTCATGATCTTTTGAGGTGATATCATGATTTTATAAGTGATTTAAAACTTTATAAACCCCTCTACCAGTATTCCACACCTTCTGGCTCCATATCTCCATCCTACCTTCCAAGATTTGTAGGTTTGTGCAAGGGGAAAGTGCCCCCTATCTGAGATAAAATAGGGGAAAATTACCCTATTTTATTACCAAAAATATCTAATTTAGAGGGATATCCAAGTGGAAAGGATTATTATTTCATAAATTTATCTCCTGGTTACATGATTTGACCCTTCAAAACCATAAATTCTAAGAATATTTCATTTAGAAGTAGACTATGCAAGTTTAAAACTATGGACTATGTCTTTGCTTGTTTGAGACATCTCCATGTTCTATATCCATTTTATAAAGGTCTATTTATGTTTTAATATTTATTTTATCATGTCTCTAACTTCCATTCATCACCTTGATCTCCCAAACACCCTTTATATTTTTGAAATCATAAGATTGGGTCTATAAACCCTAACTGTGTTGACTTGTTTTAGGGTGTCTACCTATAGGTAATTATTAATGATTTATCTTCAAAATAAAGTACACAATCTCTTATGCCTCTCCAAGGATCATTTGGATTTATTTGGATTCATAAATTTTCCTTGATATTCCTTGCTCAATCAAACTGATTGTGTTTTGTATGTTTTGAGCCCTACATTTGCTTGCTTTAAGATTTAAAGAGCCTATCTAGGTTATCATGATCATTATGAATGAATTTTAGTCTCTATTCCCCAATTTAACCTTTCATGGATCACTCATATTCCCTTTGATCTCTTCCTACTTATTCACAGTTGACTGTGACTATGTTTTGCCTAAAAATGGACCTTTGTAGGTTGTTTTTTCATGAAACAAGATTGAAACAAAGTTTAAAAAAACATATAGAGTATTATGAGATTAATTATACTCCTTTTCATGCTAAACCTCACCAACATAGTCTTTTTAGCACCAAGAATACCCTATTCCTAACTCACTACATATATCTTCATATACAAGTTGTAGGTGATGTTAGGACCTTAAGAGGTCTATATAAGCTTGGAATGTATTTATAAGGTTGAATATATGTCATCATGGCATTGAAAAGTGTGTTCATATGTTATCTAATCATTTTAACCTCACATATGACCTTTATATGCACTTGGGTTCCCAAACTGAGCTTCTTTTTGACCAAGTTTTATTTGCCAAAATTTTTCTCCTATAGGTGAATATGTGTATTTGGCATTTAAACAACATCTACTAACCCCTTAAGAGTTTCATTGAGTCATTTAATACCTATTCCATTCATCCTCATGTAATTCAAGTATACAAAGGTCACTTTTTAGCATAATTCTTGCATACCCTACCTATTTGACCCCTGCCTATAGGTGTTGATCTCCATGCTTGAGACCCTAATTATGATGTTTGGTGATCACATTGAGCTCATGTTGGTCATAGAGTGAATTTTTGAACTTTAATTCACCTTTAAATGATCTTATAGCATCAAGGAGGCATCAATATTTGGGGTTAATGTTTCAGACCCTATTGTAGGTATGAATCATCCATACAAAGGCACCTATAGACACTCATGAAACTATGAATCAACCTAAACTAATGGTCTCCATGCCATTATACTCACCATTTAATATATGAAACTACCTTATCCATGAGAGAATGATTTTTGGATCTTAGGATGTCAAAGTTCATTCAAGCTTTCAATCTTGAAGAGATGACTACAAGAATTTAGTGTGTTTTTAGACAACTTTGAGGCTTTCATTTCCATCTTCCCTTCATTATTTGACCTTTCAACTTCGCAAGGGTCTTGTCCAATATAGAGACTACAATCTCAATTAATTAGGAGGTATAAAATGCATTGTAAATCTTATTATATGGTAATCTCAAACCACCCATACTCTTTGTTTTACTCTTTTAGGGAAAGTATCCCTATATCAGTTATCTCATGCATTTGAAGGTAGCCTTAAACTTACCTATCCATCTAGCACTTTCTAAAAGTCTGTCTTGGTTAAATAAACCTATCAAAATTCTAAGGAAGATTTTTTCATGTGCCAAATTTTCATACAAAGACCTATATACTTCTATTAGGGCCACCTATAAGTGGTTATTACCACATACAAATAGAGAATTAGAATGGGGTAGTATGGAAAGAACTTGTGTTTATGAACACTTCATACACCCTCACCAATTGTCCAAAATGAAATATTATCACTCTTATAATATTGAACACCTATTAAACTTTAGGCTCAGTATGACATCATCAAGAGGACTATGGTAGATGAAGGTTGAGTTACATATATGGGTAGTGAGTATCTAGAATGGAGCAACAAGGATAGGCAAAGGCCTTATGGGTAGACAAATTCATTTTTAACTTATTAAAATACATGAAATTCACTAAGAACACCTTGAAACAAGATCAAACGAGTCCTTTATAATGTGATATTCATCTTTGTAACCACCTATATATGCATACTCCAAATGACAGACTAGGTGAAGTGTGTCTATACATGAAAACCATGAAGATTGTTTGGAGAAAAAGGATGGAAGGTGAAAATGGGAATGACTTTTAAAACATGTATATGAATCTAAAACAACCCTATTAATCCATTTACAAAGCACAAAACTCCTAAAAATGGTGAAAACTGCCCATAACTTAGAAAATTGTATCCTCCTAAAAATTGAGATGATTAGCATATAAAAAAATTAAAAATGAAACTAAGTACATGGAGAATTTTATAAGGAAGTCAACATAATATTTAAGCAATATTAGAATCTAGATTGTATGGACTTGCCCAAACAAGACCAAACCCTGAAGGGTGCATGAATTAATAGGCAAATTTGGATAGTCAACTTAAAATAGATGATTCATAAAGCATATTTAATCATTTTTAAACTTATTGAAATAAAAATTAAGATCTCTAAGTTTATAACACACCCCCAATATTTATTATCCTAAAACTACTTGCGTTGACTGTACCAAGTAAAAACCTACTTGTCATTTTAGTCTATCTAGAAAGCCAAGAAAAGAGTATAATGGTTTTGGTCTGAAAATGGCACTTCTAGATCAATTAAATCATGGATATGAGTGTGAGGAAGATGAAGAGTCACATTTCCACCTTTTCCAAGTGGCACACTTCCTAAGGAGGCCATACAAGTTCCACTTTCTCTTTCTTTTCTAAGAAAATTGACTTTCTTCTAAACAACCTACCATCTTTCCATTTTATCAGTTACTTAAGGACTTTTTGAACACATGGGTCATGACATCATCCATTTGGACCTTTAAATTTCCCAAAAAACTTGTATAAAGCATTAAATGCACTATTTTGACCCCTCAAATGACCCAAAAAATATATAAGGACATAAAAACTAATTGACCAAAGATAATATAACATTAGTTGACATCAATTAACCTATAATTCACCTCATAACAAGATATTATACCCCTATAGACATTTAAAGTCAATTTTTACCTATAAGTTCCCTAATTTGACTAAAAAGTCAAATTTGGTCAACAAATTGGTGACTCATAGGGGTAGTATACCTGTTATACTAACTAGACTAGTAGCTTTATTAGTCCATTGAGATTATGGAGTCATCTAAGGACTAAGACAAACAAGAAAATACTTTACCATTGAATATAAACTTTGACCAAGATAAGATAGCTAATGACTACCTAAACCACACAAAGCAAAGGACACACACAACAGAGAAAACAAACACACAAGACATACACCTATGCTTAAAGAACTTAAGGGAATAAAAAAATAACTATTATGTACAACTAATAATTATCCATACCTCCCTTTCTAGGATCAAAGGGAAAATTTATTGAATCTCCTTTTGCTTGAGATGGATGAGGATGCCAAGCATGTTTCTCTTGAGATTGAACATTTTATGGACAAGACCTATTCCTTGGCACTTCATTTGACTTATTCTCAAGTAGAACATCTTCAAATAGGTCTCCAATGTAGACATATTACTTTTGACCTTATTTACATAATTCATGTTGCTTCCCACTCTCTTTCTCATGATCAACCTTCATTCTCTTTGTATGCATGGTCTCAAAAGGAATGATTTCTTGTTTTTTGAAAGATTGAGGCCAATATAGGTTTCTATTGACCTCTATAATCTGATGTGGATTTTTTTCTTTCTTATTTATGACATGTTGAATAATGTCATCTTGTTCATCTATGACATTTTGAATAATGTCATCTTTCTTACCACCACTTGCAATCAGCTCTAAAGGAGTTGCAGGCCTATTAAGAGATTCAAACTCTTTGAAAATGTCCTCAAATATCTACCATAAGTCATCATGATCATCATGAATTGAATCAATAAGAGAGACTCCTTCAACTTCTTTTTTAGATCCCAAAAGGACCTCTTCCAAGAAGACTTCTTCAACACAAGGAGTATACACTTCATCATCAACCAAAAAAGGAGATTCAACATAAGAAATCACCTCTTTTTCATCAATTAGGACCTCTTGAGATTTTTCAAATTTTACCTCAGTTATCACAATTTGATCTTGTTTATCAAGGGCTATAAAATCTTCAAACTCCTTCTTAGTGATGCCAAGACTGGGCATCTTGAAATCTAGTGACCTAACCCAATAACACTACCAAGAAGTTGCACTTTCTTAAAGTAAGAGTTAAAAATTTTCCTCAATTAGTTTCTCTTATTGATGATCCCACACCATAGGTCCAACATACCAAATGGTTATGGGATTAGGATAAGATGAACTAATTAGTGGAGGTGGAATATAGGGCTTAAAATTAGATTGAGAGTGCAAAGTAAGAGGTTATTTTGGGAGCTCTTGAGGAAGGGGAGGTAGACCTTGGGTTAAAACCACTTGATTTTATTCCTTATACTTGACCAAAACCTCATTAACATCTTATTTGTATTGAGGACTCTCTTGAGATAGGTTAGATGGGGTGTGTTTAGGCATAGGATCTTCTTTTGGGTCTAAACCTTCCATCTCACCTTGACTTAGCAACCTCATCTTTGACTCTAACTCTTAAATTTGTTTGGCTAGGTTCTCTTAGAAAATATTCTCTTTAAGGTCATAGGAATCATCATGTTCACATGGAGTATATGAGGTATGCCATGGAACACACAAATCTTCTTGAGGAAGGGTGGGGGGGACTTACAAAGGATTAACTCCATTCTCTACTTCACACTCTTAGACAATGCTCCTATCTTCCTTATTTCCCCATAAATCTACCATATTACTCCAACTTAGGATGTTAGGATTATAATAATTTTCTTGAGGGATGGTAGGAGGATTTTGTATATGATCAAGAGTCTTGTCAACTTCACATTCTTTGTCAAGACTTTTCTCCTCTTTCTTTCCCCAAGATTCTACTATCTCGTTCCAACTTAGGACATTGGAATTATGAGTCTCCTTTTGAGGTGGTGGGGATTCAATGTGAGAGATAAATAAGGGTTTGAACTCCAATTCATTTAATACCAACATGGAATATTGCATATGCATATTTTACAGCTCAATTTTCCTATCAAGATTAGCTTCAAACATAAGATTTCTTCTTTCAACTCTCTCTTCCAACTGATTTGGAAAAAGATTACTTTGATGGAATTCATTTGGCTCATGATTAGGGATCATGTATGGTTGGTATGAAACTTTGGGAAGTGGATATGAATGTTGATAATTATGGTGAGTTTGAATTTCATGAAACCACTCACTTCAAACATCTCACTTATGAGCCTTTGTCAATTGGCTCTCTCAATAGGTACCCACTCTATTTTCATCAACTCTAATGCTTATATAAATTTATAAATAAAATTATTAGTAACCTCTATATCACATCCCATTTGAGTATAAATATCCAAAATATATCTCTCATAACACAAGAATGTCTTATTGAAGGTGGAAATAGGTTGGCTTGAGGAGTGGCTAGGTTTATTAGGAAGAGCAAAACATTGAGAAGGCTAGTTATAGGACTGATATAATTTATGTATGGGCTGAAAAGGATCATATTGGAGATGATTAAATTCATATTGATTTTGATAATTATCATGACAAGATTAACCAAGGACTTGTTCATATTGATAGGGAATGGCATAAGCTTGCAATGTCTCACCTACTTGTAGGGGACAAAACTCAACACCAAATTTAGGAATGAAACCTCATTTAAAGCAAAAAAATAAAATAAAATTTTTACCATCAATCTTAAAATGATAACTTGGTCTACTTGACCAACTGATATATCTTTGGAGTCACCATTGATGCTTTGATAGATGCCTCCAAAGGCTGATTATTGAGAGACAATACTAAAAATATCTTAATCTCTTGGAACAAGAGTCACACTGGGCATGCAAAAAACTATTTTCACTTTGATATGAACTATTTTATGAGATTAAAATCTCTCCTCATCTAAGTGGCACAATGAAATCATCTCTAGGCTTATGGGCAGCCTAAGGAATGAGGTGAGTCTTTAGATAGGGCTAGTTCCCTTAATGTACCACTTAGGATTTTAATTACTGCTAACTTTAGGGGTGAAAATGGAGAAGGATAACTGAAATAAAAATAATATAAGGGAGGTGATATACCAAATTTACTGATGGCATCCAACCATATGAATATTATACTTGAAATCAAAGGATAACTAAACATACACTCTCTAATCTATGTCTTCTTGCATCAATGCTACATTGTGGGGTTATGGATGAGTGTGAAAAGATATGATGAATAGAAAAGAGGAATTTAATTTAACTAATTAATATAATAACTTACTTAAAATTTGACATTTATTGGAACACATCGCATGCCCTATAAGAAAAAGCTGTAAATAGGTGAGAGAATGTGACAACTTGCTGAGGAATCCATTATTTTCACTAATAAAATTCAAAATTCAAGTAAATAAAACTATGAAAAATAATTTAATAGGTAAAAATTAGTAATTTTATTTATCAAAATGTATAAAAATGATTAGGGCTTCACCATACTTAGGTGGAGCATCCAATACAATGCCAAAATGGTTAGTTCTTATAGAACTTGAGAGAGAGAGAAGAAGATAAAGACCAAGGGTCACAAGGACACTTTTAAAGTTTATCCAAGGAATTAATTGCGTATATATAGATGGTATTGGACAAACCATGCAAGGTTAGGAGCTACAAGTGTCAATCTAAGTCATAAACTTCATGAAAAGTGGCATAAAACTCTCCATTTTGCATAGAAAAATTGCCTTCATGATTAGAGTTGTTTGAAAATCCTATAACTAATGAGGAGAAGTAAAAATTATTGTAATGTAAGGTAAAGATATCATAAATTCATCTCTATACATTTTTTTCATGCCTAGTCCTCTGAAAACCTTTGAAAGTGAGCCATCATCATCTATTGTCCAGAAAACTACTCTTCCATGCACCCTACACACTTGGCCTCAAATTTAGCATTATTTTCCCATGAAAATACATGGGAGAGTTTTAATTAAAATTTTAAATACCCTCCATGGCCTTGTAATCATCAATAAAGATTTAAAATTAGTTCAAGTAAAGCTTTTTATCCCTCTCACTAGCTTGTACATTAGGCTAGTATTGATTGGTTGAGTTGAAGGACCTATTTGAGACAATTAGGAACATTTTCAAGTCATTAAAATTAAATTTGGAGTTATATTAAGTCTTATTTTTTCCATACATGTTCTTTTCATCTCTTGAAACTTCCTACAACTTGTAAAACACATAAAACAATGAGAAAAAGCCTATTTTTACCCTCATCCTTACAAGTCCATACAAATAGTTGGCATGGGAAGGATATTTAGTGAGTCCTTTTCAACTTATAATAGGTTTCACAATCCAAATATTCCATTTTATTACATCTCCAACTCCGTTTCTCTAAGCTTGTCTTTGTAAGGGTTTAGTAGGGTTTTAGGCTTATTTTGAGTCTTAATCTTGGTTCATAAAGATATGACCTCCAACTTACCAAAAAATTCCACAAAATAATTTTTAAATACCCCTAATATCTTCCCATAACTCATTTTACAACCATTCAAATCCTCCAAAGAGATGCGAGCTTCTAAAAAATTCTTATCGAGCTTTTTCCCTTATTTTCACAAGCTAAGTTTGTCTTTGAGTCAAGAATGGATTCCTTGATGTTTTTTATACTTATAAAAGCTTAGATACCTATAATAGTGACCCAAAAACATTTTACAAGTCATTTATTTTCTTAATTTATGCTATAAATGGAAATGACTACTCATTTGGGTATAGATTCACTATGCTTAATAGGACTAGGTTATTTATTGAGGCTCAAAGTGAGTTTTTATGGGTTCCCCTATCCGTTTCAAGATTTAACATTTCTATCTTAACCATACAAACCTATTCAAACTTTTTATAGATTATAACTCATGATATAAGTGAGAGTGGCCCCCCAATTGGGCTCTAGGCCAAAACCTACCTAGAAGGTCTGCTTGCAAAACTAGGGGTTCAAAATTCCTTGTTTGGTTTCATGATCCTATGAGATGTTATCATGATTTTATAAGTGATGTAAAATTTTATAAACCAATATTCCAAACCTTTTGGCTCCATATTTTCATCCTACCTTCCAAGATTTGTATGTTTATGCAAGGGGAAAGTGCCCCTATCTGAGACAATATAGAGGTCACTTCCCCTATTTTCTCACCAAAACTATCTATTGAAGAGGGATATATAAGTGAAAATAATAGGTTTTTTTAATTATTTGGGTCATTGTATCATTTTTTCCATATATTTTATGGTTCAAATTATTTTTGTTGATATTATTATTATTATTATTATGGCTGTGGTCTTCATTATTGATGTTATTGATTGGTATTGTTATGTTGTGTAAAAATATTTTGGTAGATACCCAAGTTTTCATTAGAATTATATGTTATGTTATCAATTGGATCTCTATATTTTCCAATATATTCTCAATTATGTGATTCAATTACACACATTTACATATATAATTCCCATAAACATGATGGTATTCATAGAACTCATGCTCTTTATAGCAATCTAGATAAGATACTCCTTCAAGAAAGTGTTTTAGAATCATCCAACTAATCATATTGGTCATGATTAATTTTTTAAATACTTCTTCAATAGGCTCATCAAGGTTATTGAGTACTCTATGAGTAGGTCTTCTTATTGGGGGAGGGGTTTAGAAAGGTGGTAGTTATATCATTTAAGTATATGGCCTAGGTTGAGACATAAAGTATGTTTGTTGGATAGGATGCAATTGTGGAGTAAATTTCATTTGAGGGAGAGGATGAGAAAATGATATTTACATTATTTTAACATGATGAAACTTAGTGACTCCATTATCAAAAACATTCTTATTATAGTTACATAACTTAGGTTTTTCATAGTTATTATCCTAAGCGGGTGCATATGCTTGCATTTGGATAGGGATGGGGATGTAACTTGGGCCTAAATTTTTGTTTTGGATCTAGTTTTGGTTTGAATAATATAAATTAATAATACATTTATTAATAAGGGATTTTTTAATATATATACCTTTATAAATGATCTCCTTGAATGTGTGAGCACACTAAAATTATAAGTGATAAGATATTTTATTGTGAAAATTTTTGGTAAACATAGTTACCAATTATCTATCTAGTAGATTATGGGTGAAGCAAATGGAAGGCACTCTCCAACATTATAAGTAACTCATAAATCTCTCACAAAATTTTGTTTTAGCTTAACTAGCAAAATCAACTATTGAAATTTCATGCTCAATTTTGTAGGATAAATGTTGTACAAATTTATCTAAAAGATCATCAAAGTCAAATATTGAGTTCTTTGACAACTTAATAAGCCACTTTAGGGCCTATCCAACTATATTTATAAGAAAAATAAGAAGAAAGTAGATGTCACTATAGGCCACTAGTTGGAAATCAATAAAAAACACTTTTAAATGCTCTTTAAGGTCTTGTTTACCCTTGTATTTGTCAAATTTTGGTGGTTTAAAACCCAAAGGAAATGGTATTTGGAGATACTCCATGTTAAATATATATAATCACACATCATCCAATTTGAAATTCTTAGTCTATTTTCTTATTTTAATATCTACAATTTCATCCTTCATTTGTTGCAATTCTTGGGCCAAGAAATTTGATGTCATAGTTGGTTGTGGTTTGGATGGGTAATCAAAGGTAGATTACCTTGATCAGGGTACAATGGGGGAATGGAGTATTATGTAATTTTTTCTAATGGACCAATCAACCAAGAATATCCATCCATGCTTTAAGATTAGGCTACTGATATTATATGTGTTATTGGTAAGTATTCTAGTTTGGATTTAGAATGTGTCTTTGAGTTAGAGGGAATTGGGGTTGTGATGTAATTATGTGATGTGCATATTGAGTTTAAGTAAGAATTTACTACTGAATAATATATCCTAAATATATAAATGATACTTGTTATTGACTAAATCTCTATCTTTGAATATATGGCAAATGTTAGGTAAAAGGAAACTATTGCCTAATAGGTACCTTTTAGATGTTGGCACCTCTATGTTGAACAAACACCTATTATGAATTAGATGCTTATTGGGTGTTTATCATTTTTATTTGACCAATAATAACACATTATTTACTAGAGAACATATATGATTATTGAGGTATATTGGTCTGTGTTTGTTGTGGTGGAACATTTGATACTACCTGTTGGGGTAGTGTAGTGTTCTACTTTTGTTGAGGTGGTAAATTGGTCTATGCCTATGGCCATAGAATATTAGTTATCACCTATTGAGGTGGGGTAACATTCACCACTTTTGGGGGTAAAACATTTGGTAGTGCTTGGTTACTTATCCCTTATTGTTGTGTGCTTGAAGAAACATCTTGTTGAGGAGTGGGAGTAACCTATTGTAGTTGTGAACTAACCATTCTTGTCCCCTATTTTTATGAAATAATCATAGTTTTGGCAAAAGGAACTTGTTATTGTAAATTATTTTTTGGTGTATTTAACCCACATTGGTTTGAATTTAGAGACAGTTACATGTTATCCACTATGTTTGGCACATGGTATTGAGTAGAATATATAGTCATTTCCTCAATGAATGGGACATTAAACTTGTCACCAACCAAAATACTTTGGAAAAATGGGTCCACACTTAGATTATTATGACCCAATGAATCAAATTATATTATTTATGAAGGATTTATCTCTATAAATGGGGTATTTGATATGGCCATAGCATTGAAATTTCATGCTAGATCAAGATAAGTCTGATATTCTTTCTACATTTACATGAATTGGTCTACCATGGGGCCCTTTCCCTTTGTAATTACATTTAGATTCTAGTTTGGCATTGGTATGGGTATTTGATGATAACTAGTAGAGGAATGTTTGATGGATTTGTTATGAGGTACGTTACTAGGAAATCTAACTATATTAGGTAGATTTTCATGGGGAAAGTCTTCTAGAAACTATTTTCAAGCAACTAACGATCGAATAAGTATGGGTCATAGCTTGATGGCATGGTAACATAGTAAGGTTATTTTTAGACTTATTCAATAGCAAATGGAACATTATCAAGGCACTAAGCTATCTATTCTTTCTCTTTCCTTATATAAATAGGTGTACTAACTAGGTATTGTGCTAATGGATCTTTCCCTTGTTCTACATATTGAGTTGTGTAAAGGAATATAGATCTATCTCACAAACTACGTCATCCCCATATGGGTCTTGAACAAAGGGATCATTCATGCCTATGTTTACAAAATATAAATTATACATGGTCCCACTATGTTTTTAGAAAGGCATATCTGAATACATGATTAATATCTCACAAAAAAAGGTTTGAAGTTCACAAAAAACTTGAAATGTGGTACAAAAAGATTAGTCAATGCTTGTAAACTCCTCAAAACTTGGTCTAGATGGAAACATCTATCTATTATTTCAAATGGTTTAAACTTGGCATAGAATGGATATCTTCTCAAAAATTATCAATGTAAGTTTAATCTCAAACATATCTAATACTCTAAGACCTCTCACATAAATAGTTAAATGAAAGGCAAATTTGAATCCTTGTCTTGGAAAAGTGTTCTGAATAAATATAATCTAGGTCTAAAAATTAAAAATGTTAGGTCTTTGGTAAAAAGGCACAAATCTAGACTTAAAAAGGCATGAACTAGATATAAAAACTTTATGATGAAGCTAGGTCTTCGGTAAAAAGGCACAAAGCTAGACTTTGAAACAAACTAGGTCAAGGTAGAAACTTGCAATTAATCTAACTCTAACACAAATAGTTTGAAACACTTAACTCAATCTTGGCACATGTATTTTAAAACAAAATTCACCTTGGTATAAATCATTCACTCTAAGTACATGCCTAAAACTAATTGGGAAAGTCAATCCTAAGTAATAAAAATAAGAGCGATGAGTAAAGCATTCAAGCCTAAGTGATAAGTAAGGATCTAACATAGACTAACAGTGCTTAGAGATATACTTAAAAAGTGAGTTTTGAACTTAGTTTAAGCCAACAAATCTAATCGAGGCAAACATAAATAAACCACTTCTTATATCTAGTGCAAAAGGGTCTTTAAATTGAGTGAGGAATCGGTCCAAATTACACAATCCAAAGGTAAGAGGTAAACAACCAAGCCAAAATTAGGTGAGATTTAAGCATATACCAATCAATTTTGAATCTGAAATTCATAATACAAATTCTAAACTTGGTTTAAAAGACTTATATTTTTCAAATAGAGAACATCCTAGACCCAAATGGACATCATAATGACACCAATTTTAGACCAAAGGCACATGTAATTTTGAACTTGGTTTGAAACAAGGAAACATCTTTGGAATAACATGATAATTGTAATGATTCCCCTTCAATCAAATGGTATGACAATGGTCTTGGATTCAAAAATCCAAGGTAAATGTTTGAGATAAAATGGGAACCATAACAATACCCCATTTAAATAAGTGACACACACATTTTTGGGATAAAAAGTCTAAGGCAAAAATGTGACACAAAATAGGTAGAATAACACCTCTTAGACTAAAGTGTGATGAAAACACATGATGGTTATGACTCATTTTAAATTTAAAAAAAACAAACAATTTTAGTCTCAAAACACACATACAAATTACATAAAATAGAAATAGCATAAATGGCTCATCTTATCCCTAAAACTAACATGGGTGTGTGTAGCTTCTGCCAAAGTTTTCATCAATATACTAATGCTTATGAGGAATTAAGTGTTAATACTAAAATTAAATAATAAGTGTAGATAGATTTTTATGCCATCTCTATCTCTCAATCATTGGTACATGGCATGAATTTAGAGAGAGGAACACTCAACATTTGGTAAGAAATTTTGTAGCAAGTGGGGATATTTAAAATATATAAGTTTTTAAAACACACTAGATGGTCCCAAGTGTGGCTAACATAATGATGTAATCATGTCAATTGGGTTCATACCTACTAACTTGCTATATAAAGGTTTATTCCTTTTCATGGTGACTCTACCTGTATATTTCTTAGTGGAGTCCTATGTTTGGCAAGACCTGACCTAGGTTTTCATTAAGATCAGAGAGGCTAGCCACTCAACCCATTGAAATCCCAGTTTCATGTGTATTGATTTATATACTCTGCCATGGAGTGGGGTTGGTACGATGCTGGGAGACGAAAACCCAAGTCAATACACCCCTAAAGAACTTGTGAAGAGGTGATAAACTCCTTCCCACAAGCCAAATGTAAGAAGATAAATAAATGAAAAATGGAAAGACTTTAGAAGTTGTTTTGAAGTCACCCAATTCACTCAAAACTTGGGGAGAGCATACATGTCATTCTTTTTTATAAAACTTTAAACAAAAAAGGAATTAAACCAAGTGATTTTGTACACCAAAGTTACCTAAAGGGGAAGGGGGAAGAGTATACACATTATATTTTTTTGTTTGTCAAAAATAAATAATTTAATCTACGCAATTTGAAACTAGCTAAAGAATTGAATTTTAGTATGTCTTATCACCTAGAAATAGATGTTCAGATAGAAAGATTAAATTAGGTCATAGAAGATATGTTAAGAATGTATGTTATGGATAAAAAAGGTAAATGGGAAGATTATTTACACTTAATTGAATTTTATTATAATAATACATGACATTTGGTGATTAAAATGACTCATTTTGAAGCTTTGTATAGATGCAAGTGTAGAAGTCCACTTGGTTGGGAAAGTTTAGAAAATATGACTATTGTTGGTCCTAATGTTTTGAAATATTATGATAGGTAAATAGAAACTATAATTTATAATTTAAAGGTTACCTATGATAATCAAAAGAGTTATGCTAATTTAACAAGGACACCACATGAATTCCAAGTGGGATATAAAGTTTTTTTACATGTTATACTGTAGAAAAATTTAACTAAATTTGGAAAGTCTTCCAAAATAGCCCCTTTGTTTGTAGGACCCTTTGAAATTTTAGAGAAAATTAGTCTTGTTTCCTATCAGCTAACCCTTCCACATTCCTTGTATCGGATTCACAATGTATTTCATGTGGCTTTATTGAGAAAGTATATTCTTGATCCATCTCATATTTTAGATTGGACTCATCTTCAAGTTTTAGAAGAGGAAAAGATGTAGTTAGATCTAGTGAATATCCTAAACCATAATATTATTTAATTAAGGAATCATGATATTTCTCAAGTGTTTTTTCAATGGGATCCTTTATCATAAATAATTACTACTTGGAAAGATGAGTCTTTTTAGGCAACATTATCCTTGGTTATTTTGATTGTCAGGATGGCTCTTTTCCAAGTGAGGGAGGTTGTCACGACCCTAATTGACCTATATTTAATTCATTTATGTTTATATATATATTAATTATGAATTATTTGAGACATATTTATTGCTTTACTATGGTGTTATAGTTTTGTGATCTACATTGATACATTTTTATTATAATTACTGAGATAATTATGGATTACATTTTCATTATAGCATTGGATATTATTTCTTAATGTGTAATGATTCATTATTTAATAGATATATTATTTAAATGTTTTTATTGAATTTATTATACTTATATGTTTATATACTATTAATAGTCTATTTTTTACTGTAGGGATAGGTAATTGAGTTAGGTTAGGTTCAGACCTGAATAGTAGGGATACATAGATAAATAACACGAACAAAAAAAATAGTTAATTCTATTTTAAAGTTTGATCTTGTTGATATTGATGATTTAGTTATTATATTTATATTAGTTAAGTGTTGTGTGCCATCATTTTTATGTTTGATTTTATTATTAATTGATTTGATTCAATTTTGACATATGTGCAAGCATTATTTTACTTGATGTTATAATTTGTGAGAATTATTTCTTTGATTGGGTTGTAATTAGTTTGATGACTATTATCTTCTTGTTGATATCATCATTTTCATCATTTTGGTTTCTTATGTTTTTCATTGAATCTATGACTATCAAATTTGACAAGATATTTGATCACATATTGATCTTGTGTATTCTTAATCATTTTGATTCTCGATAGCTTATTACATTGCTCAATTATTTTGATGTTATTTGAATTAAATGTTTCAAAACAACCATATTATGGTTTCATGTAATTATGGACTCATCTTATTTTTTATATGTTTGGGGCTTGTGAATAAGGTTTAAGCATTCAAAGGAACCTTGTTTTTATTGTTTGGTTGGCATGTTTATGATATCCAAGTTTGGCTTGGGCATATGCTTAGGTTGTTTGACCCACCTTGGGGGCATTGGTAATTAGTTGGTGTGTTTTTTGTGCCATATAGCATTAGAGTCATGACATTGGATTGAGTTACCATGTAAATGGGTCAAAATGTTTCTTTGTGTTTTTTAGGTTTAATTGGGGTAATTTAGACTCAGTCTTTAGAAATGCTTGAATCCTTGGGGAAACTAAACCAAATTTTTTGGTATGATAGCCAAGGGGAATGTAATACAATTTTTACATAAGGTTTTTTGATAGATTAGACTATAGTTTGATGCATTAATCTTGATGTCCATGTGGGAGTTGAGTAGAGTTCACTGGGATTTGTTATGGTATATATTGTTTGACTTGTTCTTTTAATGTATTAGAGATTTTTGGTGCTAGTTTTGCATATAACTTGTGAGGCATATAACTTGTGAGAATAGAAGAGAAGAGGAAATTTATTTTGTGGTCGACTTACAATAATGAAGTAAGTAATATTTTTAAAATTTTATGTTTTATTTTGAAAGTGATTTTTTAATAGCAAAGTAAGTTAAGGTATTAGCCATAAATACCAGCATTATTTTTCTATTATGGTGTTTATGGGTAAAACCCTAACTAGGGTGAAATCTTTTCATTTTATGTTTGTTATAAGGTATCCATGGACAGCTCATCCATGGATTTGTTGAATGAATATAATGTGTTGTGCTTGATATTTCATTTATTTTATTTTTATATGGTTGTGTGTGGGTGTTGATTACTACATTTATATTTTGTTTTGTGGCTAGGTTTTGTATCAATATGAAGTCATTTTGTTTCAAGAGAGGATAGAAATTTTTTAAAAGACTATGTATTGATAATATATGGTGTTAATAATTCAAACCCTTGATTGGTTTGTTATTATTTTTGAATCCATTATTGAATGACTACAAATTTTTTTTAGGGATTATGTATTTATTATTTTTGAAGCCATTGTTTGGAATGGCTATGACTAGGTTATTTTTGACTATGTTGGGTATTTATTTTGGTGTTATATTCCAAAAACCTTAACTTGGATATAGTCAGGTTTAATAAATAATGTTTGTAATATTAACTTATTGGTTATTTTGAACCATGACCATACATTGGGAACAATGATTAATTGAGTCTTTATAAGGGTTTGAAATGATTGTAGGGTTTTATGGAAAAATAATATTTTATTATTTTCTGTTTGCATGATATGTTTGAATTTTGTTGTATTATTAGGTCATTATAGATTTGACTCATGTTTATCAAAATCAAGCTAAATTAGTGTCCTAATTCCAGAAATGATATTGGAAATTATTTTTGGTTCATGATTAAGTTGACTTATGTTTGAAAACATTTATTTTTTTATTATTTTTGTGTTATGATTTTTTTAATCATTATAATTGATATTTAAAGCTTTTACTATTTTTGGTAAAGTCTATTTTAGTCAAAAAAGGACTTATATCTCTACGTAAGTTTTTAATTTATTAATTTTTAGTTGGCTGGAATTGTTGTCTTCTTTTGACAAGTTTAATTTTAACTCAGTAATATCTATTAAGTTAGTACGTGAAAATAACTTTCAAATAAATTATAGCATAAAAATTTATGAGCCATATTATATTCTTGAATATAATATGGCCCCTAAATCAATAATCTTGAAAAGAGATTGCAATCATAATCAGGTATCAAGTTATTAGATCTTGGTGGGTTGGTTTAAGTGGTTCATTTTATTTTTGTTGGTTTTTTATTTGAATGTTGTCAAGATTATTTTATTTCATAGTCCTTTCTCCACCATTTCTCAACTACCCTGATCCATATCCAACTGATGGTTGGGGTGGTCTATCACCAATTATTTTTGGGCTCATTAGGACTGGTGAGGTAGATTTAGCTTCATTAGATTACATACAATGATTTGAATAATTTATTCTTACTTCAACTTATGAATTTTGGTTGTATATGAATTAAAATTGTAATGTAATTCTTATGACATTAATTCATGTTATTCATCATAGTTATATTTAATACAAAGTTATGTATGTTGTCATGTAAGTTTAGTTCATGATATGATTGTAGTTGATCATTTGATTATTTGTGTAATCTTGTATTACTATTTAAATATAAAATTACATTGGTTCATTAATAATTTGTTAGAAGAACATAAATATGTGATCTTTATCATGTATTGGTAGTTAGACACTTATTTGGAATAAGTAGTTTAATAACTTTGTTTAGAATGATATAGCATTTTTAATTGATATATGATATTAGTTTTATGTTGACTCATGATCAGTAAATGTATCCATGTATTTGGTTTTAATTGTATTATAATTATTATGATATGAATTAATTGATTATCTGAAAATGCTTATAATTGTATTAGAACTTAGTTGTAAAAGTTAGAATGAGTATGACATGATTATTTTATTACATTAAGAATATGGTAATTGAAACATAATTTTAGTATGATAAGTTACTTTGAATGTTTTTAATATAATTAATCTTAATCTTGTAAAATCTAAGTGACGCTATTCTTTGAATGGGTTCACTTGTGATAAACATGGTAATGTCGTAATTTAATGTAGTTGAAATTTATGTTTAAAATACTTTTCAAATCACTATAGACTATACCAACCTATTTGTGACATGGATGAACTAATGAATTTTTTTGAGACTTCATTAAATACCTTATACTATAACTATACCATTTAGTAAAATGGAATCCTTGTATTATAATCGGTGAATTGAATGGATTATATTCAATAAAATATTTATGCTAGAGTTGTAATAACCTAATAGAATGTATGATAATGATTAAGATGAGATAATTACTTAATAAATTAACAACATATACATATTTTAAATAATATCTTCTATAAGATAATCATTTTAATTTTAAATTACTAAGCATTATTAAGTGTCGAGGACTATATGGGTAGCTCTTAAATAATTCATTGATTTTAAACTTCAATAAGATTAAGTAAAGCTTATGCATATGTTGAAGCTATTTTGGTAATATTATACTCATGTAAAGTTTTAAAATGGATATGGATATTCCTAGCTAAAGCATATTGTGATTGAGGATCAAATGCTCCATGTTTGGAATAAGCCATTGAATACTTTTAACAAGTTGGTTCTTATACTTTAGTGGCAAAATAAGTTAACAAATTATATTGCTATTATAATAATCTATCTTGGAATTAAATAAAAATTAAGCTATAGTATTAAATTAAGCAATACAATAATAGTTAGGCTAATATCATGGATCTAAGACAAAGAGTAAATATTTAAGAACAAGTTTAAAGCAAGACTCAAGATAAGTACATTTATTCCATGAGACTATTAATATATTGGTTCTGGTTAACATGATCCATTTATGTTGGTAATAATGGGAATTATAGATCTAACCTAAGTCATTATAAAATCCTCAAGAATGCATTTTCATGATCTTGTACCCTACTTGTAGAATGCTAAGATGTTCCTAAACAAAACTTAAGCATGGTGGTTAAATCATCCCATGAAGCTTGCACACTTCTTGAAGTAGTTCATATCACACCTCATGTGTCAGTTTGCCTATGAAATGAAAAGGTGTTCAAATGATTTGCATTGATTTTGTAAATAATCCTTTTCACTTAATATTTGTCTATTACTTGTGATTTGGTGAATATTACTTTAAAAAAAATAGTATGGTGATTATTTTGTTGAATTTGATCTTATTTTACCATTATTTGCTAAACTATATTGAATTACCCTTGAGGTGTTGGTTGTTTTATAGCCTATACAAGTACTCAGGTAGGGGCATATGTTAATAATTAATTTGATAGGAAGACCACATCATAATACATGGATAGAGATAAGTAGGTAATACCATACTAACCCACCTATATCTGAATACTAGGTGTTTAAAATTCTTCTTAATAAAGTTTTTGATGGGTTATGTACTTGGTCTGGCTGTAACACAATTATGGATCTCATTACATGTTTTTGTGATAAAATCTAGGTGATATTTGTACCATTATTATTTTTTGGATTATATCTATAAAAAAATTTGTAGTTGTGATATTTTATTACACTACAGAACAAGAATTTGAAAAATCCAAGCAAAATCAAGATATAAATTCTTACCTTTCTTATCTAGTCTTGTTGTATAGTTTATTTGTGTGTATCCTCTTCCAGAACCACAATAATTCATTACATTTTGGTGGTTCACCAGTAATTTAAACTTCTCCTCATTTTTATATCTTTTTATGGTAAAAAATGTTAAGTCCTTTTCATAGGGGTAGACTTGGAAATTTTAAAAACAAAATAAACAAACAAAGAAGCCTTCCTTAAGTAGGTATGTTCATCAACAACATTTTCCCCATATTCCTTTATTTATAATCACAAATCCATTGTATTATTTTATTATCTCATTCAATAAAAATTTCAAATATCTTTCTCTATAGTCAATCATGGAGAAAATAACACACACCCATGGCCTGGTAGCCTTGCTAAAAATATCTAATATCTACATTATCATCCCAAAATAAGTAGGGATAAAAAATTTCACTAAGAAAAAGGGATATAGAAAAATAAATAAGTAATATTATATTCTTTGTATTCCTTTTAATTTAGACCCCATGTATACTAGCTATGTGATATGTATTAGGAACCCGTTCCAATAAACATAATGCATATAAAATTTAGATGGACACTTGAAAACAAAGGTTTTTAATAAAATGGGTGGGATGAAACTGAAGAATTAAAACTTATAATTAGGTAATAATGAGATTAAATCTATTCCATTGGTGTTAAAATATCCAAATAAGAATAATCAATTAAAAACTTTGACCCACAACAAGAAATAAAGGAAATTACCATATTTAAAGAAGTGGGTGTCGTGATTTTTCCTTTCCCTTTCTTTGAGTCCCTGTTGTTGGGGATTTGTAATTTTTAATCATATTTTTTATATTTAATATTATATGGAAGGACCAACCTTAATAACATTTAAGTTTTTGGAACAAATAAATAATTCACCCTCACATGGTTGCATCACTCCATTTGAACAATCTCAAAAAAAACATTGGAATAGATATGCTCCTAATATGAGAAAAATGCTCATTAAAGAAACCAACCAGAGTCCAAGTGTAAATTTAGTGGGAACATTAAAATGGAAATGAAAAAATGATAAATAGGTTTCCATGAGAGTTTTTCAAATAGTTTTTTATTACAGAGGGCAAGTCATATGTGAAAATGGTTAGAATGTATCCTTAAATAAAGGGTAGTTTATCTTTCCTACCTAAATCCCCTTCTTGCTAATATTAAAATGAACTAGATGCATACAAATCAAACTAATGTGTGGAAATATAAACTAGATAGGTGTGATTTAGCATAGGGGTGGGATCATTAAATGCCCATAAAAGGTGTTGGAACATAACTAGCTACTAAGAGGGGGGTGAATTACTATATCAATTAAAACTAGTCTTTTAATCCTTTTAAACCAAACTCAAAAGCATATGCATAACAAAATATAAATGCAGAGGTCATACAAACATAAATACACATGACACAAGATTTGTATGTGGAAACCCCAAAGGGAAAAACCATAGTGATAAAAGCTACTAGAAGCTACTGTTCTAATCCAACCTCACAGTTTTAAGCCTCATTGGGAAACCTCACTAGTTACATTTAAGGACACCCATCCTAAAGAGACACCAATCCCCTAATTTAAGAGCACAAACTCTAAATAATTACCCACTCAGCTTCTCTGATGGCACTAACCTATTAGACTCTTATATGGAGCTATAACTCTAATTTATGAATTAGATTCATACATGAATCCAGATCTCTATTCTTTGTTACAGGTCTAATCTAAAAATGATCATTCTTTGCACATTTTCTTTATTCCTTTCTTCCTCTCTAATCCTCACTCTCCCTCTTTGGTTGTATGTTTGGATATTTCTTTATTCAACATACTTCATTGCTTTCACCAACCACTCTACTCTAAATTCAATTTAGCTCAATAGTAAACGCAATTGATTAGTAACATTTTCTTTATCCTAGATATCATATATATAAACAAATATTCTAGGGTTTGATTTATTTTTGTGTTCACACTCAGATTATAACACATCATGCTAGTTTCAGACTTTAGTTCATTATGAATTGAACTGTAAGTTCCCATGTTTTGATTATGTTGGCCCACTATTTGTCATTCCATCAAAGGAGAGACCTGTTAGTGACTTATATAATAGCTAGAACTAACCATGACACTTGGCAATATATTTCATTCATCATGCTATAATTTTAGGTCTCTTTTATTATCTATAACATCTATTAGAATCAAGTTTTGATGCACAGGCTCTTTAATGTATATTTTATTGATTGGATCAATCAATTTCATTGTATATGTCAAGATTTATGTCTTATACACAACTTCCTACTTGTTCTTGTAACTAACCATTTGTCTAGACATTACTTTAAATGTTAGTCATTAATCTTATCTTTGGCACCATGATCCAATAGTCTCTATTTAATTAGATAAAATTTAAAACATAACCATTTAATCACCTTCTAATAAGCTCATTTTATCTATTAGATATTTATATGCTTATAAAATTTAACTTTATCGAGACGTTAAACATCAAGATCTTTATTCCATCTAAGTCCACTTGATTTATTAGATATTTCTCATCCAAGCTTCCATGTTCCATTTGATCTTCAAATATGCACATCATTTACCTTGACTTGGTCATTAAATTATGGCACTTTAATCTCATCTTATAGCTTCCTATATCTTTGGATCGCTTCCACTCTATCGATCTACTCGACCCTACTCAATTTTTAACTTGCCACTGTGTTGATAAACATCAATCACTTTATAGTACTTGAGTCCATTCATTATGTTAGATCTCCTTTACATGATCACCCACACACCATTAGATATTTTAATAAGCTTGATCTTTATACCTATTCAAAATTCAAGGATATGACACGCATAAGCACATTTACTTGAAGGGACCTTTGACACTTTGACTTCATCATACTCCATTGGATCTTTAATATCTAATTAATTGTAAGCTATTTGATCTTCCAACTAGCTCGATCATTAATTATGATAGGCTCATTCTCATTGGGTCTTTATCTGACAAGCTCCATGAATGTGACACTTGTCACTTACACGTTCACTTGGAGTACCTTTTGATAATTTAACTTTACTTCACTCCATTAGATCATCTATGTATGATGACACATGAACCATTGATCAATTTGGGACATAATATAAAGTCTAAGACTTAGGAAATATTAGGTCCTTTTGATCACTACTCGAGCTATAATTTCTAGGTCAAGGGGCCAATTTTATAATTGATGATAAAGGATTAAGTTATAACTTAAGCTACCAGTTCCTAGATATACCAAATCAACACTAAAATAGAACTATGCTTGTTGATGCCATGGAATGAACCCTTAGGGTTTCTTTGAGAAACTTTATCTAGTCTAAGAGCTAAATAAATAATTCTGAGCTCATTCCTTGTCCTCTAAACCTATAAACCATATTTATATAATGTACATGAAAAAATCATAATGGATCTTCTATCTATTTTGACTTTAAACATCCATAAATGGTCTTTTTAAAAGTATGACAACTTTACACAGTGCAACTATGAAACATTCTCTTCTCTCCATCAATCCTGCCTAATCCTTTTGACATCAATGACATCCATATTTCCAACAATTTCCCCCTTTGTAATTGATGGAAAGATAAATGCTTTTATGAAAACTTAATGTTCTAATCTTCTAATAATTCATCTCCTTCTATAGTATTGCTTGCATTGGCTTTTGATAAGTATGAACTAAAGTTATTCATACCAAACTTGATCCCCCTTAAGTAATGGCATATTTGCATAAACTCATTTTGGACACTTACTTTTCTCTTCCAAAAATTTATAGAGAGCATTTTCCCTTTTTGTCCCTCTTTGACATTAATGGAAAAGATATTCTAGTTGACTATTTATTCAACTATCTCTCCCCCTTTATCAGATAAAGGAGTTTATCCAAGAATTTGTAACTTGTAACTCATTAGTAATTTTTAGAAGTATACATACCTGAGTTAACTCTTGTATATTCTTCTAGGGATTAATAAAGCTTACATGAGACTCCCCTGGACTCATGCCCTATCACTAGTAATTTAATGATGTGGTGTAGGAGCCACCACTCCAAACTTCTATCTCAGTTATTCAAATTATTCCTTGGGAAGTGGTTTAGTGAATATGTTTACAATCTAGTCCTTAGTTGTCACATATTCCATTGTGACCTCTTGATCTACAACCCTCTCTCTTAAGATGTGATACTTGATTGATATATACTTAGTTCTAGAATGCATCACTGGATTCTTTGATATAGGTGACTTGTACTCAACATTGATGTCCTTAAGTGTTTGCTTCATCCATATGACTTGAGTTCAACATGTCATGACTACCACATACTCTACTTCTGCTATAGAAATATTACCTAATTCTTTATTTTTGTTCATCCATGAAACAAGTTTGTTTCCAAGGAAAAATGCACCACCACTAGTGTTTCTTTTATGATCCAAAATAATTACCCAATAAGCATTTGTATATGTTTTCAAAGTGAAATCTTCACTTGTAGGGTACCATAAGCCATAGTCAACTATTCTCTTGATGTATCTAAAGATTATTTTCACTACATTAACATGTGATTCTTTAGGAGTAGGCTAAAATCTAGCAACCATGTACAATACTTGCATGATATTTGGTCTTGATGTAGTTAGGTATAATAAGCTACCTATAATTGATATATACATAGTCTGATTTGCATCAATTGACTCACCCTCTTTACTTAACTTACATCCAATTATCATGGGAGTACTAACTAGTTTGCTATCTTCCATTCCAAATTTATTGAGTATCTCCTTTGCATACTTGGTTTGGGATATGAATATCCCTTCATCAGATTGTGCTATATGTAGACCAAAGAATAAGGAAAGTTCTCCTAGTATAGACATCTCAAATTCACTTTGCATTTGTGTAGCAAATTATTTACACATATTATTATTGATACCACTAAATATGATGTCATCTACATAAACAATAACAATCAATATATGTTCACCTTCTAATTTGAAGTATAGATTACTATCTACACATCCTTTATTGAAACTTTATTGTTGTAGGTATTGGTCCAATCTTGAATACCAGGTTCTAGGTGCCTATTTTAGACCATACAGTGCTTTCTTCAATATGCACACATAATATTCTTCATTTTACAACTAAAAACCTTTTGGTTGTTCAATATAGACTCCCTCTTCTAGGTTCTCATTCAAGAAAGCAAACTTTACATCCATTTGAAAAACTTTGAACTTTTTGTAAATAGAGAATGCTAGAAACATTCTTATAGCTTCCAATCTAGAAAATGGAGAAAATATTTCCTCAAAGTCTATGCCTTCTACTTGTGCATATCCCTTACACACCAATCTCACTTTATTTATTATAACAACTCCATCCTCATTGAGATTATTTCTATAGACCCATTTTGTTCCTATCACATTCTTATTTGAGGGTCTTGGAACTAATTGCCAAGTTTTTTTCTTTTCTATTTGGCTCAGTTCTTCTTCCATGGATTTTAGATAATTCTCATCTTTGTTGGCTTCAACATAGCTCTTAGGCTCAATTTCAGATATTAGAGCAAAAATTACTTGCTCCTTGTTCATTGTAGCTCTTCTCCTTGTTTTAACTCCATTATTATTGTCAATTATTTGCTCTTTAGGATGATCCTTATGAATAAATCTTGGAGGAGATTTTTCATTATTTTCCTTAGCCTCTTCACTATCTTATTCTTCTTTAAGATCTGACTCTTCATTACTAGTTTCCTTATTAGGTTGAACATGTTTTATGACTTCATCTAGCTTGACATTTATGATCTCCACCATCTTGTGTAGCCTCTTATTGTAACATGTATAGGTTTTATTTGAGTGGAATAACCAAGAAATATTCCTTCATCATATCTTGATTCAAAGATTCCTAGTTTATCCTCCTTACTTTTGATGTAGTGTTTACTTCCCAATACTTTGAATTACATAACAGAGGTAAGATTTCCATACCATAGCTTATAGGGAGTTTTTTCACTATTTACCCTTAGTTGAACTTTGTCCAAGATTTATATTGATGTTTGGACTACTTCTCTCTAATATCCATTAGGTAACTTAGCCTCCTTTAGCATTATTATAGCCATTTTCTTGACTGTTATGTTCTTTCTCTCAACAACTCCATTTTACTATGAAGTCCTTGTTGTAGAGTAGTGCCTTTTGATCCCATGATTCTTAAAATACTCTATGAATTCATTTGAGGTGAATTCTCCTCTTTTATCATATCTTAAGCATTTGATTTTTCTTCCAATCTCATTTTCAACCATGGATCGAAAGATCTCGAATCTCTAAAAGGCTTGAGATTTGTCCTTCAAAAAGGTCACCCATGTCATTCTTGAGTATTAATCTACAAATAACATGAAATATCTCTCCTTTTGATCCTCTTATCTTGGTAGGACCACACAGATTAGTATGAACTAATTATAAAGGCTTTGTATTTGCATACTCCTTTATTTGAAATTTGACCCTTATCTGCTTGCCTAGTTGATATTCCTTGCAAGTGGTATCTATAGGTTTGGTTATCTTGGACATGTGTCTTACACACTTATTTGAGCTCACTTTGACTAGATTATCAAAGTTGGCATGACCCATTCTCCTATGCCACAACCAACTCTCATCAATCTTTCCCATCAATCAACTATTGCCATTCACTTCAATAAGATTGAAGATATTACTCTCAGTCCTTTTCTCTTTTTCAACTATTTTGCTAGATCTCTTTAGCTTGCAGTCTTTTACAACATATGTGAACTTATATTCATTATCACATATTTTTTTGATATAAAATTATGCTCTAGTCCTTTAACATAAAGGACATAATGTGTAGTCAATTTACCATCTATATTCAAGGTTATTCTACCTTTGATTTTTACTGGTGTGTTGTCTCCTAAGTGAATAGATCCTTCCTTATATTTACCCAATTTGGTGAACTTGATCTTGTCACCAGTCATATGCTTTGAGAAACCACTATTTATCACCCACAAATTTTGCTCCTTGGTATGGAGTGTAGTCTGAGCAAACATGGATTGATTTTTCACTCTCCACACATCCTTGGGTTTATTATTTAGCTTATTTTTATAAACTTGTGAACCTTTGTTCACACTAAAAATCATGTCTTTATTTACATTGTGTATTTTTGATCTTACAAAGTTAGTTTTACAATGTTTATCTATATGACCAAAGTGATTACAGTTATAAGAATAACCATAAAAATATGAGGAATCCATGGTCATAACATTTCTTGGTGCAACATGAGGAATTATTCTAAGCTATGGATTCTTTAAGTTTCTCACCTTGGTGTATCCATCAACATAAACTACCTTTATCTTCTTCTTTTCTTCAAACTTCTTTTTAGGTTCAGCCTTTTTCCTATTAGCTATATTTGAATCTTTCTTTGTGTCCTTGCTAGCTTTCTCCTTCTTTGCTCTTGATTCTTCTTTTTCTTTGAAATTTTCATACAGGTTAATAGATGTACTAGTTGAGGAAATTTTCCCCTTCTCATAACCAACACTTGATCTCTCTTTTGAGGGATTTTGAGAGTTAATCAATTCATCAAGAATGTATAATCCTCTTGTCAACTGTAGTTTTTATTTAGTTGACCTTTGGATTTTTTAAGTTCTTTTCTCAAATCCACTATTTCTACCTCAAGCTTCATATATTCATTAGATTTAGATTGTAGTTTTATTTTGACTACACCTTCCATTATTTTATCCTCTTCAACTTGTGTCTTTAGGCTAATTATCATCTAATCATATTTCTCAAGACTTTTAGACATTTTCTTAGTTTCCTTTTATCCAAGCTTTTTCTACCTTGAGTTATCTTTTCTTAGCTTATCAATCTCATCTAGAGCACAGATGAGTTCACACTCAAGGTCCACTTCTCCTTCTTCTTCTTCTTCATCTGATTCATCAACTTCATCTTGATCTAGATTTATAAAATTTGATCCTACTTTCATGAACATGGATTCATTTTCATTAACCATAAAAGCACAGTCATGATCATCATCTGAACTATCACTATCTTCCATTGAGTCACTATCTTCTTTTGTGTATAGACCTTTCTTGTTCTTGAAGAATTTATTCTTCTTAGGATAGTAGGGTTTTACTATTTTACTACTCTCTACTTACTCCAAGCTATCCTTTTTATTATGAGGGCATTTAGCAGTAAAATGTCCTACTTTACCATAGTTAAAGAATTTAAAGGGTAACTTTCCTCTATACTTTCTAAATCCTCTCTTTAGTCTTCTAAAAAATTTAGCTTCTTCTTCATCAGTCTCTTTAGATTTAGATTTTGATGATTTTTCCTTTGCTTGGTTGGCTACTCTAAATGCATCTTCTCTCTTGAAGGTGTTCATCTATCCCATTCTCATCTCATAGGTTGTGAAGGTTCCATATAACTCATCAATAGTGAGTTTATCTAGATCTCTTGCTTCCTTTATTATAGAGATTTTAGAAATGTATCTTGATGGCAAAGATCTTAAAATCTTTTTGACAATGATTGACTCTTTCATTTCTTTTCCAAGGCCTCTGATTGCATTAACTATTTCATATACCCTAAGGAGGTAGTCTACAATATTTTCCTCTTTACTCATATTAAGACTCTCAAACTTGTCTTTATAAGTTTGTATCTTAGCCTATTTTACCTTTTCATCTCCTTCATAGACACTATTTAGTTTTTTCCATATTTCTTGAGCATTTTAACACTGCATCACTTTGAGAAACTCTAAGTTTGATAGTCCATAAAGAATAAAATTCTTTGCCTTAGCATTTCTCTCATATGCCTTCTTGGTAGCTTGATCATTAGGAATTATAGTAGAGTATATATATCCATATACCATAGACATCTATACATCAAACCCTAATGAAGATAAATATGCTTCCATTCTTATGCTCTAGAATGTATAGTTCGATCCATCAAAAAGAGGTGCTTTATTTGATGAAGATCCTTCTTAACTAGCCATTGTGTTCACTGCTCCAATATCTAATTGAGTTGATTAATATTCTTTCAAGGAACCCTAGGCTCTAATACCAATTTTTAGAACACAACTAGATACTAAGAGGGGGTTGAATCAGTATATCAATTAAAACTAGTCTTTCAATCCTTTTAAATCAAACTCAAAATCATATGCAGATCAAAATATAAATGCATAGGTCATACAAACACAAATACACATGCCAAAATATTTATACATGGAAAACCCAAAGTAAAAAACCATGGTGAGGATAATTATAAGAAGATACTATTCTAATCCAGCCTTATAGTTCAAAGCCTCACTGAAAACCTCACAAGTTACATTTAAGGATACCCATCCTAAGGAGACACCAATCCCCTAATTTAATATCACCAACTCTAAGGAAGCACCCACTCCCTAATCTAAGAACCCACTCAAATTCTCTGATGGAACTAACCTATTAGACTCTTCTATGGAGATATAACTCTAATTAATGAATTAGATTCATACATGAATCTAAATTTTTGTTCTTTGTTATAGTTCTAATATGCAATTAATCATTCTCTACACATTCTCTTTATGCCTTTCTTCCTCTATGCTCCTCACTCTCCCTCTTTGTTACTATGTCTAGATATTTCTTTATTCAACACACTTCATTTCTTTCACCAACCACTCTACTCTATATTCAATTTGGCTCAATAGCAAATGCAATTGATTAACAACATTTTTTTGTCCTAGATATCATATATATATATTAATAAATGATCTAGGGTTTGATTCTTATTTTTGTGTTCACACTCAAATTGTAACAAATCATGCCAATTTCAGAATTTAGTTCATTATGACTTGAACTGTAAGTTCTCATGTTTCGATTCTATTGGCCTACTAGTTGTTGTTCCATCAAAGGATAGACTTGTTAGTGACTTATACAATGGCTGGAGCTAACCATGACACCTTATAATAGATTTCATGCATCACATCATAATTTTAGGTATATTTTATTATCTATAACATTTTTTATACTCAATTTTTGATGCACAAGCTCTTTAATGTATATTTGATCAGTTGGATCAATCAATCTCATTATCTATGTCAAGATTCATGGCTTATATGCAAGTTCTTGCATGTTCTTGTAACTAACCATTTATCTAGACATGGATTTAAATGTTAATAATTGATCTTTCCTTTGGTGCCATAATCTAATGGTCTCTATTAAATTATCTCAAATTTAAAACACATCCATTCAATCACCTTTTGATAGGCTCACATTATCCATTAGATCTTTATATGCTTCCAGACTTTAGCTTTGTCGAGATGTTAAACATCGAGCTCTTTATTCCATCTGAGTCCACTTACTCTGTTGGTTATTTCTCATCCAAGATTTCATGTGCCATTCAATCTCTGAAGATTCACATCCTTTACCTTAACTTGGTCATTAAACTTTGACACTTTGACCTCATCTTGTAGCTTCTTATATCTTTGGATTGCTTCTGCTCTATTGATCTACTCAAACCTACTTGATCTTTAACTTGACATTATGTCGATAAACATCAATAAATTTATAGAATTTGAGTTTATTCAATTTATTATATCTCCTTTGCATGATCACCCATGCACCATCAGATCTTCTGATAAGCTTGATCTCTATACCTATCCAACCTTCAAGGATATGACACTTGGCATAAGTGTGTTTACTCAAACAGACCTTTGACACTTTGAATTCATCATGCTCCATTGTATATTTAATGTTTGATTAAGTGAAAGTCATTTTATCTTCCAAATATCTTGATCATTTATTTTAACATGCTCATTCTCATTGGGTCTCTATTTGACAAGCTCTATGAATGTGACACTTATCACTTATGTGTTGACTTGGAGCACCTTTTGACAATTTGACTTTGCTTCACTCCATTGGATTTTATATATATGATAAATCATGGATAATTTATCAATTTGGGATATAATATAAAGTCTAAGACTTAGGAAATATTAAGTCCTTTTGATCACTGTTCAAGCTAGTAATTACTAGGTCAAGGGGTTAATTTTGTAATTGATGAAAAAGGCTTAAGTTATAGCTTAAGCTACCAGTTTCCAACTATACCAAGTAAACACTAAAATATAACTTTAATTTTTGATGCCATGGCATGAACCCTTACAGTTTTTTAGAAACCCTATCTATTTTGAGAGATAAATAAATCAATTTTAAGCTCATTCCTTCTCCTCTAATCCTACAGACCATATTTATGAAATGCATATGAAAACCCCATAATGGATATTCTATCTATTTTGACTTTAAACATATATAAATGGTCTCTATAAAAGCATGACAACTTTGTATAGTATAACTATGAAACATGATCTTCTCTCCATCAATCTTGCCTGATCCTTTTGACATCAATGACATCCATATTACCAACAAAAGGGTGTTTAATGTAGGTTGGTGAGGTATTATTTTTATACCACCTCAAATAGGGTGCATGGATAATATGGACTAAGCATGATTAAATAAAGTTTTAATGTCCCAATTTTGGCTCCCAATAATTTTTTTTTTAAGATTTAATTATCACCTTAAATAGTATACTATATAACCAATAGTATAAATTTTAAGTTTGACATGGCACCTTTTGAGTGCACATAGGTGAGAAGTTAGGGTGTAACAGTACTATTATCTTTCCCTTATTTTACACACATAATGAATTATAGTTCCTTATCAATCTTAAATTTTAAAAAATATGTTACCAATATTAAAACACCATCATGATTTATCTTCATTATGTGATTGTTGATCTACCATTAAAATTATGTTATTTAAATTATCATTCTACCAAGTGGCCTTATGATAGGTGGGACTAAGAGGTGGGACTGAGAGGTTAAGTATGACAAGTCACCCAAAGAATAGATATTACCCCATGTCTTCTAGACTGTATATGTTTTATACTTGTTACATAGCAATCATTTATTCAATATTCACTGTGTTAATTATAAATGGTAGTCCCCACCCTCTACAAATCTTTGATAGGATATAATAATCGGTGGGACCCACTCAATGAGATTTAAATTAGGTCATTAAAATTAAATTAAAATTTAACATTAAGAAAGCTACCATACATTTTTTTCCTATAAAATAATTTTTTTCCAAAAATATATTCTGCAAGAATATATTAGCCCTTAAATATTTGATGATGTCTAAATTATTAAAAGCTTACACAAGAGCCCTGACATCTAAAGATAGAGAGTAAGTAGAAAAATAATTTTTAAATAATTTTTACATCCATAGACATGAATAATGTAAAGCAATTATATTTTGATGGGTGTTTTAAAAAGTGTAATAATGGGTGATGGAAGAATCCCCTTGCTACATCTAAATAACAGCCATGTAATAGATTTAGTATCTATGATTTATAATAATAAGGGTGCCATGCACTAAGTCCTTGTATTCATTATAAAAGATAAGTATTTAGAATAGGATAAAATTATCATTGTGAGGATGAAATAACATGTATAAAAATATACTTTGTGCATATACGTATAAGGTAGTTTGCTATCTGTATAGGGAGGAGACATTTTGTTTCATGAAAAGCTTTAGAAATGGTGAAATTATAGGGAATGGATAGGAAATACAAAATATGAAAGTGGTGTAAGATAAAAAGGTGCACTAAGTGGTCATGATGAGGGCCAATGACAAGCTCTTTCATGTGATATCAAACACTATAAATCCCATATCATACACCAAACATAGATATTGGTCAATGGTTGAATTTATATGAATTTCATACATTACAATGGGGTATGTAGCTTGTAAGGTGAAAACATCATTGATTGGTCATTTTATATTATAAAGGGTTAATGAGGACATCAGGAGCACTAATTTGATTATGATAGACATAAAAAAAATAGTTCAACTTTGGATTATTTAAAATCCATTCAATATATTTTTTAATCAGTACAATTATATAATCCACCAATCAACCAGTATAATCAAACATTAAAAAACAACTACATCCTTTACCAATAAAATTGATACACCCAATTTTTCTCTAGGACCAATCAAATATACATAATCCATTCCAAATCAAACAACTATAACCAACAAATAAAACCACTTAAAATGTTAGAATAATATTAAATATTAAAATTTTGAAGACTTATGATTAATGCATCAAGGAAATCAAGGGCGAGGACATTTTGGATTTCCCACTCTTTTCCCACTTAATCAATTCATTTAATTTTAGAGGTGAGGGTCCCTTCCTAATAAGGCCCATTAAAATTATCTTTGCACGCCATGTGTTATCAAACTACATATAAAAATTATTAATTTCTCTATAAATTGAAGAGTCCAATGTCTCCCAAGTCTCAATGTCAACAACCTTTGAATAGCCAAATACTAATTAATTTACTTATAAATAACACTTAACTATTCTAATTAAGTTACTTATAAATATTATTTAACTAGTTAAAATCTCTTGAAACTGTGAGAATTTTTCACTAACATAACCCTAATATTTACATCAAAAAATAAAATGAAAACAAACTTTCACCAAAGTACTCTAAAATTTAACTTAAAATAAAATAAGTAAATAGTTTATATTCCCTTAACATCTCTAATAATTTCTCCATTTTTGCTTCATGTTTATTTCATATAAATTAAATTAAATTAAAACTAGCAGTTTCCCTAAAGGTGCAAGTCATGTTAGAAGTTATTTGATATCAACAGTCATACAACACATGAAACCCTTAAATGGTGAACTTATCTAACATTTTCCATGAAACATCAATCTGATATTTTAATGGGGGTGATGGTGGAAAATAAGATGTGTTAACTCATATGGCATGGCAATGAGATATGTGGGGAGGAGACATCACATTTCATATTGAACTTGAATAATGATGAAGTAATGCAAAAATTCAAGGCCATAAAAAACATCAAAGTGGTGAGAGATTCCAAGGTGGGATAAGCAATGTGAGGGTTATGACTTCATGATATATAAAAGTGGGATTTTGTAAGTGAAAGAGTGTAAATCGCTAGGAGTATTGCACATGAAACCAATGACCACTCAAATTGTTTCACCTTTTGTGCACAAAGTGTTAAGTAACAATAATTTGATATTACTAGTAGAGGCGACAAGGTAGTGTGTTATTAATATTTTTAGTAATGGTATATGTTGCTATTTATATTAATTATATTTATATTATATATATTAAAATATATAAATAATATTAATATAAGATATGATATAAGAAATTATATTATATTTTAAATATATATTATCATAAATTATAATAATAATTAATATAAATATATTATAATTAATAATATATAGGTCATTATATGTAGTATAATAATATCATAAATTATTATAAATTACATTATACATATAGGTGTAATGTTATTATATATATATTAAATATTATAAATTTATATTATTTATTAAATAAGATAATGCTAGTTGTTGAGCAGTCTATTCTTGGCATGTACTAAAATATAATCCTTTGGCACAATTTGGAATAGTTACATGGTTAATGGAGAATTATTTTCATTTATTAGGGTTTTTTTATTTTTAATAAATTAACAACTTTTGTTTTTCATTTTTAAAATTGTGATATTTTCACAGTTTCCATCACCTAATAGGAAACTACTTTGAAATTAGCAGGAATCGATCCTCAATTACTTGTTAGATTTTTACAATGCCCATGGATATTGATGTTATCAATGGATATCAATTGATGTATGAATTGATCAAAGGCTCAAATGTATGAATGAGTGAGCATTGTTGCATGATTAAAATTTTATTTAGTAATATAAGAGATTTTACTAATAATATATTACCTATTTTATTGTGTACTATATAGTATATACTATATTATATTATTATATAAAAATAATATATATATATATATATACATATTATAAATAAATATTTTATTTAATAATAAAATATAAATATGCATTACATAATATAATAAGTAATATCATTATAGTATATTATATTAGTATACTAAATTAAAAAATAATGTATTATAATAATTATATTTTAAATAAATATTCTATTTAACAATATATAATATAATTTAAATAAATATTAGATAATATAATAGGTGATATATCATTACTAAAATATATTTATTATAATTTATTTCTAAATACAATTAATGACTATTATTTAAACCTTGCTTTGTTGTATGAACAAAAATTCAAAAAATAGAAGATCCACTAACTTATAGATCCATATACATATGGAAAAATGAAGAACCATGTGGATAATAGATCAAATGGTGTGTTTAAACCATGTATAGATTTTTTTTCACCACCAAGTAAAATTTGGAAGCATACACAAGGCCCATGAAGTGTTTGACATAATGGCTAAAACAAAATTAGTTTCATGGAATGTTATACCTCCAAGATATGGACATAATGGTTACCCTAATTGACATTTTAAGGCTTTTGAATTAAATGTGTTGAGTAGATGTCATCTCTTAGAGTTCCAAGGTTTTATGGTATACAAAAATTGGGTTCTCTAAAAAATCCCCTGAGGCATTTAAGCAAATGAAATTTACATAAGTGGTTTCATGAAATGATATGGTTATAAGTCTAATCCACTTTTGACAAAAGTATTTACAACGAGTTTTTCAAATTATCAATGGATATGTGGTGGTTGTGCAATTGTATTTATATTTTTTTATTGTTATAGCTAACCCATCATGAAGAAGTAACTTCAACTATTTTTTTCGTTATGATTTGGTTTATTGTTGAATAGTTGAAATATAATACAATAGTTGATTTATTGTTAATTATGTAAAATCCATTATATAGCATATCTTACAAGTTTTTTTTTTAGCTTTTTTTTATAAATTTATAAAATTTTCCATTTCTTTACCTGTGGTGATGCATTAAGTAGTAAAGGTAATGTATTAGGATGACTATTTGTAAATACTTTGGTTACTTTCAGCACAAACTACATGGCTCATTCAATTTCATTGGTATAAATTACTATAGCTCATGTTATACCATTGGTGCTTCATATTTTATAAGATCACCCAACCATGATTACTTACAAGATAGTTTAGCCATTTCCACAGGTTAAATCCAAAGACAAATAACCTTTTTATGAGATTTATTTTTATTTTTGGACTTTAACTAACATAATATACTCACTTTTTTATTTAACTCTTTTGACACATGAAAAATATGGCATCCCCATTGGATCATAGGTTTGTGCATCTTTAAATTTTAATGTATAAAATAATCCTTAACAAATTAATATTAAAAGTGCAGATTGGCTCTCCATAAGTTGTGAAATATTGCAGCATATTTTCTTGACCATCTAAGGGTTAACATAAAATGCACTAAAAAATAAGTAAGGTACTATGAAATTATTTTAAAGTGAGGAAATAAATAGTAATTTATCCTATTTACTTTGTAGGTGAGGAAGAAAAATTTTAAAAATAATTTTTTATTATTTGTTATTTCTTAAAACATGTTGGTTCTAATAGAAACAACACCTCCAGTACTATTGTAAGGCCATAGGCAAGATTTAATTATTGAATATGGGGCTTATAATCACATATAGGTATTCTTTATAATATATGTTTATATAAGGCTATATGTTGCCTTTAAAATCATTGAATACTGAGAGACAAAATGTTGATTGAATGATAAACTAAAAAAATAAATCCTCATCTTTTATGATTGATAATATATGGTAAACTAATAAGAAAATTATTGAATACTAATGATTTTGAACCTGCAAACTTATATCATATGTACCCACCATTTTTGTTTGGTATGAGTTTTGGAATGGAGAAGTTATTGGATTATCTCAAGAACTAATATTCCAACCCACCTATATTCATAATAGAAAATGGTATTCTAAAATATTATTTGTTTTATTTATTTAATTTTCTTTTTAATGCACAAGGTTAACATGGAAACTATGTTTTGTTCCTACAAAGATTTGGTAATGAAGGGAATGACAAACTCCCTTTATTAAAAGTGTTTAATGATACATTCTGAGTAGATTACATGGAAGACACTCTCAAGTACATAGAAAAATCAATAACATCTATAATCTAAGATCTGAACCCTTTCTTTCAAGAGTTAAAAAGTGTTATGATCATAAAATATGGTTTGTGCCATTTATACTAAATTTTACTGTTAATGAATTACCTTTAGGAGAGGAGTAGCTGTGCATGTATATTTTGTTTGGTCATTGCTAGATAATTTTTAATGGATTTATGGACACACTTACAAATTTGGTTTTTACCATTTGAATTACAAAAATGGGTTACAATGACATCCCAAGTTATATGCCCATTGGTATGGAAACATTTTGAAAGGAAAGAGCATAGTGCATAAATAGGAAATCTAAGAGAGTTTATGGAAAGTTATGCTAGAAAAGCTACCCGATCTTAATACTACGTAGTACCCATCTATGCCTTAGAGTAGGCATTGTTATGTGTTACAACAAGAGTTGATAAATGGGGTTATGGTTAGTTTTTATAAGATGATTGGAATAATTTATACTTTGAGCTCATTAAATATATGTGAGACTAAAAAAATATAGTCAGGCACAACTCATATGTGATGATTTTAGGCCTTGATGTGTAGCTCATATATGGTTTACTATAGTATTATATCACTAAAAACAAAATTGTTTTCACATTAGTATTTTGACTTGATATTCAACATACCTTTCAGCCTTAAAAATTTCTTGGTCATCTAGATTTCTAGCAATTATGTGGTGAATTAAAACAACCCCCCAAAAAATTTATAATTGTATATCAAAGTACATTTTGGATGCATATGGTACCCAATCACCTCACTTGTTGCTACAAGTCATAAACATTCAGTGCACTCACATACACACAATTTGAACTAAAGGAGGTGAATTGAGGTAATTAGCTAGAGGTAAATACATATAAAAGGGGTTATGGGGAAGTGTGTTACTTTAATATATATATTATGGGGTTTGGGGCCTATCAGTGTATGCATACATGTAAAATACTTGAATGCCATATGTGGCACTCATACTTCCACATATGATCATTTCTAGGTCATTAACCCTAGGTAAATACCTCACTCTTCTCAGTGGGTTTCAGTCTTACTCAAGGATGTTTAAGTTTATATATTAGTTTAAATATGAAGGATAACTTGAACATCCTAATTTATCATTTATGTTAACATAGGTTTATGTTGAAATTTTAGGTTACTAACCTCATATTTAAACATAATTCAGAAAAGTAATCATAATCATCAACTAAAAATCAATACATCACATACAGATTCATAATCATTCATATAATAGAAATTAGTATTACATAAATATAAAATAAATTTAAAAATCAAGGTTTCATAGTGATATCGATTGAGGTCATAAATGCCTCACAATGTTTAAAGTCACCACACCATTATTTAAATAAATCATACATCATTCATTTACTAAACATGGATGTCATTTTTTAGAATAATGATTAATGATATAGTTATGATCAATATGATTTTTCATCAAATATCCTATAGGTAATCTATAAATGAATCTATATAACAAAATTATATTGGCATATCCAATGGAACATTATAAAAAATAGGATCAAGACATTATTCATCTAAAGTATCCAATCAATTAGTCCTTAAATATTTATTTACTTCAAGTGAATGGATATATGTATTAATCCAATAGTTAAGTAATTTTTAGACAACTATAAAATAAAGGAATCAATTATTTACACATAATGTTTCTATTATTATCTAAGTAAATGCATACATAATGAACCATCACATTCTAAAATTAAACTCATATTTAATTAAACTAGAAGAAAGCCAGAAAATGGCTCAAAAATAATAGAATACAACACAATAATATGTAACCAAATTTAGTTGATTTTCAAGTTTATTGGAACCCAAATAAAATGTTCTACTTAAGGAACTTTTACAATTTTTTTTTGGGAAAGCATGTTCATATATCACAAGGGAAAATATAAGCATACGCAACCCAAGGAATAGAAAATAACAAGCATGCATGCTTTAATTATATAATTATGCAACATTACATGAAGTAGAAACATTATGCAACATAATTATTTCATCTAATTGATTCACCATGGTGTTATTAGACTTAAACAATTCATTTAAGATCTTTCCACTTCACTTTGTTACATAACTATACTATGCAAAAATATTAGACAAGATTATGAAATATCTTGATTAAGTAAAGGAGTTAAATTAACTTTTGATTCATTTCATATTAAATTCAAGCAAAATTAATATTTTTTAGATATGATATATGCATCATACATACCTTGCATGCAACCAAGTATGTATGAAATGAGAGTTAGAAGGAAGGATTTTGATTTGGTTTTCCGCATGTGCCAATAACTAATACTTTTGAATAGTTTATGCATAGATGAAAATGATTAAGAATCCCATATACATGTATTTATGTAATTATATTTACCATAATAATGTGATAAACCAAAGGTAACTATTAAACTTAGTTATCATACATAAATTAAGATTATGTATTTCTAAATTAGAACAACATAGTATGTATCTAATTGACTACATAATCTAACCAAAAGATTATTCTTGCATTGGAATAGAAAGCTAAAATTTCTAATCAATTAAACACAATATGTGTTTAATAAGTATAGTGTAATTATCTAAGTAAAGCCCTACTTAGGATAACATCCATAGATCAATTTGAATATCCATATTATCTATTTAAATTGGGGAATCAATACTACAATTATTGTTTAAATTACCATATACAAGAATCTATAATAGTTCAACTCGATTATAAATTAACATTGGAAGAGAATTTTTGCAATTGATAACATTAACAGAATACTTTATCAATATTAAAATTAAAACAAATAACTAATAACTTAATGTACTTGAAGTGTATCACCTTCAGAAACCTATATCAAATTAACCATCTTACCCTTAACATTCAACTTCCATTTTAATTCCACATCCCATTATTAACATAGGTTAGCATTAACATGATTAACCCATAATAATCAAGATTACATAATACCTAGCTCAAATGTTAATACTAAAATATACTGAGTAAATAAACATATTTAACATAATTAAATCATTACCAACTTACTTCAAGCATATGTGACATCACTGAAGCATGGAGAAGGAAGTGAAGGAACTGAACAAGCTCTCCCAACCATCCCTATGATCCAAACCATCAATAGACCTCACCACCCTAACCATCATCAGGATTGTGGTTATGGAAATTAGGGATATGAAGTAAATTCTAAACAATTGGATTTTTCAACTAGAGGACATATCGGTAATAAAATAATACAAGAAAGACAATGATTCCATTTCAAGGTGAGATGGGAATAATTAATATTTCTACAATATAGATCAAAATTAGGGATGGATAACATGGCTACCAAATTATATAGAATGTATTAATAATTAATCCATTTTATAGTCTTCGAGTTAACCACCTTGGATCCCCATCCAAGTTAAGGTCAGCCTTAATCATCTCGACTGTCAATGTATACCAGTACATAATATACCCATTTATTTTAATCATTTAGGTCTAGTCTATGAATGGTAACCAAACAACATACAATCAAATAATGAACCACATAAACATCTAAATAAATCACTTAATTTATTCAAACCAGAATATAACATTCCAAAGTTTACAAGCTCAACACAAACCTAAATGTTTCATATAAACAAATGCAAACTCCTTCAGACTTCTTTGATACCTCTTAGGCTTAGGTAGAATAAAAACATACATATTCATGTAATTGTAATAGATTTAGGTCATTAAGTCTTTCATAGGATCCAACACACAAATCAATAACTTAAATTATATAATAATTAAACATTAACCATAGTCAAAGTTTTTAATCACCAAAACTCATTCAACTAATGCATTAAATAATAACCACAAAGTGATATGGAATGCAATCAAATATATCAATGAAACCCATTGAAATTTAAGACCAGGGATAATAACATACATAATTAACATATATTCATGATCTCCTATACAAATTATATAAATGTATTCATCTTGTAGCCAAAGGCAATCATAAAATCCCAATCAAAAATCATAACACCGTGATCAAAACACAGCCAGGAACAACCCAATCATATTAAAAGGCCACAACATATACACATTCAACATATTTAATAATATAAAATGCACACTTTAATATTAAAAACCCAATAGCACCTGAATAATAAACACAATCAATAACAAAATCTCAATTGATGTTATCAAAGAGATTCATGTCATGGTTATATATTACACAATCAAAGATATGACATAAAAACCCAAAAAAGATCAATATAATGCAATCATGAGAATATAACACAAGTGAATAACATTATCATTTTACAAAATTATTCATTATAACTACAAGCTTAGTAAACTAATAAGCAAAATATTCTAAAAAGGAGTCTATACAAAAACCATGTTAATTAATACTTCCATGATTCGAATATAACAAGCATAATTATATTAAAAACAAAATGATAATAAATGAATACACAGTCAAATATACCATAACCAAGTCTAAACCAAATATCAAGTGGTTCTAATGAACATAGTTACAGTCGTATTTGTTGTGCATAACACATACCAAAAACCTATCAACCCATAATAATGAAATCCCAAGTCAAAACATGAGCCATACAATATAAAGGAAAATATAGTCATCATTTTGAAAACCAAACCAACCTTTAGGGTCTTAACATATAGCCCAAAATAAATCAACACATTTTTATAAAAACCAAACACTCCAATAGGAATTTTCTATATTATTCCACATAATGATATATATACATATATACAAATGGATTCAACCAACCAAGTCAACATAGCAACATATACTTACATAAAATGAAGCCACATAACTTATACAAATAGGCATAAAGCTATATGTTCACGGTGAGCCCAAGAAACCACTGACCATCCATTTAACATAGAATAGATAAACCCTATGGGGTATCAAATCATAAAACCAATTAAACACTTCCATACACACAGGGTCAAGAAACACTTGAGATTTAATAGAAAAACATGGATTCAAACAATAAGACATCCACGTGTGTGTGTGTGTGTGTGTGTGTGTGTGTGTGTGTGTGTGTGTGTGTGTGTGTGTGTGTGTGTGTTCATTTACAATTTATATAAAAATGCAACATTGATTATATCAAATCCTTTGAAGGTCTACATATGCATCTGCAAATCCTAAGACTTCCAGCTGCATATGTAACCTTTTATTTTTCTAAGATATATCAACAAAATCAAAAGGAAATAGGCAAAAATGTGACTCACCCAAAAATTTAGAGAGAGAAATCTCAAAATCCAATAAGATAAAAACCAAAACCTCTAACTTTCCAAGTCATGTCCCAAAAATCTAGCATGGCCACCATAAAAACCAATTGAAATCCCACTATTCTCCTCATTTTTCTTCCATCTTCTCAACCCCATAAACTCTTCTCATCTATCATCCAAATCCCCATTCCATCCATCTATTTTCCCCATACCCATTCAATGTCTACATTAAATTAAGGAGATAGAAATCCTCCTACATTCCTTAAGGCAATCCCTGCCAAATTCACCATGAATACAATGATCATTAATTGACCTATATCAAAATCTCAATCCACCAACCCCAAATGTTAACCAATGAAAATGCAAGTTAGATTTTAAACCATGTAATTATAATTAATAAAATGGATCAACATCATAACCCCTACCACTTATGCCATTGACCATAATAAATGACAATAAAATAATTAACATATTATGCCATCGACTCTATGTTGATTCAAATGAACTAGTTAAACCATGATTAACATTAAGGTCGATGCCAATAAAAAATGGAACTAAGCCACTTAATAAACATGCTACCACCTTAGGATATAAGGTATTCATAAAGTCTAAGGGTTAGTCAAAGGGTGTGAAGGGTAAGTCTAGGTAGGTCTTATGTAAAACATCCATTTAGGTGAGTAGGGTCCATGTAAATGTGTAGGAGTGGATATGAGTTTATATATAAGGGTAAGGTTGGAGTAGGTCATGTATATGGGATAAAATATTATTGTTATAATGATAACAAAAATTAATGACTTGTGATAAAAGATAAAAGTATAATAGCATAAAAAAAATGTGACAAGAATTAATGTTAGAATAATGACATAATTGATGACCAATTGAGATGTGTAAAGGATATAAACAAAACCAAAAAACAATATACCTATTAGAATTATCTGACTACTTAAAATTATTTTAGTACTAGATGTACCATTGCTAACATCTACCTAGCTCATAGATAGTACCTGCAACCATCAAAAGTGCATCAATAGTACCATATCAAAAATAAATAAATAATTATATATTTTTAATAATATCAACTATAGTAATAGTCCATAAAATTATCAAGTATAGAATTAAAAATATAGTCTAAATACCAATTCAATAAGTACCATCATATATCCAACTAAAGTAAATAACTAGTAGTTAGATTTACAATAACAATAATAATATTTTTTTAACTATAAAATAGATCATAAAAATGTGGGATCGTAACATCCTCCCCCTTTGAAAGGGATCCATCCCAGTGACTTAGTCAAAAATACATGCATAATGTTTCTTGAAAATATGTGTATCTTCCTAACTATCAATCATTTTGCTTAGTGCATCATATTACACCAAAACTATTCTATATGTTTGTTTCATAACTTAATGTTATGATGGTACAATATTCTCACTAGTTCTAATTGGATCTTTTCCTCTTCCATGACATGTAAATGAGTCCAATCCAAAGCATGATATGGACCAAGTATATAATTTATTAGCAAATCAACATGAAATACATCTTGAATCCTTGATAGAGAAGGAGAAAGACCCAGCCAGTAAGAAACATGACTAATATTTTCCATAATGTTGAAAGGTCTAACAAATCATGGAGTTAACTTGGAAGCCTTACCAAACTTTATAGAAATTTTTTGTGATCTCACATGTAGAGAATCTTTGTCCCCCATGTTGATTTCACATGGATTTATCTTTTGATTAGCATATCTCTTTTACCGATCTGAAGATATTTTTAAATTTTGCCTTATTAACTCCATCTACCTATTATATTCCAACTATAACTCTATTTTTTAATGCATCCCAACCAAGTAGAGTTCTACATTTATGCCCATATAGAGCTTCAAATGAAGCTACTTTTATTACATAATGGTATGAATTATTATATGCAAATTCAATTAAATGGAGGTAACCTTCCCATTTAGTTTACTAATCTATGATGTATAGTGCAACATATATTCAACCACTTGGTTGAGCCTTCAATTTGTCCATTCATTTTTGGATGATATGAAAAAATAAAATTCAGCCTTGTTCTAAAGGCTTCAGTTAATGTATGCCAAAACCTTGAAGTAAATATCTTATCCTAGTCTAAAATAATCATTTCAAGTATGCCATAAATTTTAACCACTTCCTTCATGAAGTGTTCTATAAACATAGAAGCATCATTCATTAAGATTCCAGTAATGAAGTGGCTGATTTTAGTGGCCTTATCAGTCACCACAAGGATTGTATCATGCTTGTTGCATGATTTTGGCAGACCCATAATAAAACCAAGTGAGACTACAACCCATTTACCTCTTGGATCATGAGGGTATAATGGCCCTCCTAGATGGTAGTGTTTATCTTTAACCCATTGGTACTCCAAGCATTTTTTTATCAAATTAGTGACATCATGATTCATTCTAATCCAAAAATAGAGCCTTCTTAGCTCATGTATCATCTTTATAACCCTTGAATGAGCATAATAAGGTGATGTATGCATTTACTTAAGAATAAAAATTTTCAAGTCACCAAAATTGGGTACATAAATTCTACCTTATGCCTTACAAGGTCATCTATTGCAATATAAAAATTAAAAAATCTCTTTGTTATAATCTCGTCAGCTAGACCTACTCTTACATCATGGTAGAATTCATCAATAAGTTATTCTAAAATAACACTTCTAAAATTTCCCTGTAATACCAACAAGGTAGCAAGGTATGTGTATCTATTGAGTACATCATCCACATGATTTTCCTTGCCTTTGACATATGATATGTCCATGTTAAAATTGATTTAAAATACTAGCCACCTACATTGGCATGCATTTAAATCATCTTGAGAAAATAAATACTCAAGACTATGGTGATTAGATTTCACCTTGAAAGGCTTTCCTAATAGGAAATGTTTTCATTGTTTGAGTGCATGAATAATGGTAATAAGCTCCATGTCATGTGTAGGATAATTATTTTCATGATCCTTCAATTTTCATGATCATAAGCCACCACATTTCCATCTTGGGTCAAGATGCCTCCATATCCTTCTTTAGAAGCATCAACCCAAACTTCAAAGTTACCATTTGGGTTTGAAATGATAAGAATAGGTGTTGATGTAAGTAGCACTTTTAGTTTTTTAAATTCCTCCTCACACTGAGGGGTCTACACAAATTATTACCTTTGCATTACAAAGAGGTAATGGGATAATCCATACTACAATTTTTTTTAACAAAATGCTGGTAATATCCATCCAAACCCATGAAGTTGTAGACTTTATGTACATTGGTAGGAGTAGGCCTATCTTGAGTAACTTTAATTTTCATGGGATCAATAATGATACCCTCTTTATAAATAATGTGTCCTAAATAATAAATTATATATTCATAAAATGCACATTTGGAGAGCTTTTCATATAACTTATGTTGTCTTAGTCTTTGCAAGATCAAATGAAGGTGTTGATTATGCTCAACCTCATATTTAAAATAAATGAGAATGTCATCAATAAAAACTAGCACAAACTTATCCAAGAAGTCTATAAATATATTATTCTTAAGATTTATGAAAGCTACTAGTGCATTAGTTAGGCCAAAAGGTAGAACTGTGAACTCATAATGTCCATATCAATTTTTAAAAGTTATTTTATGAATGCCCTCTTCTTTAATTTTGAGCTAATGGTAGTCTTATCTCAAATAAATATTTGAGAAGAATACGTCACCCCTCATTTGGTTAAACAAGTCATCAATCCTAGGTAAAGGATAATGGTTTTTTATTTTTACCTTATGTAGCAAGTGATAATCAATGCAAAGCCTCAATGTACCATCCCTTTTCTTCATAAAGACCACCAGAGCACCCCAAGGGGACACACTTGGTAGGATGATTATACTATTTAAGAGTTCTTCTCGATGAAATTTTAACTCTTGCATGTAATCCACATTAATACGGTATGGGGATTTAGAAGTAGGGGTAGATCTATGCTTGGTATCAATGGAGAAATCAAATTCCCACTTAGGCAGTAAACCAGGTAGTTTCTCAAGAAAAACATCCATGAATTCCCTCAATATAGGAAAATATACACATACTAACTCATTTTCCTTGGGTAGATCCTATATTTGGACTATGTATATCTTATAACCTTTCCTTAACAACCCTTTTCAGTTGTAAGGCTGAGAGTGTTTTACATCTTACAGACCTTTTCATGCCTTATAATTCTATAATTTAGCTAAGGTCATTGATGCACTGCACTCTTTTTCCCACATAATCAAGTATGGATTGGTGTTCATGTAGCCAATCCATACCAAGTATGAGATCACAATACCCTAAAGGCATAAGAAAAAAATCACCTTGATCTTAAAAACACCAAGATCAAGTTCTTCTTGCTCCAAGCACTCAATAATAGGCACTTTCTTGTCGATACCAAACTCAACCTCCTAACTTTATCTTATCAATATGGGTTCAATTTTACATTGAGTTGTAGAAAAAAGAGAAATAAATTAATTTTTTACACCTAAATCAATCAATATAGTCAATGGAAAACTAAATATTACACCTTTGGTTTTAATTGGAGTGGCCTACCAATAAGCATTATGATTATCAACAACAGCATATACATTGTGATTTGCTATTTGGCCTAATTTCAATTTAGGATAGTCATTTTTATAGTATTTTTCACCATATTCCCAATAAATAATAGGTCTATAAGATGCCATCAGAATAATATTATCACCCATAGTAGGTCCACATTGGTTGCTTTGATGTTTCTTCTTATATGAACCAGATTAAAAAGGATCCATGGGACTTGAAATTTTCTATTTTGATTAGAAAACTTGACAAATTTTTTATTTCCACATAAAAATCTATGGTTTTGATCTAATTTCTAAAATATCTTATTCAAGGGAGAGAGGCTTTTGGCTTTAGAATGTTGCCTGTTTGTCTTAAATTCTTGTCTTACCTTTTGGTGAGACTTTTCTTTTTCCTCAGCACTATAGGCTGATTCAATTATTGTAGCCAAAGTCCTTGGTTTTTTCATATTGATGTCATTCATCATTATTTCCTTGAGCCCATATTTTAACTTAATTATCTTGGTTTATTCATCATGCATATAGTTCACATGATGCAGCAAATTCAAAAACTTGTTTTCATACTCAACAACATACATGTTTTCTTGCTTTAAAAGCTAAAAATTGGTGATTTTTTGCTCTTTATAGTTTTTATTCAAGTATATTTTGTGAATTTGAGTCTCAAAAATGTACCAAAATAGGTTGAAGGGCTGATATCCTTCAATAGCACAAAGGTGATTCCACCATAAAGCTCCAAGACCAACTAGTTGATAAGTTGCCACTCTAGCTTTCACATTTAATGACATGTTATGCAAGTTCAAGTATTTCTACTAGTGTACCAGCCATGCATCAATTGCATCACCTAATTCCTTGCCTAAAAATGTAGATTGTAGAATCTTCTTTAGCTATTTGATGATTGGGTCAACTATGGTCAAAGGTAGTTCTTGAATCACAGTTCCTTTTACTTGACCCATTTCCAATCTAGGTTCTTCCTCTTGGGATATCCCTTTAATATTTTTTAATATTTCCTTGAAAGGTGTTAAGGGATGTCAATATCCCACTAAGGATATCCTCATGTTTGTCAATTGGATTCCTCTCGACTACATCAGCATTGGGTACCTCAATATTGTTGTCAGTATTATTCATAGGTATCTCTTCTTGGTTATGAATGGGGATGTAGCCATGATGACCCCTTCCTCATCCTCTACCTTTTACCATAGTTGGGTTGACATTAAAATGGTTTTCATGGATTTTATCTCCACTTGATTGCATTTTAACCATCTTGATAATTACAAGTGATAACTTAGTATATTACAAAATTTTAAGAAGAAACTCATTCCCAAAGTTCCCTAGAGTAGAAAACTACTCTGATACTAGATGAAACAACCCCAAAAAAATTTTGAATTGTATATCAGAGCACATTTTGGATGCATATTGGACCCAAATACCTTGATTTTTTTTGTAAGCAATAAACATTCAGCATACTCATATATGCACAACTTGAACCAAAGGAAGTGAACTAAGGTAATTAGCTAGAAGTAAATACATACAAAAGGTGATATGGATAAGTGTGTTAATTTATAGATATTTTATGGGGTTTGGGGCATATCAATTTACGTATACATGGACAAGACCTGAGTACCATATGTCGCACTCATACTTCCACATAAGACCATTTCTAGGTCCTTAACCCTGGGTGAATACCTCACTCTCCTTAGTGGGTTTTAGTCCCACTCAAGGATGGTTAATTTTATGGATTAGTTTAACTAGAAAGGATAAATCAAGCATCCTAAGTTATCATTCAGGTTAACATAAGTTTATTTTAAAATTTTAAGTTAATAACCTCATATTTAAACATAATTTAGACAAGTAATCATAATCACCAACCAAAAATCAATTCATCACATGCAGATTTATAATCATTCATACAACAAAAATTATTATTTCATAAAGAGAAAATAGATTTAAAACTCAAGGTTCCATAGTGCTACTAGTCGAGGTCAGAAGTGCCTTATGGCCTTTAAGGTCACCACACAATTATTTAAATAAATCATACATCATTTATTTACTAAATGTGGATGCCATTATTTAGAATAATGATTAATGATATAGTTATGATCAATATCATTATTCATCAAATATATTATAGGCAATCTAGAAATGAATCCATATAAAAAATGTATATTGGCACAGCCAATACGACATTATAAAATAAGAGAGATCAAGACATTATTCATCTAAGGTATCCAATCAACTAGTCCTAAATTATTTATTTACTTCAAGTGAAGGGATCTATGTATTGATCCAATAGTTAAGTCATTTTTAGATAGCTATAAAATAAAAGAATAAATTATTTACATATAATTTCTCCATTATTATCTAAGTAAATGCATAAATAATAAACCATCACATTCCAAAATTAAGCTCGTATTTAATTAAACTAGAAGAGATCATCAAATGGTTCACAAAAAATAAAATAAAACACAATCATATGTAACTAAATTTAGCCAAATTTCAAGTTAAGTGGAACCCAAATAAAATGTTCCACTTAAGGAAATTTTATAAGTTTCTATTGGGCAAGCATGTTTAGCTATCAGAAGAGAAAAACTAATCATACGCATCTCAAGGAATAGAAAAATACAAGCATGCATGTTTCAATTATATAATTATGTAACATTACATGAATTAGAAACACTATGAAACATACTTATTTCATCTAATTAATTCATAATGGCATTATTAGACTTAAATAATTCATTTAAGATATTTTAACTTCACTTTGTTACATAACTATGCTAGCAAAAATATTAGACAAGTTTATGAAATATCTTGATTAAAAAATAGAGTTAAATTAACTTTTGATTCATTTCATATTAAATGCAAGAACAAAAGTAATAATTTTTATATTTGATATATGTAACATACATATCTTGCACACAACCAGGTATGTCTAAAATGAGAGTTAGAAGGAAGGATTCTTATTCAGTTTTCCACATGTACCAACAACTAGTAATTTTGAATAATCTATGCATAGCTAAAAATGACTAAGAATACCATTATTTCAATGAGTTTCAGCTTATATTTCAAGAAGGGAAGAAGAATAAACTAAATATGGTTATGCTTGAAAAACCTATTCAACTTTGCATGCATTGAATCAGATGATTGTGAAGAGATTCTCTTTGGTTTGGGAGGATGACCTACAAATAAGACAACACTAAAGCAAATGGCTAGTTAGATAGATAATTGGGTGGATTTCCTAGCACTAGCTAGATCCTAGAAGTAAGAGCTTCCTCAGGATATATCAATCCACATGTTTTAAATAATTAAGTTTATGAACAAAATATAAATTACTTGCATCAATAATTAAAAGGGATTGAATTGAACACAAGAAATTCTTGATAAAAAAATAGACTAGAAATGACTAATGCAATAATAAGTGGATCAATATTAGTGCTAAATGGCCTGGGTCTATTTCAAAAAATTAGGTAGGGGTCTATGAACAAGTGAGGACATAGAAAATAATATTTGGTTGAGGGTAGGTAGGTGGAAATAGTTTACTATAATCTCCTACCATAGTGACCATCGATAGTTAAGGTGATCATTGGTGATCAAGCTAACCATTAGCAGTTGGAAAGACCGTCGATGGTTGGGATAAATATTAACAATTACTGTGTGCAAGTTTGGGTTGGTAAATGGTCAGATTGATAAAATCATAAAGTTAAATTTTGAGAGATGGGTTGGTGTTAGGTTGAGTGTGAAAGACAAGTAAAGTAATTGAATATGAGAAAATAAATACTTATCTTGTAGAAGGCTAATCAGTTAGATGCTTGAGGTGGTTGACTTGTTGGTGGAATCTGACATGATTTTGATAGAGTAATGATACTTGATGCATTGGTAGAGTGATGATGGAAAATTGGCTCTTTGATGTTAACTCTAGATTGGCTAGATTACTAATGATGATTGACCTTTAAAAGGGGAACTCTAGATGCACAAGCTCTTGATAATAATTGTAGATGGATTTTACCTCTCTACTCCTTTCTTTTTATAGGTAAGCAAGGATAATTATAGCAAGATATTAACTGAGACTTCTAATTATAACTCATGTATGTAATAGCTTATACATGGATTTAGATGAGTTATATTTAGAAAATCAAGGTGGATAGATTACATGTTGTTGGTTAAGGAGGTGCACCTTGACCGTTAGTGGTCAAGGTGACCATCAGCAGTCATCCTGACCATTGACAATCGAGGACTAAGGCAAAGAGGGGGTAAAAGGGTAGGTTAAGTTAGTTGGTAAAACTGACCATTGATTAGGCTCAATTAGTGATCAAAAGGTGAAATTGGTCTAAAGGGGGTCCTAAGGTAGTCTAGGGGAATTGTGACATTCAAAATCATGGTGTGCAAATTTATGATGTCTATATTTTACCCCTTTTTATAATGTGTCTTTGAATCAACAAGATGCACAATAAAATTGATTTCTAGTCGAAGGTTTGGTTACTCAAGTATGGGAAGAGGTGTTACCCTTCAAACTAAGAGTCACTGAAGTAAAATAGAATCAAGTATGAGTTAGATAAGGTGGATAAAGGTGAACATCATGAAGGTGGGTTCTAGGTTGGGCATTTGAGGTGAAAATGAGTACACAAATTATGAAAAAAACTGTGATAATCAAGATCATGCATTGACTAAGTTGTCATAGTTATGTAAATTAGTGTTGGTATTAGAATTACAAGTGACAGGGAGACCACATGATCACATTTAGGCATGGAGTTTGGGTACACTTTTAAGTCTCATAAGTGATGTTTTTGTGTTCATTGGTATCTAAGGTAGGAAGTGATCCTGGTAAAAGCACAAACTGGTCAATTATCATGGGTATTTGAGGTAAGAAGTGTTCCTAAGAAGACATAAGTAGCTCTAGTATATGCTAAGTGGTGCAAGTTCAAAAGGTAGTCAACATGGAAATGTTGTCATTATAGTCAAAGGACCAAGCAAAAGTCATCACAAAATGTATGCTAGTTGAGTTGAAATGGACCAATGGTGAGGTGACAAGGTGGTCAATTTGGGTGGAAAAGGTAGTCTCTAGGGGTGGGTAAATGATTTGGTTTTGTTAAGAAAAAAGGGTCTACTCTAGGTGAGAACAAAAAGGTGAGCCTCATGATTGATGACTCTAGAGCTCTGGTGTTTAGTATAGTGGGTGAGGAATTGTTGATAATAATTTCTTGAGAGGCACTAACTATTAGTTGAGGTGGATCGAGGTGTATTGAGATAGGATGCAGGGTGAGCACGAGTGAAGAAGAGGATGAGCGAGTTCATGGCTTACTCTATAGTTGTAGTCATGAAATGAGGTAGGGGATGCATTAAATTTGATATCTTAGGTGTGCTTACCTACATTAGTTAATTTTGCATTTGATTTCTTGGTCAAGTGATTAGTTGGGTAGGGTTGAAGGTTTGTGCCCTAGATAGAGTTTTAGGGGTTTTAAGAGAATTTTGTGGGTAGGGTTGGAAATGTTTTAGGGGTAGGCTTAGGTAGGGGTGGGTTTAAGGGTTTGGTGAGGAAATTTATGGGTAATGAGGTATTTTTATGGGAATATGGATAAATCAAGGTTTTTGGGTGTTCTACTCATGAAAATCCATAGTGATCATCGATGGTTGAGCCAACCATCAATGGTTGATATCTTTAGAGATATGGACACCTGATCATTGGTTATCACCATGACCATTGGTGATTGACCCATCTAAACTTTTATTTAAATGCTAAAAAAGTGTCTTGGGTTAGGTTGGGTGGGAAATAGTGTCAGGTTTATAGGTGGTTGATGCTAGGAAAGGTGATGGTTAAATAGGTTAAGGGTAGGTAAAGCTAGTGAGGATTTTAGGGAACTAAGTTATGTTCTAATAAATGTTTGCAAGCTTGGGAGAAGACACAGATGTATGATCAAGTACCATTCATCTCCACAAAGATCCACCAGGGGATGACCCTATTTGACTAGGCCTATATGGAGGAGGTTGGGTTGGAAGCAATGAGGCACTATCAGTATGTGCCTCATGATACATCTATGATTATGGCCCTCATCGAGAGATAGGATCTAACCATGAACATGTTATTGCTATCCACTAGTGAGATCATGACCCTACTAGAGGATATGCACCAGATTATATGGTTACCCTTGTGAGGCAATCTAATATACCATATAGAGTAGGAGGAGTGAGATGATTTGTTAGAGCTTATGTATGGAGAGGGTCAAGAGCATCTCAAATGGCATGTTAGGGGTTTTGGCTACTCTACACTATATTAGAGGGAATGAGGTGAGAGGAGACTTATGATAATGATGATGATGGTCATGTCCTACTTTTCCCTTCTTGACTCAAGTAGTGAGGTTCTCATACTTGTTAGGGATTTTAATTAAGATGTTTTTGGGAAGGATAGTATTTGGCTAGGTACATATCCTTTTAGTATAGATTTATAGGGAGCTATGGGGTTTTAGGGCTCACATGAGATATGGCATTAGTGTTAATCTAGTTCTACACTGATGAGCCTATTAACACATCTAATAGTTGAGGTTAATAAGTCTTCCATGGGTGGAATACCCTCAGATAGCTTTCTCAGTAAATTTTATATAGTGGAGAGGTGACTTCACCACATCAAGTGTAGGAATAGGATCCCATGATGTTGATTGGTTCAAGGGTGCACTAGATTCACTAGTTAGTGGAGATATCACCTAGAGACCATATGTTGGGTTCTTAGAGTGGGTTGAATACATGAGACAAACCTTTTCCTTATAGAGTTATAGGTGGATTCTCGGTCAAAGGGATGGAGAGGTGGAACTCATCCTATTTGATAGGGTGTGGAGGTAATTCAATCTTGTATAAGGTATTCTAGGTGTATTTCCTAGGTATATGCATGAGGATATAGAGATCCTATTACCAGAGCCATAACTAGTACCAAATTTTCTATATCATGAGGAACTTCCATCTAGGCCATAGATAGATGATGCTAGCTTTGTAGATGGGTTCATGGTATGGTACCAAACTTTATATGTGGATATGGATTTTGGTGGAGATGATGGTGGTAGGAGACTAATAGATGTGGACCTAGTTGTAAAGGGGGCTAGAGGGTATAAGTACAAGGGGATGGCCTCAATGGATAGGAAAGAGTAGTGCTAGCCACCATATAGGAATAGGTCACAACATTATAGGGGAATATGGCTACATTATAGGGGTAGGGTGTGATAGTACATGGCCATCTAGCCACTGTGATAGGTGAGAGTGACCAGGCTAGAGATAAACTAGCCCATGTCACCCAGGAGTGAGATGTTATAAGATAAGATATAGGAGGAGAATCAACACACATAGGTCTAATAAGGACCATTGATATGCAGAGATACATAGCCACTATATAGGAGTTGTGGTACTATAAGGTGATAGTTTTCATACACTACCTGATGGAGCCCTATTGGGGCAAGTATAGATCAATTTTGGTAGGTGGTATCAGTGTGGCTACTCTAGGTCAGTGGGTAGCATCTATAGGTGGATAGATAGGTACATTTGGAGGACAATCATGCACTAAAGGGGTAGGCACTAGGATCTAGCAGTGCTTCAAGAGATAGTAGTGCCCCTGTGGCATATATAAGACATAGTATATTATGTTGTATATCATTTTGATTCTAATTTGTGAGTCGATGCTGTGAGATGTACATTTTGAGAGGTAAATACATGTATATTTATTGTATACATTATGATGTTATTTGACTCATGAACTATATATATATATATATATATATATATATATGTATGTATGTATATGATCTTTGTTTATTTCTCACACTCATGGTTTATGATTTAATTTGACATTAATGTTTATGATCTAATGTTTATATTGCTTATGGATTATGCTTATGTTATGAATGGTAGAAATTGATGTAGACTCACCTATCTAGGCATGAGGTGGAATTGTATTTATGGGTATGCTTCTTATTTTCTTATGACATGCTAAATTTTAAAGATTATATGCTTTAATATTTGGATTTAGACATGTGATAAAAAAATGGTTAATTGATTTATTGCTCATGGATGCTATGACATTATTATGCTTGTTATGGTTATGATTATGTTTATGTGTTTTCTTATGACACATGTGCATATGCTTGTTGTTAATTTTTTTTAAGGTAAAACACATGAGGTAGTTAATTAACAACACTAGATTGAAGAATAAAGAATATAATCAAGAGGAAAATGCCATAGTGAAAATATCAACTAGTCATGATAGGATAAGAAGAGGTCATAATGCTTCTTCTTTGACAAAGATAAAATTAAAACCAAATTTGGAATGGCTTAATGAATATAAGCCATTTAGATGCTTTACATTATAATTTCTTAGTTGGTTAATAGGGCATCTTGACCACATAATGTCAAGTGAGCTCAAAATCCCTTGCTTATAGTGTATAAAAGAAGGGGATGGATGAAAATGGAACCTTCATGTGAGACTTACATGCCTCTTCTGTAAGTGTCTAAAGAGTTATTATAAATAAGCATATGCCATATAAGGTGTAGATTGATCAATGCAAGAAGTCTACTTATGAAATTTGATTGTAGCTTCCACCTTATTTTGTTATGTGAGAGCCAATTGTGGCTTTCAAAATTAGTTTGTTTTTATTGTGATTTTGATAATAGGTTTTTGATTTATTATTATATATGGGAAGCTAATCGATGCGGGAAGATTTCAATAAATTACTTTGCTTTTGACAAATGTTTTACTTAGCCATCCTTTGAGGGAGTGGTCTAATTTTATTTGCTTTGTTCAATGCTTTGTGATAGTTTTCCTTCAAGGGAGAAGTCTACCTTATATTTTAAATTTTAGTGTGCTTATGCAATTGTCCTTCAAGGGAACAGTCTATAAATGACCCATGATTGTTATTGGTTAAGATGTTGCTTTTTGCTTGTTTTATTTTCTCTTGACATAGACTTATTTATATAAGCTTAAGGGTTTACCTTTAAAAAGGAAAAATTAAAATCACAAGAAGGTTGAGTAAGTGTAAAGAGGTTTAGGTGAAAATGATCATGGGAAACCATCCTAATAAAGGGGTAGAAAGTACCATAAGAATCATGCCATGGGTAGGGCCATGGTACCCTTTATTTAATATTAGGCTATGACTATGACAAATAATCACATGATTTAGATTTAATTAGTTATCCCTAAAATAGGGAGATGAATGTGGTTAAAAGCAAGGGATGAGCTTAAGTTAGATAGAAGGTGAACCTGATCCATTTTTAACAAAAGAATAGACGTAGATGTGAAGTATTGAGAGGCTCAAGTTTTGGGTTACCTTCAAGAGAGGAAAAATGATAAGATCCTAATCCATACTTGTGGGTTATGATATAGGGTCCAATCCAATTAAAATCAAACTTGCCTCTTTTGCTTTTCTCTATATTGGTGACATGTTGATTTTCCTTTAGGATGAGGTTTTTAATGTTGAATTCTCACACTCTAAGGTGTTTATTATAGGCATGTTTGATGTGTTATTGATAGACATGGAGATGGGTAAAGGTTTATAAGTGACACTCATCAAGTAACTCAAGTTGGGCTAAATGGTGTTGATGATAATCATCCTCATAAATGAGATCTTGAAAAGATATGTGAAGAGAAGGTGTTTGGAATTTGAGAGGAAGGCTGACCTCTACTCCAAACACAAGAGAGAAAGGGGTAGCAACCATAGGGGTTATGATGCTAGTATGATGTTCCCATAAGGAAAAGGGGATATGCAAATGCTAATCCCAACTAGATACATTAACCATTTTAGTTGGCATGTTGTTAAGATTTTTGTTAGAGGCCTCAGCTTGTCCATTCACTTGATGGTGATAGGGTGAGGAAAATATTAACTTAATTATGAATGCATCACATAGACCTTAAACTTTCTTATTCTTAAAGGATTTACCATTATCAGTGATAATATTGTGAGGAACATCAAAGTGATAGATGATGTGATGGTTGATAAAGTCAATAATATTATCCACTTTGGTCGAGACTAGAGGAATAAAATCTACCCATTTGGTAAAATATTTGGTCATAATGATGATATAATGGTTTTGTTATGAATAATGGGGGTTAATCTCACCAATAAGGTCCAAACCCCATTGTAAGAAGGGTCAAAAATTGATGGAAATGTGAAGATTATGACTAGGTACATGATGCAAATTGGCATGTTGTTGGCATTAATACACTTTTTCACATAATCAAAGTAGTCTTGGTTAAGGGTAGGCTAGTAATAGCCTAGGCAAAGGATGTGTTTAGCTAAAACAAGGCCACTAAAGTGTTCCCCATAGATTCCATAATGTATTTCTTTGATAGTGTGAGAGGCTTCATGACTGTGTAGGTAACAAAAGAGGATATCATCAAAGACACGTTTGTAAATAATTGCCCCCCATAATGGTATAATGTGAGGTACTCTAGATAAATTCTCTTTAAGCATTCTTAGAAAGATCAGAAGGAATAATGGCAAGGTTGAGGTAGTCAAAGGTTTATTGATACCAAAGGTCAAGTTGGGTCTCTTCCACATTGAAAATGATGGGAAAATCTAGTTTGACATAGGAAGGTTGGGTAAGTCTATGGATAATAATAGATAGGTTAGATTCATAAGGTGAAAATGGGATCTAAGAGGTGAGGAAATCCATTGTATTAATGAACTTATTGGTAGATCATGGGGTTGAATAAATACAGTAGTTTTCAAATGATGTTAAGAGTTTATCAATTAATTATTTGTACTATTGCAAAACATCATTCTTACACTAGTAGGAGCCATTGATTTGATTGATCATAAGTTGGGAGTCACCAAAGATGTTGATTATTTTAAATCCTAGGGTTAAGGTGGTTTGAAGGCTTATCACTAGGGCTTTATATTCAACCATATTATTGGTACATTCAAAATCAAGCTTAAAGGACAAAGGAAGAGGTTCACCATCAAAGGGAATAAGGATGATACCATCTCCCCCACCATGTTGACACTTTGATCCATAAAATAACATGGTGACTTGATAGGTGAAGTCCACCTAAGAGAGGGTCATGATGGACTCATCGAGGAACTTAGGAGGAGGTTGATTATCTGCTAATGGTGTTTCATCCAATTGGTCAGTAATGACTTTCCCCTTAATTTAATTTTCATAAAGGAACTCAAGGTCAAACTCCACTAAAAACATGAACCACTTGGACATACATTGGTTTTGGTATGGCTTGGAGTGCATATACTTGAGTGGGTCGGTACTTTTTATGACATACGTTTTTTGGTTAAGAAGGTAGTGGCAAAGTTTGGTGGCCACAAAGACAAAAGCTAAGAAAATTTTCTTAGTGTGGGTATACCAAGTCTCATACTCTACAAGTGTGCAGCTAATGTAGTAGATGGCTTGCTCTTTGTGTTGTTCATCTTGATGAGAAATCATTTTGCCTAGGGAGTGGTTGATGTTAGACATGTAAAGGTAGAAAGGTTGGTCATTCTTGGGAGGGGTGAGGATAGGTAGAAAAAAAAGGTATGTTTTGAGTGAATCAAAGGCCTTTTGATAATTTTTATTCCAATTAAAAGATGCATCCTTCCTTAAAATGTGGTGGAAGGGTTAGTATTGATCTAAAAGCTAGGAGATAAAGAAAAAAATGAATTGAAGTTTCCCCTAAAAGCTATGAAGTTGCTTAAGGTTGACTAGAGGAAGCATGTCAAGGATTGCTTTGATTTTGGTAGGTTTGACTTTGATTCCCCAAAGGGAGACAATAAAACTAAGGAGCTTTCTTGATAAGACCCCAAAAATTCACTTTTTGGGGTTTAAGTAGACATGGTAATGGATAAGCCATTCAAAGAGGATCTTGAGAATATATAAATGATCCTTTCAGAGTTTAGATTTTCTAATAAGGTCATCCACATAGTCATCTATAATCTTTTGGATAAGATCATGGAATATGTAAGTCATGGCATGTTGGTAGGTTGTACTAATGTTCTTTAGTATGAATGACATGAATCTATAATAGAAGGTTCTCCATGGGGTAGTGAAAGAAGTCTTGTGCTAATCTTTGAGGGAAATTAATATCTAATTGTAACCTAAGAATCTATCCATGAAAGATAACATCTCATAGCTAGCTATAAGATCAACTAGCTAGTCAATGCTTGGTAGAGGAAAGTCATCCTTGGGGCAAGCAAGGTTGAGGTCATGAAATTCCACATAAATACATAGTCCCCCTATGGATTTGCTGATAGGGGATAGTCAATAGGTTTAATTAAATTGATAGATAGAATATGTTGAATCTCTTCTTTGATGATAAGTGCTATGCGAGGGTGAATGCATCAAAGTTTTTGTTTGACTGATGTGGCATCATGGTTGGTGACTATGTTATGGGTGGCAATGGCAGAGTCAATTTTAGGCATGTCTCTATAAGACTAAGCTAATGATATGCTATGGATTTGAAGGAAAGAGGGGAAGTCTCAAAGTTCCTCAGCATTCAATGATTGGCTAATTTTGACAATGCAAGGGTTATCCAGAGTGCCCATGTTGATATCTATGGTGGATTCATTCAACATGGTCAAAGTTTTGAGATGAAGGGATTTGTGGATGGAATAATCTAGGTCACCAAGGTATGTGATAATAAAATCATCATCTTAACACTAAATAACATTAATGGTAAGAGAGTCATCTCTTGTCATCTTAGGATGGATCAAAGGGATAGTTATGGTTACCCCCTCCTTTTGATAAGTCAAGGGTATTAGGTTGATCGTGCTAATGAAAAATAATTAGGTAGGATGATGTCATCATCCTCACATGTAGGTGGAGGAGAGGTCGGTGAGGAAGGGGTGTCTTTCTCAATAATGGTGGTGGTATATGGTTTGGTTTTCTTGTTGGTGGGTAGGATGAAATTGAGGTTCTGTTTCTCATGAGGATTTTTTATCTCAATGGAAAGTAACTCATGTGGGTCATGCTCATATTATCCAAGACCACATATTTCCCAAGCATACCTATAGAGTCATGTCTTGGAAAAACTTGATTTGTCTAGGTAGGAGAAGTTGGAGGTGAATGGTTGAGGCAAATAGGAGGTGGTAGAAGCAACAATGGACTTGTAAAGTCTCCCATAAATGAATTGGGTTTAATAATGGGGAGGTTCAAAATAAATAATGGTTTTGATATTAGGGTCATACCTGGGTTGGTGGTCAAGTTTCCCATACTCTTGGGGAGTAGGAAAAGTGTAAAGGGTAAAGAAGTTATATTCCCCCAGTAAAAGATGTTGGAAAGTGGATTCCAAGTGTTTTAGGGTGGGGATCTAATTAGAGGGGATGGATGAGCTAGTTTATGCCTTATCAGTAGGAGGTAAGACTTCCTCTTTCATGGTAGAGGGATTACCTTTGGTTAAGGAGGGTGTGTTACATGGGGGTAAGAGGATGTCATTAGGTCGGTAGGTCATGTTGCATGTCGAAAAGGGACTTGGTTCAACTTGGATGGTGATGACCTAGCCTTCATGCTCAAATTTGATGCAATGATGAAGGGTTGAGTGGATGCAACCCATGGAGAAAATCTAAGGTCATCCTAGTAAAACATTATATTAAAATTCACCTTTCACTAAGTAAAAGAGTTTAGGGAGCATGCAGGGTCCTAAATGGATATGAAATACAACCATTCCTAGAGTAGTGGTCATGGTATCATTAAAGGATTGGAGGATGGTTGAGGTTTTAGACATGACATTATCTAGAAGGTTGAGTTGGTTATAGGCATGGGAGGATATAATGTTAAAAATAGCTCTCCCATCAATCATGACCCATTTTATGTGGGTTTGGTTGATGTAAGTAGTAATAAAGAGAGGGGGATCTGGATCATCTGGATGGATATAAGGTATTTCCAAATCCTTGAAGGTGATAAGGTTGGAAATTTGGAGAGCAATAAAAAAGGTAACTAGAGGTTGAGGGTCCTTAGGTTGGACCTCTACCAATTGTAATGCCTCTAGCATTACTTGGTGATGATGAGTTGAAGTAGTAATTAACTCATATAAGCTCATCTTTACTAGGGTTGGGTGAAGTTTTTTTAGCACCACTCTCCTAATGGATTCGAAGGGGTTGGATTAGGTGGTACCCAAAATAGATATCTTGGGTTTGGTTAAAATTGAGGGTGTTGGATTTTGGTTTGGTTGGGAAGTGGAAGATGGGTATGTCCATGGAATGGACACTTTGTCCTTCCCCTTATATTTCTACTAAGCATGTGATCATGTGACCACATGGATAGTATGGACAAAGGGAAGAGTTGGTGTAGGAGACTATTTGGGCTCTTCATCACTCTGAGGTGAGACTGGAGGAGTGGGTAGGTGTTGGGTAGAGGGTTTTGTTGGTTGGATTGGTATAAGGCTCATGGGAGGCTCATTTGTTAATATATATCATCCTCCTCATATATCTGATAGATAATGGTTTGGAGAGATTTATAGTTCTCTGTATCATACCCTGGTGTCTTATGATATGAGAACACATGGTAGTCATTATACCAAATGGGTTAAAGCAAGAGGATCATATATTCTAGTAGGGGGTAAGTTCAAGTAAGAAGCTTGTAATAAAGTTTGGAAAATGGTAGATTAGGATTCAACTAAAGGTGGAGAGGGTTTATAGGTTTTGGTCTTGGTTGGTGAGATGAAGGTCTTTTTACAAGCAAGTTTGGTGATGAAAGGTTTGGGTAAGGTGGTGCACTTAGTTGGTGGTTTTGATTTTGTTTTTAGTAAGGTGGAGCTTGATAAAGTAGGGCTAGGAGGTTTTAAGGTAAGTATCTTGGTCATTGTTGGTTCAGTGAAGATAGGTGTGTCAGAAAGCAAGTGTGTCAGTGTAACTAGTAGTAATAGTTGGATTTTGGTTGGGATAACTAGATTCCTACTCAGAGTGGAGGGATGAGGACCCACAATAGAGGACGAGGTTGAGGGAGGTAGTATTTTATCCCTCTAAACCTTTGGTGGCTTCACTTCCTTGATCAATATGGTTTTATGGTTGGTTGTTGGGTTTGGTGAGGTAAGCTCTATTTTCAAAAATGGGTGATTAAGATTCTACATTGGAAAGGTTTCAAGGTTTTTAGTTGGTTTGGTTGGTTTGGTTGGAGAGGATGACTTGGTGGCTTGGTGGTTGGTCATGTTAGATGGTTGAGGAATATTTGGGTTGGTAAGATAAGAGTGTGGATAATGAAAGGGGTGGGTTGGTCTACCAATGATATGGTAGGATTTTATTTTTTGGCAATCTAAGGGAGCCCCAATTTCTACCAAAAGGTGGATCGAGTGATGTCAGCATTGAAGATAAATTATAATTTATATACTAATCTAGAGAATTGTCTATAGGCTAGTTTTATTTCATAGATAGTGGGCCTAAAATATAATCCCATAGGTTGAGATAGAGGGGTGGTAACCTCATCCTTTTCCTCAATCAAAGGATGTAAGGTTTGAATGGGTGAATTGTCAGTGAGAGGTGCAGACATGGGGACTTCCCATTTGGGAATGATCTCCAAAGGGGAATTAAATTTTATGGTAGTTGAGGGAGAAGGTAAAATTGGTACTTATTCTAGTATGTTAGTGGAAGGAGGGTTTGATGGTTTCATTACCTCAATAAGTAGAGGAAGAGAAAGGGATGTTTCCTTGGTTTGGGTCTCTAAAAGAGGAGAAGGTAACTCCACTACCTCAATAAGTAGAGGAGTATAAAGGGATGATTCCTTAGTTTGGGTCTACAAAAGAGGAGAGGTAACTCTACTACCTCAATAAGTGGAGGAGGAGAGGAATATATAGGTTAGGTGATAGGTTCTTCAACAATGAGCATGCCGAAAACCATGTTAATAATATGGGCATTATGAGAACATTCAACCATGTTTCTCTCATTTTTGGTAGGTACATGATTAGGGAAAGTTTGCCTAAATATGTCAAAGGCTTGGTTTTGAGGTTAATTGGTGTTATCCAACATAAGCTAACCCTTGTTAATGAGAGATTGGGCAATGCTCTTGAAAGTGTTACACCTACTAACGTCATGCCTTATTACTTGGTGGAAGGGAAATAAATCATTCTCATTATACCAACTAGCTATAGGATGAGAAGAATAAAATTTATAAGGTGGTTTGATAGGAGGAAGTTGTATGATGTTGGATTTTAATAACTTCTCTAGGATTGAAGAATAAGATTCTCCCACTAGAGTAAATTGCTTCTAGGTATTTTAGTTTTGGTTTCTCATATTTTAATTTAAGGAACTAGATGAAATTGGTTGGTTGATGGATGATGGAGAATCAAATTTAAGGACAATATCATTCATATTTCCCTTGATTTTAGTCTTTGTGTTGGTCTAGTTTCTCAATTTGGAGGAGGAAGCCTCATTGGTTTTATAAGTAAAGTTCTTGTTTTTTAGTTTTAGGTTTCCTTCATCAATGGCTTTATTCTCTAATTTATGTACCATGGTAAAAGCCTCATCAAAGGTTCAAAATATTTGAACACATAATGTGGAAGAGATGTGCTTGGCACGTGCTTGAGAAAATAGTTTAATCAATTTAGGTTAGGGCAAACAAAAGGAAAGTTGGTTGATTATGCTCCTTCAATGAGTTACAAAATCAGCAATGGATTATTCATAAAATTGTTGGATGGAGTAAAGGTCAGTGATGGAAACCTTCTTAGAGATATTTATTGATAAGTGATCCAATAAATATTTATCCAAATAAGTGAAAGAGAAAATGGAATTCTTAGTTAAGGCACTATACCAATCTAATGTCAGTCTTGATAAAGACATAAGAAAAGTATAGATAAGGAGGGCATTGTCATAGGCAATTAAATAACATGAGTGCCTAAATACCTTAAGGTGTTTTTTAGGATCTTCTTTTGAAACTTGGAGAACTTGGGAATATCCCATTGGGGTAGATAGGGTCAAATAGGGATAGATGGGTGAATGGGTTCATTACAAATATGATCATATGATAAGACATTATAAGCTCTATAAATGGATGACTCTAGGGTAGTCATCTTATCCATGAGAATCTTCATAAGGTCTACTTTAAGTTGTGAACTTGGAAGGTTATAAGGTATATATTATTGTAGTGGTTGGGTGAGATATTAATAGTGGGTAGGAGGTTAGGATACTGCCACATATTGGTATGTGAAGACTGATGGTTAGGTGAAAGATAAGTAAGGGTAGGTCGATGCAAGTTATTAGGTAATAGGTAGAGGCACATGCCCTTGTGGGTTAGGGATGTAACCTAGGTTTGTTTTAATGGGCACATGTTGGGTAGGAATGATGGTTAGGTTGGTGACCAAAGAAAGGGTAGTGACCTTTGTGCTAACTAGGGGTAAGGTAGAAACTATAGGCACCATAAGGTTTTGAAGTGGGGTAGTAGTTAGCACAATGGAGGTAACTAAAGGAAGGTTGACAATTCTAGTAGTAGGTACTCCTATTGTGAGGGGAGTATATGTGACTAGTGGTTGGCTTGCTCCTAAGGTAGAGGAGTTTTTGGTAGGGGTAGAAGGTATAAGGTTGTTTTTTTAGGTTGGGTAGGTTGGTTTTCTACAATAGTATCAAAGGGGTTGTTAGTAGATGAAGAGGCTTGGGTAGCCAATAATTGGGTGGTGATTATGGTAATATAAGTGTCTCCCATGAGGTGGGAAGGCATGCCATAAGGTGGGTCCATAAGTAGAACTAAAGTAGGGGCATAATGAGGCATAGTGTTAAGGTAATGATGAAGGGCCATATGATTGTTATTTAAGAAGGTGGAAAAGTATGCATCTCCTTAAGGAACTTCCTTAAGGAAGAGAGGAATTTTTGAAGGGTGAGGAGAGTCTAATAGTTCAAATATGTAGTCCAAAGGTGAGGAGGTAGAAGAGGTTGATTAGTTTGGTGATGGGTTTTGCTCTTCTAGATTCTTTCACTAATGGTGAGTTACAACTATCCAAGATAAGGGAGAGAGAATGTATAAACAATCTCACCACTCAAATAAAGAGAAGAAAAGAAATGATCAAGAAAATCAATCACACTATTAAAATCACATTAGGTCCTAAAGGTTCTTTTTAGTCTCTCTTTTAGCTTATGCCTTAAGCTTTCAAGAATTCATGTGACTAAGTACTAAAAAGGAATTCTATGGTTGATTTTAGGTTATTTAGTCACTCAAAAGGAATCTATATTATGAATCAATACATGGCTTGGTATTGGATCTTACCCCCTCACTTCACACATTGTAGTGATAAGGGTGTCAGGTGATTAGCCAATATATACCAATTTCTAAATTTTATATTCAACTAGAGAGTTGAGTTGGTTCTTCCCTCGGTAATGACCTCCAAGTAGGATTTTTGGGAAAGGGTAAGGTGACCGATAGGTGATGAAATCCTATTCGGGCCTTGTCTCAAGTTTTTTTGATGTTTAATTGTTGAAGGTGGTTTGGTTTAGTGTGTTCAACAAAAAGTGATGCTATGATAGAATTACTTTGCTTTAAGTTAAACCATGTGATCTAAACTTTCAAGCAATCAATGTATGCACTTAATTTTAAATCCAAAATAAATTTCAAATTTTTTAATGAACTTAGATAAATACAATAGCATACATATGCAAAGAAAAGAAACCCAAAGTAAAGAATCAAGGTCCCACTAGGTGTGTCAGAATGTTTCAATGAATTTCATCTTATATATCAAGAAGGAAAAAAGAAGAAACTAAATATGGGTATGGTTTAAAAACATATTTGATTATATGCACATTGAATAAGATGATTGTGAAGATCTCCTCTTTGGATTTGGAGGATGACCTACAAATAAGACAACACTATAGCATATGGTTGGTTAAATAGATAGCTAGGTGGATTACCTAACACTAATTAGATCTTAGAAGAAAGATATTCCTTAGGGGCTGTCAATCCACACATTTTAAACAATTAAGTTTACGAATAGAATAGAAATTACTTGCATCAATAATCAAAATGTACTAAATTAAACACACTAAATTATTGCTAAATAAATAGAATAGAAATGAATAATGTAGTAATAAGTGGATCAATACTAGTGTTAAATGGCTTGGGTCAATTTCAAAAAATTAGGCAAGGGTCTGTGAACAGGTGGGGACACATAAAATTAGATTGGGTTAAGGGTAGTTAGGTGGAAATATCTTGTTATAATTTCCTTCCATCATGACCATCATCAGTTAAGGTGGCTATCAAAAATTAAGGTGACCATTAGTGATCAAACTGACCATCAATGATTGGACAGACCATCGATAATTGGGATAACTATCAATGGTTACTATGTGTAGATTTGGGTTGGTAAATGGTCAAATTGATAGAATCACAAAGTTGAATTTTGAGATATGGGTTGGTGTTAGGCTAAGTGTGAAAGGAAAGTAAAGTAATTGAATATGAGAAAATAAATACTTATCTTGTAGAAGGTTGATCAGGTGGATGCTTGAGGTGGTTGACTCATTGGTGGAGTCTGATATGATTCTGATAGAGTAATGATACTTGATTCTTTAAAGTGGTGATGGTAAATTAGCTTTCTAATGTGATGGATAGATTGTTAGATTGTTGATGATGATTAACTTGCATAAGGGTAACTCTAGATGCATAGGATCTTGATAATAATTACAGATAGATTTCACCTCTTTACTCATATTTTCTTATAGGCAAGCAAGGAGAGTTTCAACAAGATGTTAACCAGGACTTATAATTATAACTCACACATGCAATGGCTCACACATAAATTTAGATGAGTTATATTTAGAAAATCAAGGTGGATGGCTTGCATGTTGTTAGTTAAGGAGGTGCACCCTGACCATTGTTAGTCAAGGTGACCATCAACAATCATCTTGACCATTGACGGTCGAGGGCCAAGGCAAAGAGGGGGTAAAAGGGTAGGTTGAGTTAGTTGGTAAAATTCACCATGGGTTAGGCTCGATTAGTGATCAAAAGGTCAAATTGGTTCCAAAGGGATCCAAAGGTGGTCCAAAGGAATTTCAACATTTAGAATCATGGTGTGTGTATTTATAGTGTCTAAAACTATATATATGTATTTATGTAATTGGATTTACCATATATAATGTGATAAACCAAAGGTAACTATTGATCTTAGTTCTCATGCTTAAATTAAGATTATGTATTTATAAACTAGAAAAACATAATATGTATTTAATTGAATATAAAATCTAACCAAAATATTATTCTTGAATTGGAATAGAAAGCTCAAAGTTTTAATCAATTATAAAAAATATGTGTTTAATAAATCTAGTGTAATTATCTAAGTAAAACCCTACTTAGGATAACATCCATAGATCAATTTTAATATCCATATTATCTATTTCAACCAGATAATTAATACTATAATGATTGTTTGAATTAAAATATAAAAGAATATAAATATCTCAACTCAATTATAAATTAACATTGGAAGAGAATTTCCATAATTGATAACATTAAAAAAATACTTTATCAATATGAAAATTAAATGAAATAGTTAAAAACTTAATGTACCTAAAGTGTATCACCTTTAGAAACCTATATCAAATTAACCATCTTAACCTTCAGTAAAATTCACCTTCTATTTGAATTATGCATCCCATTATAAACATAGGTTAGCATTAACATGATTAACCCATAATAATCAAGATTGCATACTACCTAGCTCAAATGATAATACTAAAATATACTAAGTAAATAAACATAATTAAATTATTACCAACTTAATTCACATGTATATGACATCATTGAAGCATGGATCAGGAAGTGAATGAGATGAATAATCCTTCCCAACTATCCCTATGATCCCAACCATCGATGGCCCTCACCACCCCAACCATCAACAAGATGGTGGTTATGACAACCATAGACATGAAAGAAATTCTAAGAAATCATATTTTCCAACTAGAGGACATCTTGGTATCAGAATAATATAATAAAAATAATGATTCCATTCTAAGGTGAGATGGGAATAATTAATCCATCTACAATATAGATCAAAAGGAGGGATAGATAACATAGATTTCAAATGATATAGAATGGATTAATAATTAATCCATTATATAGTCTAAAAGTTAACCACCTTGGATCCTTTTCCAGGTTATGGTTAGTCTTAATCATCCTAACTACCAATGTATACTAGTATATAATATACCCATTTATTTTAATCATTTAGGTCTAGTCTAGGAATGGTAACTAGACAATATACAATCAAACAATGAACCACATAAACATCCAAATAAGTCAATTTATTCAAACTAGAATAATAACTCAAACTAGAATATAACATTCCAAAGTTTACAAGCTCAACACAAATCCAAATATTTCATACAAGAAAATGAAAACTCCTTCAGACTTCTTCGATGCCCTTTTAGGCTTAGGCATAATAAAACCATACATATTCATACCATCTTAATGGATTAAGGTCATTAAGTATTGCACAAGATCTAACACATAGATCACCAACTTAATCATATCATAAATAAACATTAAAGATAGTCAAAGTTTTTAACCACCAAAACTCATTCAACTAATGCCTTAAATAATCACCACATAGTGATATGGAACATAGTCAAAGATATCAAAGAAACACGTTGAAGTTTAAGACCATGGTAAGAACATACACAATTAACATATATTAATAATCTTCTATATAAATTATATAAATTTAGTCATCTTGTATCCAAAGGCAATCATAAATTCCCAATAAAAAATCATAACACCATAATCAAAATGCAGTTAGGAACAACCCAATCAAACTCAAATGCCATAGCATATACACATTCAACATATTTAATAATATAAAATGCACACTTGAATATTAAAAACCCAATGTCCCTTGAATAATAAATGTAGTCAATAACAAAATATCAGTCAATGTTATCAAAGAGATTCATGTCATGATTATATACTACACAGTCAAAAATGTGACACAAAAACCCAAAACAAATCAAGATAATGCAATCATGAGAATATAATACAAACAAATAACATCAAAATTTTATAAAATTATTCATTATGACCTTGATATTAGTAAACAAATAGGAAAAATATTCTAAAAAGGAGTCTATACAAAAATCCTATTAATTAATACTTCTATTTCTCTCAATTTTTTGTTTTTCTTAATTTTTTTGAAAAGAAAGAAACTAGGAATAGGGTGTGTAGAAAAAGCTATTGAATATGCACGTGTTGAATCTAGATGATTGTGGAGAGATCCTCTTTAGCTTGGGAGGATTACCTTAAAATAATAAAACACTAAAATAAACTTTTTTGTTAGACAAGTAGATGGGTGGATTGCCTAGCCTGAGCTAGATCCTAGAAGCGAAAGCTTTCTAGGAGGCTATCAATCCCCAAAATAAGTAAGCATTGATTTTTTGAGGGAATTCAAATAAATACACTGAGGGGTTTTGGAATATAAATTAAGGTGAATAATAATAATATTATTAATTAAATGAGGGAGCAAGTTGTGGACTTTTTGCATTAAAGCAAGGGCCATTTCAAGGTGTAAGAAGATGTAGTCCAAAAAGGAAGAATCAAGGGGAATTATTATGAGGTAAGATTCATGAGAGGGTGGAGCTAGCATCCCCATTTAGGTATCCCAAAGCTTCTATTTGAAGTTGGTTTTAGTTTTGATTATAACATCTTCAAAGGTCAAAGTAAAAGGGGTTGAAAATAGGCAAGACCATAAGAGGTGGGGAAGAAATTTTCATCCTGATGGCTTAACAATGCTCAGGCTTGTTGGTTGGTCGTATGAGCCCATATTCTTGGCCAATTATGTTATAGAGCCATAATATTGGTATATATCTCTTATTAAACCAAAATTGAGTGGAAGACCTTAGAGGTTATAGCATGCTTAAAATAGGAAGAGGGTTTAAAAGGAAAAAAGGTGATAGGGAGGGTGAAGGGAGTAGTTGGAGAGGGACAAAAAAGAGAGTCCAAGTGTAACATATAGAGGTATTAAAGGAAGAAATGGATACTCCTAAATTAATTAACTTGACTATAATTCATGCATTAAGGCAAGGTCATAGAGGAAATGAGGAAGTAGACAAGGAGATGTACGTAGAATCAGTATAATTAGTGATTTCACTCTAAAGAGGTAGAGGTTGGATTAGAGAACATAAGGGAGATCCAAAAATGGATGAGGTGAAGGTGGGGCATGAGATGGATGAAGAGAAAATAATGAGGTCATAGATAAAGATGAAGGTGGAGAAGGATGGAAGAAGTCAAGCATGGTCATATAGGTTGGGAGGAATAAGGAAGTACATTAAGGGAGACAAAAAAATTGAAATGAAATGGAGAAAAGAGAAGAAAAATAAAAGTTAGAAGATGGGGGGTGAGATATGAACTAAAAATTCACAGATTAGAGAATTGAAAAGGATGGGGAGAGAAGTGTAACAATCATGAAGGGTAAGGGGAGGTTGGTAAATATGGGAGGCCATGAAGGGTTTGAAAATAAGTCTAAAAATAGACCAAGGAGAAAATAGTTTGGTGATGAAAATGAAAAAAATAAGGCAATAAATAGAAGAAAGAAAATAGGAAGCAAAAGGAGTGAAATGAGGACATAAAAAGGATGATAGGAGAGTGAAGAAGTAGGTGGTATCTGGACCAAGTAATCATGGATGATGATGGATAATGAAGCAAAGCATATGGTGGTTTTGGAGATGATAATGGGAAAGGGGTTAAGAAAAAAAGGGGAAGCAAAGGATGGGTGGGTAAAAAGGTAAAGAGAGAAGGTAGGCATCAATCAACTTGTTATAAGAGATTGACAAGCTGAAGGGGTGATTAGAAGAGATTGTCAAGTCAAAAAGTGGTGAGGTGGTGAAGAAATAGGGGGATGCAATGAAATGGAGTGAGATGAAACTAAGAGATGAAGATCCAGGATGATATGGATTAAAAAGAAGAATTGAAGCAGGGATACAAAGCATGGATACTCACACAGATGCAAAAGATAAGTGAGTACCGAGATGGAAAGAGGAAAAGGGGAATGTAAAGGGTAAAAAGCAAGAAGAGGAGAAGAAAAGAGGTAATTATGGAAGGATTCTCAAAGGATAAATAGCCAAGGAGAAACTAGTTATGGAGGAAAAAAAGGAAGATAAAAAGGACGAAAGGATGGAAAAAAATCAAACAAAAAGAATGGAAAATGGGTATGATGGGAAGAGTGTAAAAATGGTAAAGAGTGGTAGTACATGTAAAGAAAAAGTGCAGTAACAGAATAAACAAAAAGCTTATAAGATGCACAATATGATGTGGAATGGGTGAGGAAAAGAGAAAGATAAAGAGGGTATGATAAATAGCCAAGGGCGAGGGGAGATGATGAGGATAGAGAAAGAAGTTCAAGGGGATAAAGGGCAAGGTTGGTAATAAGGTGAAAGAGATTTAGAAAATGCAAAATGTAGGTGGGGAAACAAGCTATAAAGAATGCAAAAGGAAATATGATGGGGAGGCTAACGAATCAGAGTAGGAGGTGGCTTTATGGGAGGTAAGAGGGACCAATGGGGAAGGCTATTAGCTCTTATGTTAAAAGATTGACAAGCTAGAGGTAGGGAGATGGTTAGGAGATAGGTATAAAAGTGGAGAAAAAGATATGAGGTGAGAAGGGAAAATAAAGTAAAGGATGCAGTCGAGCTGACCTTAGTAACTGAGCGCTACCTACATAGTCCAAAAATACCTCTAGCCAATGTAGTTCTCTTAAAAATAGGGAAAAAATTAAGAAGAAGTATTAGATGGTGTTAAAACATAAGGATGCTTAAGAAATATTTAAATCTTCCTTGATGTAGGATGCCATGAGCAAGAGCACACTATTAATGGTAGAAATGAGTGAGAAGAAAAAAGGGATGGGAATTATTTGTTAGTGGCTGAGCTACCCTTAGAAGTGGAGCAACACCTACATAGTCCATGGACATTAGGCCAATGTGGTTCAACATGGGTTAGAAAATGGTGCTCAAATTGGATGCCCCAATTTGATGGATCATGTGGGTTGGTTTGGGCTAATAGAGAAGGTTTTTTAAAACAAAGGTTTTGGGTTTTGGTGAAGGTGTTGGTGAAAGTGAATGGGGTAAGTTGGTAAAAATTTACCATAATGCTCCCACATTTATTAGGATGAGAGATACAGATGGGAAAGGTAAGATAAATTAGAAGGGAACACAATGCTAAGTACCAAAAATGCTCTTCGATGGAGCTAATCCAAAGAAGAGGTGCCTTTGTTAGAGGTTACACATTCTAAAATGATGTGAAGGTAGGAGTTTGGAGATAGTGTTTATTGCTATGAGATGAGTTTTAGGAGGTGGGGGTCTATCCAGATCTATAGAGTTACTATGGTCAAGGTTCATCACTTCTAGGAGTTGAGCTTTAAGATAAATAACAAAGTGACAACCTATAAATAATTTATTTGATGGTCAAGTAGATTCTACAAGTAAGCAAGTTAGTAGCATGGTGAGTGATAGAGGATGGACCTTGCCTAACCCAAGAGTTACATGGGTGGGCTAGAAAAATGGTGGCCATGTTTTCATCCTCTATCCCAACTCTATATAACCAATTAATTATTGGTTTTGCTAGTTTGGCTTAACTAATAATAAGTTAATGGGCTAAGAGAAGGCAATTGTTCCCCTTCTATGGATGACCTTTTAGTTGGCAAAAAAGAAAAGACTGCCATGTTTGAGCAGACACTACCAATGGTTGGGGTCTGATGTTTAGAGCATGTGGTAATGGGCTGGTAGGAATAGGAGGGTAAAAGGGGAAAGAATGTTAATGTATTGATGTGAATTCATGGTAGCCTACCTTTAATGGAAGACTATCTATAGTAGCAAGGATTTGGGAGCCACCACCAACAACAATGGTAGTTTCAAAGGTATGATCATTATAGCAGCCTATGGTTGGAAGCCAATTTACATCAACTAAGTTAATGTATAATGATGCTAATGACCACTAGGCCCATAAGGATCACAAGATGATAAAACAAGAAAATACATCAAATGTGGATTAGATGATAAGGTCAACAAAAATATATCCTAATGATGCATAATGGATTTATCGAGGTGACCAATTAGATTGAGGGTGATGCATTAACATGAAAAGGTAAGTATACATGACAATTTAAAGTGGGATGACTATTAAAAGGAATCAATGATGTCATATGACCTTCCTCAGTACTGGAATGGTGAATCATGTTGGTGAGGAAGAATGGTTAGGTATTCTATTTAAAGAATCATGATAAGGATGAATCTCTATCATTGAGTCATTTATTTTTGTAGGTTATAAAGAGTGCAGAGAACTACATAAGGTTGAATATGGTAAATAGTGGGAACAATGGTGGAGATAACAAGTAACCTTAATGACCTAAAATAATCAATATAGTGAATGTGCATATCTACTAGATATTGTAATATGTAATGGTGATAATGGAAGTATTACGGGTTCAATAAGAGGAAAGGCACTTGTAGCTTGAGCTTGAGCATAAAATTTTACCTATGTATCAATGAATAAGTAAATAATTTCACTTCACAAGATGTAGGGATAAATAACATGACTGTTGGCCTGTTTATGGAAAGAACCCTCACTATCCAAGGGGATGTACACTGAAGCAACAACCAACAGTATTGATGTAAGTAGAACAACTAGAGTAGAGGGATGTAATGGCTACAATAGGTGAGCAAGGTGAAAGATCTAGAGTGGAATATGTTTCTCTCCTTATGGGGGTGAATGTGGAAGAGGATAACAAAGTATGCCCTTTAGCAACCATTGAGATAGGGAACATTACAGATGTGAGGTCAAGGAGCAATCAAGTAGAAGGATGGTTGAACACAAATCCAAAGTCACCAGATAATCAAATTAGTGCTTAGGTAGGAAATAATGTAAGTAAGGGCTTTAGGTGAAGTGTGGATAGTCTATTAAATTTTTATGTTTTGTGTGACTCTTCGCACCCTAAATAAAATATTGCATAGTTTGATGTAAACATGTATAAAATTTATTGGATGTTGTTGGTTAAAAGTTATGGTTATGGTTATGATTGGTATGGTTATGGTTGTTGTAATCTTAATTAATGTAAAAGGAATGATTATTGTTGTTATAATGTTAGATGGTACAAGTCATGGTGAAAACATCAACCAGGCACATTAAAATAAGATAGGACCTGATTCTTTGTTTTTGATAAGGAATAAAAATAGACCTAAAGTGAGATCAATGTAATTAATATAAGCCCTTAAAATGCTTATGTATGAGCATTCATTAGTTGATAAAGAAGGTTTTTTTTATCATAGGGTGTCAAGTAAGCTCTAAATCCCTTGATGTACAGATATTTTAAAGGGAAGATGGATGATAGGTGGTATGAAGGGTAATGGGTGATATGTATGATAACCTCATGTGAATTAGTTTACCCCATCTATATGTGGCCTAAGAATGGTAATAAACAATTCCATTTCATATGATAGATGTATATTGATCAGTGTGGGAAGTCTATATGGGAAAGTTGATTATAGCTTTCAACTTATTATGTTGCTTGAGAGCCAATTATGGCTTTAGAATTTGTTGTGATAGTGGGTATTTTTTTTTATTACTGTATATGGGAAGCTAATCAATGTAGGAAGTTTCCATGAAATTGCTCTATTTTTGACAAATTTAACTCAGCCATCCTTCAAGGGATTGGTCTAAGATTATTGTATTTGTTTTAATGTTATTGATAATTATCCTTTAAGGGAGTAGTCTACCTTACATGTGGCAAATTTTATTTTATTTTTGGGAATTTTTCCTTTGAGGGAGTAGTCTACAATGCTTAAGATATTGACCTAATTAATTTTTGCAAGATGAAATGTGTTTAGACATGGACCAATCGAATTAGGTTAAGAGGTTTACCTTTATGAGGTAAAAACTTTACACAAGAAGGTCAATGATATGTGAAAGGGTGTGCTTTTCAGAGACCATGACCATGGGATTCCATCTTGTTAGAGATGAAAATTTTCCATGAGAACCATGCTATGGGTAGAGCCATGGTACCCATATTTAGGATTAGGCCATGACTGTGATGTTTAATCACATGGTTCTATGTTGTAATCAATTATACTTAAAAGGGGAGGAGGAAGGTGGGTGAAGATTAAAATCTCATAATCAAGGGATGAGCTTAAGTTAGACAAATAGGTGATTTTGATCCTTATTTAATATAAAAATGGATGTAGATGCGAAGCATTGAGAGGCTCAAGTTCTAGTTTGCCTTCAAGAGAGGATAAATGTTAGGCTCTTGATCCATACTTATGGGTGATGATGTAGGGTCCAAGCCAATTGAAAGCAAACTTGCCTCATTTACTCTTCTCCATGTTGGTCACATGTTGGTTTTCTTTTAGGATGAGATATTTGATATTGAATTCCCACTATTTGAGGTTCTTATTATAAGCATGTGTTATATGATCTTGATAGATACAGAGGTGGGTGAGAGATGCTAAATGATGCTTGTCAAGTAGCTCAAGTTGAGCTAAATGATGCTCATGAAAATCTTCCTTAGAAATTAATTCCTTCAAATATATGTGAAGAGAGGGGATTTGGACTTTAAGAGGCAAGACTGCCTCTACTCTAAAGACTAGAGATAAAGGGGTAGCACCCGTAGAGTTTTGAATGCTAGTATAATAGGCCCATAAGGTGAATGGGATGTGCAAGTTCCAATCCTAACCTGAAGCACTGACAACTTTGGTTAATATTTTTGTGAGGGTTCTATTGGAGGCTTCCACTTATCCATTTTCTTATGGTCAATAAGGTGAGGAAAAGATTAAATTGATACCAAATGCATCACATAAACCTTAGACTTGATTATTATTGAAGGATTTTCCATTATCAGTGATGATTTTATAAGGAAAACCAAAGTGGCAAATGATATGGTGGTTGATAAAGTCAACAATTTTTTCTACTTAGGTAGGGATTAGAGGAATATATTCCACCCACTTGGTGAAATATTTGGTGGTTGTGATGATGGAGCTATGTCATTGTGAAGAATGGGGGTTAATTTCTCTAATGAGATCGATCCCCCATTGAGAAAAAGGCCAAAATTCCTTAGATACTTGGAGGATATTAGCTGGTACATGATGTAAATTAGTATGATGTTAACATTTAACACACTTTTTTACATAACCACAACAATCTTGGTTAAGGGTAGGCCAATAGTAACCAAGGAGAAGGATACGTTTAGCTACCGCTAGGCTAGTAAAGTGTCCCCCATAGATCCCATCATATGTTTCTTTGATGGCATGGGAAGCTTTATGGATACATAGGAAATGGAGAAGGAGACCTTAAAAATCATGTTTGTAAAGGATTCCCCCTAGTATGGTCTAATGAGAGGTACTCTGAATAAAATCTCTTTGGGCATTCCTAGAGAGGTTGGGAGGAACAATGCCTAGGTTGAGGTAGTTGAGAGTTTGGTCATACCAAATGTCAGATGGGGATTCATATACATTACAAATGGTAGGGAGGTAAAACTAGCCATAAGAGGGTGTGGTAAAATGATGAACGGTTATAAATATTTTGAAATTGGAAGGCTGAGAAGGGATTTGAGAAGCAAGGTAGGCCATTGTATCTATAAATTTATTGGTAGATCAGGGAATGGATTAGACTAGGTAATGTTTGAATGATTTTAAGAGTTTGTCAACTAAAAGTTTATATTTTTGCAAGACATCATTATTACATTGATAGGATCCATTGACCTAGTTGACCACAAGCTAGGAATCACCGAAGACATGGATTGTCTTAATGGCTAGGCTTTGAGTAGTTCAGAGACCTATCACTAGGGATTCATACTCTGACATATTATTGGTGCATTCAAAGTCAAGTTTTAAGGAGAGAGGAAGGGTTTCACCATCAAGAGGAATGAGAATAAATCTATCACCCCCTCTTTGTTGGAATTTTGATCCATCAAAAAACATGGTCATTTGGTAGGTTATGTCATCTTCTTGAAAAAGAGTCATGATAGACTCATCTAGAAAGGCAAGAGGAGGTGGTTGGTTATTTGCTAAAGAAGCTTTGGCCAATTGATCAGAAATAACCTAACCTTTACTCAAATTTTATTAGAGGAATTCAAGGTAAAATTCATCTAGGAGCATGAGCCAATTAGCCATACATTGATTTTGGAATGGTTTGGAGTGCATGTATTTGAGTGGGTCACTATTAGTGATGACATAGGTTTTATGGTTAAGAAGGTAGTGGTAGAGTTTGGTCACCATGAAGGTCAATGCTAAGAAAAGTTTCTTGGTGTGTGTCTACTAATTCTCATATTCTACAAGCATACAACTAATGTAGTATACGACTTGATCTTTATGTTGTTCATCTTGGTGAGCCAACATTGCCCTTAGGGAATGGTTGATGGTAGAGATATAAAGGTAAAATGGGTGGTGTATTATGAGGGGTAAGGATTGGTGGTGACAAAAGGTATTGTTTGAGTGAATAAAAGGCCTTTTAAAAATCATTATTCCATTTGAAAAAGACATCCTTCTTCAGAAGGTGATGGAAAGGTTGGCACCGGTTTAAAATTTGGGAAATGAAACAATAAATGGATTGGAGTTTTCCCTGTAGGCTACAAAGCTGATTAAGGTTGGTTGGAGGAGGCATGTCCAAAATTTCTCTAACTTTAGCAGGTTCTACTTTGATTCTATGAAGAGAGATGATAAATCTAAGAAGTTTTCTTGAAAGGACCCTAAAATTGCATTTCTTGGGATTAAGGTGAACATGATAATGGATGAGGCATTAAAATATGATTATAAGAGTAGTCAAGTGCTCTATTTAGAGTTTGGATTTATTGAGAAGGTCATCCACATAGTATTCTACAATCTTATGGATGATATCATGGAAAATATAAGTCATGACACATTGGTAGGTTGCATTAGCATTCTTTAACCTGAAAGGCATGACTCTATAGTAGAAAGTTCCCTAAGGGGTTGTAAAGATAATTTTATTTTGATCTTTAGGAGCAATCAAGATCTGATTATAACCTAAAAACCCATCCATGAGAGATAACATCTCGTGGTCAGTTGTAAGATCAACAAGCTGGTCAATGTTAGGTAGAGGTAAGTCATCTTTAGGGCAGGAGAGGTTAAGGTCATGAAAGTTCACACAAATGTGTAGACCCCCAATGAATTTGGTGATAGGTACAATGTTTGAGATCTATTGGGGGTAGTCAATGGGTTAAATTAAGTTTACAAATAGGAGACATTGAAGCTCTTATTTGATGAGAAGGGCTATATGAGGATGTATGCATTGAATGTTTTATTTAATAGGCTTGGCATCACAGTGAATGTCTATGTTATGGGTAGAAATAGTGGGGTCAATCCTAAGCATATCATTGTAAGACTAAGTGAATGTTATGCTACAATCTTGGAGGAAAAAGGACAAATCTTGAAGTTCCTTAGTATTCAATGATTTGACTAATTTGACAATGTAGGGGTTATCTAGAGTGCCCAAGTTGATATCAATGGTAGATTCATTCAACATAGTCAAGGCCTCAGGAGGAAGGGATTTATGGATAGAAGAATCCCCTGCATTGAGGTAAGTAAGAATGGAATCATAATCTTGATGTCAGATGGTGTTGATGGTGGGAGGATCATTCTCTACCATTTTAGGATGTACGAGTGGAAGGACTCTAGTTTGGCCACTCTTGTGGTAGATGAGGGGGCCAAAACTTACACTATTGATAGAAAAAATTAGGAGGGATGATTGCAAGTTCTTCAAGTGGAGAAAGTGATTGGGTTGGCAAGGATGGGATATCTTCCCCTATGGTGGTAATGGGTTTAGGTGAATTGGTGGATTATTGAGGTGGTTCATACCCAAGGCCAAATGACTCATGAGTTTATAAAGTTCTGAGATGGGGTAACTCATGAGGCCCTTATTCATAGTGACCAAGGCCAAATCCTTTCCAAGCACATCTATGAAGATATAACTTAGTGAACTCTAGTTTTATAAGATAGGAAAAGTTAGAGGTAAAGTGTTGGATGGATGATGTAGTGGTAGGGGTTGGAAGTGGTTGATCAAGTCCCCCATAAATTAAATATGTTTGATGGTTAGGGATACCAATGGAGATGATGGTTCCAATGTTAGGGATGTAAGAAGGTTCATATCTAAGATTCCCATATTCTTGGGAGGTAAGGAAGGAATCTAAGGACAAGATTCTATATTACCCAAAAAAAAGAGATTGGAATATGGCTGTCATGGGGTCTTCTATAAGAATCTAGGAAGAGGGGATAGATAATCTAGTGGAAGCTTCATCCACATTAGGTGTGAAAATGATATGGGTTTTGGCTAGTGAGGTTGTGTTGTTGGCAGATGGTTTTGTAATGGATAAAGGAGGAAGAAGGATGCCATTAGGCCAATATGTCATATTAAAAATTGTAAAAGGACTAGGGTCATCTTGGATAGTCACAACATACCCTTTGTGTTTAAAATTGACACATTGATGTAGGGTGGAAAAGACACAACTCATGGCATGAATCCAAGGGCATCTAAGTAAAATTTTGTATTAAAACTCTTCTTTTAAAACATAAAAGAGTTTGAGAATAATACGAGGCCCTACATAGATGTGGAGGATAACTGTGCCCAAGGTGGTAGCCATATTATCATTGAAAGAATGAAGGAATATTGAGATGTTAGACATGATGTTTTTAGGAAACTACAACTGGTCATAAGCATGGGATGAGATAATATTGATGCTAGCTCCCCCATTGATCATCACCCTTTTGATGTAGGTTTGATTGATGTATGTTGTAATGAAGATGGGGGATCAAGATCCTCTAAATGAATAGAAGGTATTTTTGAATTATTGAAGGTGACAAGGTTAGAAGTTTGAAGGGCACCAACAAAAGTGGTTAGAGGCTAAGGATCATTGAGTTGGACCTCAATGTATTTTAGAGCCTCTATGAGTACTTAACAGTGATGGGGAGATGTAGAGATTAACTCATACAAGATCATCTTTATTAGATTTTGGTGAAGTTGCCTAAGGATAGCTTTTTAGATGGATATTACATATGGGTTAGGGTATGGAGGGTTAGATGGGGAAACACCTAAGATATACACCTTAGGTTTTTTTGAATATGGAGAAGGTTGGGTATTATTTGTTTGGGAGTTTGGAGAGGGGTAAGTCCAAGGAATAGATGCCTTAGTCTTCCCTTTATCCTTATGTTAGGCTTGATATCAGGTAATCATGTGAATAATGTGGATAAGGGGGTTCTCTAGGTTGGATGGTTGCTTTGATTCCTCCTCTTCATTTTTGGGTGAGATCAAAGATCAAATGGGTTGAGTCATTGGTTGGATTGGCAATGGGGATGAAGGAGGTTTATCTTATAATAGATCATCATCTTCATACAAGTTGTGAACAAGCACTTGGAGAGATTTACAATTCTTGATTTCATGTCTTGGTGCCCTATGATATGTATATATCAAGTTATCATTAAACCAAGAAGGTTTGGTATGTAAAGGGTCAAAGGGTTGATGGGTGGTAAGCTCAAGGAAGAATTTTACAATAACTACTGGAGAATAGTTAAGTAAGATTCAGCTAAAGGTGGTAGATGTTTAGTAGTTTTCACTTTTGGTGTTGGAGTGGGAGGTTGTGTGGGTATAGGTTTAGTAGTAGGTGTCTTGGATAAAGTGGTATGCTTGGTTGACAGTTTTGGTTTAGGCATGATGGTTGATGGGCTGGTAGTAGAGGAGGGCAAGGTAGGTAACTTAGGAATTATTAGTGTAGCGGGGAAAGGTGATTTAGAAAACAAGTATGAAGGTGTGACTAATAAAGGTGGTAGGGTTTTGGTAAAAATGATGGAATTTAAGGTAGAGGGATGGGGACCTAGAATGGAGGGAAAGGTTGAGGGAGGTAAAATTTGGGCTTTTGGGCCCTTTGGTAATTTTACCTCTTTGGTTGTTTTAGTTGTTAGTTTTGGAGGGGATTTGGTCACTTTAGTTATCTTCATGGGTTTAGGTGTTTGAGGTTCAATCAATTTGGAGGAGGTTTTGGTTGGTTGAGTGGAGGTTTTAGTTGGTTTAGAAGGGCTAGGTTGGTTTTCAAAAGAAGGGGTTAGAAGTTCCAGTTTGGTTCCCTTACCTTTATCTTGACATCTGATAGAAGGTTTTATAATTAGAGGTTGGGTGCTTGGAGCCATCTTCTCTTGTGAGATATCTTCCAAAGAGGGGGTGGATGGTTCTAAGATAGGGGATTTAGGTGTGGTATCCTCCAATGGTGGTGTGGATATGGCTTCTTCCTTTATTTGGGTGTCTAAAGGAATAGAAGATATATTTTTTCTTTCATTAGGGGAATGGGTAAAGAAGTGGTTGAGGTAACATTTTCTTCATCAATGGGTTCAATAGTAACCACATTAATATTATGTGCCTCATGAGATGATTTGGGTTTATTTTCATGATGAGGGGTAGAAGGAGCATGATTAGGGAAAGGCTTGCAGAATATGTTGAGGGCTTGGTTAAGTGCCACATTAGGATTATCCAATGTGAGCTCCCCCTTGTCAATGACAGATTGGATAAGGTATTTAAAGGTATTACACCTATTGATGTCATGTCCTATGACTTGGTGAAAAGTGCAATGGTCATTCTCATTATACCAACTAGGCACAAGGTGAGAAGAATCAAACTATTAGAGTGGTTTAATTGGTGGAATCTGGATGATATAGGCTTTTAGTAACTTTTCCAAAATACAAGGATAAGGATCCCCAAGTGGAGTTGATAGATTATGGTTATTCCAAGTTTGGTTCCTTTGGTTTCAAGTTGGGTCAGAGGTTTGGTTCCTTGGGTTTTATTGGTTGGTAGATGGCAGTGTGTCTTTAAGGACAATAACATTGGTGGTGGCTTTGCTCTCAGAATTGGTATTGGTTGGGTTGTTTAGTTTGGAAGAAGAGGGCTCATTGGGTTTGTAAGTTTGGTTCTTGTTCTTCAAATTTAATTTTCCCTCATCAATGGCTTTGTTCTCTAGTTTGTGAGCCATGGTAAAAGATTCATTGAATGTCTATAAGCTTTGGACATACAATGTGGATGAAATGTGTTTTGCACATGCCTAAGCAAAGATATCTTTAATATTAGGTTGAGGTAATGAAAAGGAAAGTTGTTTTATTAGGATCCTCTAATGAGCCACAAAATTGGAAATAGATTCATCTTTGAATTATTGAATGGATTAGAGGTTGGTAATAGAAACTTTCTTGGTTATATTGATCGAAAAGTGATCCAAAAAAATTTGGGATAGATGGGAAAAGGAGAAGATGGAGGGTTTTAGGATGACACTATACCAGTCTAATGTTGGTCCAGATAAGGACATAGGAAAGGTACGGAGGAGAAGAGCATCATCATGGGAAATAAAGTAACATGGATGCCTAAATGCTTTTAAATATTGTTGGGGGTCCTCCTTGCTTTGAAATTTAGAGAATTTTGGCAATTCCCATTATGGAGGATATGGCCAAAGAGGGACAGGTGGATGGATGGGTTCATTGAAAACTTGGTCATAAGATATAAGGTTATGTGACCCTGAGATGGATGAATCAAGGGTAGTCATTTTCTCCATTAGCATCTTGACCAATTCCATTTAGGGTTATTGGGTTGGATACATATATGACACATTTTTTTGGGGCTGGGTGACATGGGAATAACTAGTGGATGGTTGGGATGATGTCACGTGTGTGTGTGAGGTCATGTAAGATTGGGTGGAAGGTGAAGGTATGTATACTTGTGTGTTAGGAATATATTGATAATATGTCATGAGTATGTGTTGGAGGGTTGATGTTGGGGGTTTATGTATGGCATCAAAGTGATTAGTGGGTTAGTTGGTTAAAGGTGGGTAGTGACCAAAGTGATTATAGGGGGAAGTGTTTATGGTATGGAGAGTACCAAGTTTTGAAAGGGGGTATTGGTTAAGATGAAGGGAGTGGTAGAAATGGGTGTGGAAGACACCACACTGGCCAAAGAGGTATAAGTGACAAAGGGTAATGTTAAACCAACATTAGAGGTATTGGTTGGGGTAATAGGTGTTTGAGTGGTGGTGGTAGATGGACCAATGGTAGAAGAAGAAACTTGGCTAACAAAAGGGTGGGATAATGCAACACCAACCATAAGGTGGAGTGACATACCATAAGGTGGATCCATGGGAGGAATCAAGGCCATCAAAGTATGATAGGCTAAAGTATTAAGATAGTGTTATAAAGCAATCAGATTATTGTCTAAAAAGGTGGAAAATTTTGAATCACCTTTAGGGACTATTGTAAGCATTGTAGGTGGGAGATAATGGTGCAGTGAAGCATGGGGCCATCTATCAATGTCTGAGGTATAATCCATGGATGAGGACAAAGAAGAAGATGGTGATGGGTTGTTTTGGTTTTTCACTTGTTGTCTAGTTAAAACCATATGAGAAATTTAGAAATGGATAATGAACCTCTTTCCTCACATAATGAGAAAACAAAGAAAAACCCAAAGCAAACAAAACACACACTAAAAGTGCAATTAATCCTAAGATTTATTTTAAATCATTTTAGGCTTATGTCTTAAAGAATCTGAAAGGGGAAATTTGATTTTAAGTTAGGTACTAAAAAATTCATCCAAGGATGGTTTTGGGTTGAATTTTGGTGCTCAAATAATATACACTAGACTGAGTACATGGCCTAGTATTGGGGGCTTGCTCCCCTCACTTCACGATCCCACAACCAGTGTAAACACTTAGCTAATATATATCATTTGTCTAGAGTTTATACTCTACCAGAGAATGGAGTGGGTATTCCCCTTGGTGATGAAATCCAAGTGGGATCATTAGGTAGGGTAAGGTGATCCAAAGGGTGATGAAATCCCAATGGGCCTTGTCTAAAATAAATTTTGATATTTAATTTGTGTGTGTGGTTTGGTAGTGTAACATATGTGTGTTACGATTAATTCATAATACATTTAACTAATCTAGGTGAGTTAATCATTAAGTAGTTAATACCATGAATGCACTCAATTTTAACCCAAAAGAAGAGTTTGGTGTCTTTTCATGCAAACAAATAATAGATAAAATGTATTTAAATGCAAGATGTAAAATTCAACCTATCCCTAAGATGAAAACTTTCTTTTTTTTTCTTTTTTGGAAAAGAAGAAAGGAAAGAATTTTTTCCTTTTCAAAATTTAGAAATAACATAAATTTAAGAGAATTAAACTTTCAATAAATTTTAATATATGCCTAAAAAACTATAAACCCATAAGGGGTCCCACTAGACGTGCCAAAATGTTTCTATCAATTTTTTTTTTCTTAATTTTTTTGAAAAGAAAGAAACTAGGAATAGGGTGTGTAGAAAAACCTATTGAATATGCACATGTTGAATCCATATGACTATGTAGATCTCCTATTTTTTTTTGTATGATGAATTATAAATAATAAAACACTAAATTAAACTTGTTTGTTAGACAAGTAGATGGGTGTATTGCCTAGCGTGAACTAGATCCTAGAAGTGAAAACTTTCTAGGAGGCTGTAAATCCACCTATTTTAAACACTTAAGTTTGATGAGTAAAAATGATATAATTTTCATGAAATGGTATATAAATAAAACTAATAACATAAAATAAATTAAATTAAATAAATTAAATTCTTTTCTAAGATGACCAAAATGAAGCAATTAGTTGGGATAATGCTAATGCTAAAAATTGGTCTAGTCAAAATGGTGGTTTCCGGTTTGTTAAAATGGAAAGGGTTAAAGGGATAGTTTGGTTGGGTTTGTTAAATGGTTAAGGATTCACATAGACAAAGATATATATGATTAAATGGATAAAATATGACAAATGAAGAATATGGTAAATGGGGTGAAGGTGGAAAGGGGTAAAAGAAGGTAAATGAGATGAAGCTAACAAAGAGGGTAAGGAGATAAAGGGACAAAGGGAAAAGAGAAAATAAGAGGTTAAGAAAGGATATTTAGAGGTCAATAAATAATATTCCAAAGGTAATAAAGGAATTTAAATCAAATAACTAAAATAGACAAAAGGAAAGATTACCTTCCAAGCTTGAAGAAGAGTGTTGATGTTGATGATGGCTGATGAAGATGGAATCCTGCAGCAATTTTGATAGAGCTTCATTGCTTTGAATTATTTTCCTTCCAAGATGATGATGACCTCTAAAATTATGATGACTTAAAATATGATAACCTTCTTCACAAACTTGAAACAAAATATTTACAACCAAAGACTAATTTGCATCTTAACCTTTGGTGAAGGAAAGGGGGGCGGGGTATTTATAGCATTTGATGTTGTGAAACATGCCAAAAGAGTGGAATAGTAAATATGGAAGAATTTTTCATTTTGGGGGATGAAATATCCAAGATAATGTTGTGAAAGATTCCATTTGGGTTGAGAAGTCTTCCTCTTTTCCCATAATTCCAACTTTGAATGGATAATTATGCACACGGGTTTGAATCAGGCTTAAAGACTCCTCCCCATCATTTCTTGCTTTCACACAAGAAATTAAAGGGGTGGCACAAAAAATTTGGTACCATTTTACATGTGGGGGATATAAATTCCAAGGTGAAGTTGGTGGGGATTCCCATTTGGGTTGGAGAGTCTCTAATTTGGGCTAAGAAGTCAAAAATGGGTGCCCTTTATCTTTCCCAAAGTCTTAAAGAGGTAGGTGTCTCTTTTAAAGTCTAATTTAATTTTGGAAGACAAAACATATGTTGAATGATGACCCTTTAAGGTTAAATTTGCCACATTTCAAGGGGAAAACTTTGTGATGCTAAAATGAGGTCATTAGGCACTTTGGGAAAGGGTCCCAGGTGGGGTATGGTGTCCCACATCAAGCCATGTCACTTGCCATGTCACATTCCATGTCACTTTCCCTATCACATACCATGTCAATTTTCCATGTCACTCACCATGTCATTTTTTATGCCACATGCCATGTCATCATGAATAGTGATAGTGGGTCCTACAGTGAATAGTGATGGTAAATAGTACTTTTGAATAGTACTTTAAAATAATGATTTTTAATAATATTATGTGATTAGAATAATAATTATTTGGTTAGGTTAAGAGGGGTTTGTTAAGGCTTTAAAAGGTTTAGGAAGTCTCAAGGTATTTAGTCATCAAAAACTACAAGTGTGTAATTTTCTAGTGTCTACAACATCCACAATTCAAATATAACAAGAATAGTTATATTAAAATTAAAATGATAAGAAATAAATACACATTTTAATATACCATAACATATTCTAAACCAAATATGAAGTGGTTCAAATGAACACAGTTACACTCATATTTATTGTGCATAGCACATATGTGAAACCCGTCAACCCATAATAATGAAATCCCAAGTCAAAACCTGACCCATGTAATATAAAGGAAAATGCAATCACCATTTTGAAAACCAAACCAACCTTCAGGGTCTTAACATATAGACCAAAATAAAATAACATGTTTTTATAAAAATCAAACACTCAAACATGAATTTTCTCTATTATTATGCATAATGATATATATACATATATACAGATGGATGTCAACACAACATAAATTTACACAAAATAAATCCAAACAAATTCCACAAATAGGTATAAATCTATATGTTCATGATGAGCCAAATAAACCACTGACCATCTATTTAACATAAAATAGATAAACCCTATGGGGTATCAAATCATAAAACCAATGAAACACTTCCATGCACACATGGTCAAGAAATGCTCAAGCTGTAATAAAAAACCATGGGTTTGAATAATAAGACATCCATGTGTGTTTGTGTGTCTATTTGAAATTTATATGTAAATGCAACATCAATTTTTATCAAATCCTTCAAATGTATGCATATGCATCTGTAAGTCCTAAGACTTCTAGTTGCATATGTAACCTTTTATTTTTCCAAGATATATCAATAAAATAAAAAAGAAATAGGAAAAAATATGACTCACCCAAAAATTTAGAGAGAAATCTAAAAATACAAAATGATAGAAACCAAAACCTATAACTTTCTAATCGATGTCCTTAAAATCTAGCATGTCTGCCATAAAAACTATTCAAACTCCCACTGTTCTCCTCATTTTTCTTCCATCTTCCTAACCCCAGCAACTCTTCCCATCCAAAATATAACTCCTCATTATATCCATCCATTTTCCCCATACCCATTCAAATTTTGCATTGGATGTGAGGAGAGAGAAATCCTCTTACATTCCCTAAGGCAATCCCCCAACAAATTTGCCATGAATGTAATGGTCATTAATTGACCTATCTCAAAAGATAAATCCACCAACCCCAAAATCTAACCAATGAAAATGTAGGTTAGATTTTAAACCATGTAATTAGCATTAACAAGTTATATTAGCATCCTAACCCCCACTACTTATGCCACTATCCATAATAAATGATAATATAAAAATTAACATACTATACCATCGACTCTATGTTGATTCAAATGAAATAATTAAACCATGATTAATATCAAGGTCGATAGTAATAAACTATATAACCAAATCACTTAATGAACATGCTACCACCTTAGGCTATAAATTTTCATATAGTCTAAGGGTTAGTCCAAGGGTGTCAAGGGTAGGTCTAACTATGTCTTAGGTAAAGCATCCAATTAAGTGAGTAGGGTCCATGCAGGCATGCAAGAGTGGATAGGAATTTGCATAGAAGGAGTAGGCTAGAGTAGGTTGTGTATGCAGGACAAAAGACTATGGTTGTAATGATAAAGGAAAATAATGACTCTCAACAAAAGACAAAATTATAACATCATACAACAAAATGTGACAAGAACTAATCTCAGGATAATGACATAATTGATGACCAACTGAGATGTCTAAAGGATAAAAACATAATAAAAAATAAGTATACATGTTGGACTTGTCCAACTGCTTAGAATTCCTTTAATAGTAGGTGTACCATTGCCAACATCTGAATAGCTCATAAATAGTACTTTCAACCATCAAAATTGCATCAATAGTACCATATCAAAAATTGATAAATAATTATAGATTTGTAATAATATCAACTGCATTAATAATCCATAAAATAATACCTAGATATTTTTATGTTATGTTTAATCCAATCTAATTTAACCTTTAAAATATAGGCTAAGCAAAAAAATAAATACTTGACATATAACTTCAAAAATGAAAAAAAAAATCCTCCTCAAAATACAAATACAAGTCTCAGAAAATGTGGATTTAATACCTATAACCCATGAATGCAATTTCATACAGTTTCATCACTTATAGATCCATTAGTTTTTTAAAGATGCATATTTATGGTATTACATTAGTGATTGTGAATACTTAGTGGTCATGAGTGTCTACTATTTCATCTTGGCTAAATATTATCCCCTTATCCTATGTTGGGCCTAAAAATCCATTCCTATTACCTACAAAACTCCAATCTCTGTCAACAATGCCAACTACATCATGGTTTGTCTCTATGACATCCCTAACGTGCTTAACCCTTATCCATATAGCATACATAATACATCAACATAGTAACATAATCATGAATTTGAGATAGTTCTTCATTGGTTTATTTTCATAGGTATTCATGGCATTATTCCATATTTAATTTATGGTATCTTTCAAACATCTTTTTATACCAACCTATATAAATGTTGATGGTTGATTATCCCTTATGATAAGATCAAATTCCATTAGCCTTCAGTTGAAACTATTGACATGTTAAATTTTATCTATTAAATTTTACCTATATCACCTTCATATGATGATTTAATACACTAATATGATTATATTATGCACATTCCACTTGAGTGGGAATCTTAGGAAAACATAGCTACTATGGGGATAAAATATATTAGATCAAATGATTAAGCTTGGGAAACTTTGAACATTGGAGTATATTATTTAAATACAAGAACATAAGTATTTAATGTGGTTTTTAATATTATATTATTAAATTTAAATAACTTGATTTTAATGGCATGTGATGTGGGTGGTTTTTAATATTAAAATCCTAGATTTTTGTGTAGACCATATAATATTATATCTCTACCAAATCAAAGACCTTAAAGATTATTTTAAATCTTATGAAGGCAATATATTCTAACTTTTATAAAATATTGGTGGGAAGAACTTAATTTAGTATTTACAAAATAATTAAATCTCATTTTTAACAAGTGATACTTTGTAGTGTAAGGTCTTTAAAAATCAAAAAACCCCAACATACTATCTCTTTTCTTTTATGTTTATAGTTTTTCAACTAGGTCTATTGGTCCTTTTCCTTTTTAAAAGATTAAATATAAAATTAGGTGAACTTATTAATCACTAAATACATTCATTCACAAATTATAAATATATTCAAAAAATTCTAGACTTTTTTCAATTTGATTCTAATGAAAATGTGTAAATTTAGATTTTTAGCCATGATTAGGCCTAAAACACACAGTTTGAAAAAATTGATCATTTATATCTCACACTATAAATAATTATATAATATGAAACTAATTTTATCATGTTAAAAAAATCCTCTAGTACCTAACCACCAAATTTCATAAACTTTTATTGAATCATTTTGAAAATATTGCACTTTTAGTAGATAAAACCCTCAACTAGGCCTAAACCCATAGATCTGCAACATACAATCAATTGTATATTTATTTATATGAATAAAAAAGACTTTAAACCACTTTTATATATTAGAAAACTTCCTATATCAATTTTATACAAAATTTAATCCATTTCTATGTATTGTTCACAAGTTATTGCACTTTTAGTATGCAAAACCCTGAAATAAGGTTTTAGCCAAAAATACAAACCCAAGAGCACTATTTTTGAGATATCTTGAGTGTTAAGTAATTTAAAAATATTATTACACTTGGATTATAATATATAAAACATTATATTACTCTTTTTTACTTCAATCAGTTATTATAATCCTAAAATACCTGGAACTTATCCTTTTTCTATGACTGTAGTACCCAAATGTTTAAGAAATAGAGGATTTCAAACCTTTGTTACTAAAATTAACATCATAAAAACATTAAAAATATTATATGAAACTTAAAACAAGTCTTAATACCTTAAAATATCCTAAAATACAATAAATAATATCATAAAATGTTTCCTTTTAGTCATAGATCTTCAAAAGTTACTTATAAACCTTTGTTACACATAGGAAATTACACCATCCAACCTCCATAAAGACCTACAAGTTCATAATTTATTATTTATTAATTTATTTATCTCCTTATCTAATGTTTATACCATTATATCATAACTAAACTGATCACCATCTTTTTTCATGCACCACATATCTCTCCATCTAACCTAATGACACTTCAACAGTATTTGTTTATCCTTGTTCTATGTTGAATTCACCTTGTTAGCAGTTAATACATGGTTGAAAAAATTTAACATTGATTAAAAGGTTAAAATTAAATAAAAATAATTAAATTTTCCCACCATAATCCCTCACATAATTATCAAGACCTTACAACATGTTCAAATCCTTCCAAAACACTTGAAAATAATTCAATTTTTTTAATTTCTAGAATTGGCGGGAAAACTAAAAACTCTACCTAAGGACCTATAACTTACTATTTAATCCTATAAAATGATTATTATTGACCTATAATACCTCTTGATATAAAAAAACTAAAACATTTTAATCCATTATTTATAATATTTTCCAATGCACCTGCATCAAACTCTTGAGGAAGAAAAGACTTGTTCATGAGTTCTTGCTCATGAGTTATTCAACATTGGTGCCATGATTTATTATCTATTAATTTTAAATCCATGTTTCATCCTCAATTTGATTGTTATTCCACTTGAATAAGTATTAAAATTACTCCTTGTCCCTTATCTTTTTCACCACCTTCTTATCTAAAATGGATTCAGGGGATCTGGTTGTACCTTTGATAGTTGTTGCTCCCAATGGATGATTTGATCTTCTTTGAGTTCAGATGCCTTCTCTAAGTTATTCTATTTTTTTAAATGATATATGTATACTACATTTAAGATAGGTTATATTCCAATATCAATTGTAAGCTTTAATTCATAAGTGTTAGCAAAAAAAATTCTCAAGACCTTACAAGGTCCAATATTTTTCATTTATAAATTGTTATATTCCCCTTTAGGGAGTATATCTTTCCTAAGGTGAGAAATAAATAAATAACCTACTTCAAAATTAACTTATTTTATTTTTAAATCATCAATTTTCTTATACTTGTATTCTTTTGTAGCTATTTTTTTACTTGTTCATGTAATTTTTGCGTAACTCTTGTAAAATCCTCACCTTCTAGATTTATTTTATCTTGATTTCCAATGTTACTTAGCTCATAAAATACCCTTATATTAATTCCATACAAAAATTTTAATGGAATATAATGTGTACGTTTATTTGTAAAATCATTATATGTAAATTTTTCTTAAGATAGTACTTGATCCCACTACTTTGGATGGTCACTTGCTAAACTTTTGAGTATGTTTCCAAGGATCCTATTGACCACTTCCATTTGACCATCATTATAAGGATGGTAGGTTGATATAAAGTTTAAAATGTTCCCTAAATTATTCTAAATATTCTTTTAAAATTGTCTCATAGATTTTGTATCCCTATCTAAAATAATACTCCTAAGAAGACCATGTAATCTCACTAATTCTTTGAAGAACAGGTTAGAAATATGATTTACATCGCTTATCTTTACACAAGGTATGAAATGTAACATTTTTAAAAATCTATCAACCACTACAAATATTGATTCATTACCCTTTTGAGTCTTTGATATCCCAAGTACAAAATCCATAATTATTAGATCTCATGGCTTGTTAGGAATAGGTAATGGCTAATATAATCATGTGTTTTGACTTTTTACCTTAGAATACTAATTTATTATACATATCTCATCAAATATCCTTACATTATCTAGCATCCCCAATAATAGTGTGCACTAAATTGAGCAAGTGTCTTATATTGCTCTAAAATGTCCTACCAAACTACCATTATGTTTCTCCTTTAGTAGATTCTCTCTCATGGATCTTATTGGTATATAGCCAACTATCCTTGAATAATAGTCCCTCTTGCAGAATTTAATCCATCTATGGATTCCTATCTCTAGTTACTGGATTCTCACATGCTTCATATGCCTCCTTAAAAGTAGGATCTTCCTTGTACAATTCTTTCAACATATCAAATCCCAAGATATTCACTTGAGACTCCTGTAAAATCAAAATTCTCCTACTTAAATCATCTACAAATTTGTTGTATTGTCCACTCTTATGCTTGATAATAAAGTAAATTTAAAAAAAAATCAATCCACTTCACATGCCTTTGACTTAGTTTATTTTAATTACTAATAAATTGTGAGTTGTGATTATCAGTATAAAGAACAAACTCTTTAGGAATCAAATAATGCCTCCATTTCTTCAAAGCTTAAACATTAGCATAGAAATATTGGTCATGTGTTGAGTAATTTTTCTTTTCTTCATTAATTTTCTCACTGAAGAAGGCAACCGGTTTGCCTTCTTGAACCAAAACAAGTCTTATGGCAGTTCCACTAGCCTCACACTCTACTTGAAAAAAATTGCCAAAATTAGGAAAAGTTAGGATGGACTGCTCTATAATCTTCTTCTTTAGAATCTACAAAAAATTCTCATATACCTCAATATATATAAATTATTTTTTGTTTCCCTTAATTTTTTCCACAATTGGAACACAAATTCTACTAAATTTCTTATAAACTTTTTGTAAAAACTATCCAAACCATGAAAAAAATTTACATCATATGCACTCCTTGGTGTAGGCCATTCCACTATGGATTTGAAATTATCCTTATCAATATTCAAACATTATTTTGAAATGATAAATCCCAAATATATTAACTTTGTCTTCATTATATTTCACTTCTTGAGGTTGATTAGTAACTTCTCTTCTTGTAACTTACTTAAAACCATTCTAAGATGTTCAATATGCTCTTCCTTTGATAGACTATAAACTAAAATATCATCTAGGTAAATCATAAAAAATTTACCTATGAAATATTTGAGTACCTCATTTATAATCCTCATGAAGGTGTTTAGATAATTGGTTAGTCTAAATGGCATTACAAACCATCAATAGAGTCCATAATTTGTCTTAAAGGCTTTCTTCCATCCATCTCCCTCTCTAAATTTTATTTGATGGTATCCACTTTTCAAATTTATTTTGGAGAATTACCTTTCACTATTTAAACAATTCATTAGATCATCAATTTTAGGCAAAGGAAATCTAAATTTGATTATGATCTTGTTGATAGCTCTTGAATCAATACACATTCTCTAACCTCTTATTTCTTAGGTGTTAGGACTTTTGGAACAAAATAAAGACTCAAACTCTCTCTAACTAACCCCTTGTCTAACAATTCTTGCACATATTTCTTGATTTCTTCATTTTCCTTTGGTGTCATTTGGTAAGTTGCCTTGTTTGGTAGATTGGCTCCTAGAATTATAACCATGTGATGGTTGATTCTTCTTCATGGAGGTAATTCATTATGAAAGCCATCCACAACTATGTCAACAAACTCATTAAGAAATTTTTAAATTTATATGGGCATATTAGTTAACTTAGTAGTTATGATTACTATTTTAGGCTTACCAACAAGTGCATGACATACCTCTTCTTTTATGATTTTTTTAAATAATTCTTTGTCACTTTTCAACAACACCTTAGGATTGTCTTCCACTATTACATTCTCCTCCTTTAATGGTATAAGTGTGTGATTCTTTTCATATTTATCAAATGTGTAGGTATTACTTCACCCATCATGTACGGCTTTCCTATGAAACTACTATTGATATATTTCTCTCCCTGGGCTCAAAATAATAAACCCTTGCTCAAAACACATGATAGCGTCCTTGGTCATCTTCATGAGTCATTTTGATTCCATAGTAGTCTAGGAGAAGGTCATTTGTCTTTGGGACCATGTAAAGGAGGTTCATGCAATGAGTTTATGTCATGAGGTGTTGTGGTTATAACCCTTTCACCCTATGTGAATAGTTTCAAGATTTCATTTTGTGTTGATTGTTTCTATGGGTCTATAACAAGTCTTGGTATGGTCCGTATAATTTAAAACCATGCATGATAAGGTGATCTACAATACTATAGTCCATATCTAGTGATATGTCCATTTGAGCATGCCAAGAACCTACAAAATGGGGTAAAACTTAGGAGATTAGGGGCTAATATGAGGAAGGATGGTAATATTTGTTTAAATCCTTATCATACTTTAAGTTCTTTAGTAAATGTTGAGGTATTTTCTTCAATTGATCTTTCATTTGAAATAATGCATATTTTGCCTTCTAGGGGTGTCTAAACCATGTGAAAAATATGGTTATGATCCGTAAGACATCATTGACTCATTATCAAGTGTTAAATGTCTCCAAAAGGGTCTAATTGCCATCATAATATAATTTTAAGGTACTTTTATATGTGAAAGGAGGTCTTTTTAGAATTCAAACACCTTTCATTCACCAAAATGGGGCCCACATGTTAAAAATAACCTTTTAGCTTCCCTCCATTAATACTCTCTAATTTGAAAACATATTTGACTCCTCATTCCCTCCTCTTAATGGCTTTCAAGATTTAAAACCTAAGAAAATGTATAAAATTAATGTCTTTTAGGTGTTTCTAGGACTTGTACAGATAGGTTAGAGATAGAAGAGGTAAAATATTTTATGGGGATCCGTTGTAGTCACCTCAGAGAAGAATCCATGTCTCAAATGCGCAAAAAAACATAGAAAATGTAGTAGAATATTCATTGAGTTCTTGACAAGATCACAAGGGATAGTTTGGGTTCGATGGTATGGTTCATACAAGTAGAGTCAAATCCCAAGATATTAGCTAGAGGTAGAGTCCCTAGTGGGATTAAAATTAGTGGCATTGGTTTTCATATCAAGACCTTAAGATTTATGAACAATCACTAAGACCCCTAGGTGGTTTTAAGCCCCTTGTAAACTCCATGAGCTCAGTTGTAGCTAGATTTATGAAATTTTTGAGCTTGTTATGATGGATTGAGTATGAAAAAAAGTCTCTTTAGGACTATTAAGTGTATTAGGCACCTCTAAGCATGTTCTCATGGAATTTTTAGGGTTAGATCAACATCTAGTATCCCTTGGGTTATATATTATAGGTCATGTTCAAGAATTCATATGTTTCATGGAGAAACATAGCATAAGAGGATCAATGTAAATTTTCCATTCCTTCCCCCTATTCCTCACATACTTCACCTAGTCACCATTTGGTCATGTCAGATCTCCTTAAGTTCTCTCAACACCCACCATATAAAAGGAGGAGAAAAACCTTAAGCATGACTTAATTTGTTCTCATGTCAATCCATCTTCTGGATGAAAGTGTATGAATTTTGTATTCTTAATGTGACATGAGTGATGTGATCATGTGTAGGAGTTACCCTTTCAAAATAAATAAGTTCCTTATGGCCCTCAAGACCAAAACTAGTAAACTAGCTCCAAGTGTATCCATAGGAATTTTAGCATAGTTTAAGGTTTCTTATCATGTTTTAAGGTTTTTGAGGACTCTTAGGTTTCATTTTATCCCTCAAGATACTTGGTTCACCTAGATAAATTAATTTTTCTTGTTTACTACCTAGATTGGGATGTTTAAGGTCTCAATAGGTGGCCTTATGTGGGGAGTATCAGTCCATATGAGGTCTCCCAAAGACATATACTATATAATGACTTCATCAAGACATTTTTAGATCATAATGGGTTTTGGATTTTAGAATCAAAAATTCAAAAGGACTGTGTAATGCACTTATAGGTTTAAGTCCTCATGCATAAGCAAATGTGTGAATTAGAGTATTTCATAATTACATTAAAATATTATCTCCTAATTATTGTACTAACTTTTTAAATATTTAAAAGTACCTCTATAAAAGTACATACATCTATAGACAATAATCAAAACAATATATTTGTCATATATAGTAATTATAAGTACCCTCATTTATATGCATGAAAAAACTGGAATCATACACATGGTACGTGCATTGTTACATAAAAAGACTCGTGTAAATGTTATCACATGGAATATACTAATGATACCTTAAAAATATTTGAACTAATAAATCTGGTACCCTAACCAAATTTATTATGATAAAATGAATTTTATGTACCCTAATACACATTCAAACAAAATATGAGAATGAGACACATCATTTAACTTTTGAATTTTTATCCTTTTGTGTGAAAACTAAAGTAAAAAGTGTTAATCATCTCATAGGCTATGGATAGATTAAAATAATTTTTTACACTTCATGAAATATTAAATATATTAAACATTGAATGATTATAATTTATAGTTATTTGGGATGTAATAATAATAATAAATAAAGTATGATAATACTATATAAAATTGATCCATATTACACCTATATTGAACACATGGATATATGCTAAAATATTGTTAAAATGAATGGCAATGAACACATTATATTGGTACTTTTGGTTTTGATAGAATTAGTATGTGTATAAAATTGATCTTCAAAGTATAGATCATTACATTAGAGTATAATAGAATCATGTACATCATATACATGGAGGTCCAATACTCTTCATCGCTAACCAATAAACCCATGACGTGGAATCCTAATTAGTTTTAGATTACATAATACACTTACATTATATTTTTTATTAGTTTTAAATCTATATTTTTATTCGCATACACATTTTGTAGGATTTTTATTTTCATACATGCATGTGAGACCAATAAAAATTCTAAAATTTGTAAAATATAATTTTTTGTATTTTCTAAGAACCTTTATGGTTATATAATTTTTAGATGAGATGAAGTATTAAAAGACTTATTGAGATGTCAATGCACATTAAATTACACTTAAATTTTCACAAATTAAGTTTCAATATAAATGAGAACAAACCCATGCACTCAACCTTGGAATTGCATACTATAGATAATTGATTTCAGTACATGTCCTTTTTTAAAAACATGAATAAGCTTTCTTGAAGATTAAATATTTATTGACTTTGACACCTATACTTGTTGTACTGGCTCTAAATGGAAATTTTGAAATATGGGCTGATGCATCTAAATAAGGCTTAGATGTTGTATTAACTCATGATGATTCATTTATGGCATATCAATCATAGAAATTGAAGGACCATAAGAATAATTACACCACTCATGACCTTGAGTTTTCTACCATTATTCATGCTTTGAAGCAATGGAAACAATTTTTGTTAGGTAAGCATTTTGATGTAAAATCTTATCATCACAACCTAGAATATTTATTTTCCCAAGATGATTTGAATGCATGTCAGCATAAATGGATAGAATTTTTAAGTAATCTGATATGAATATTTCATATCTGAAAGGTAATGATAATCATGTTGTTTATGCACTTAACTGATGTACATATATTTATATATTATTCATTTTGCATAATAATTTCAAAACTAAATTATTGGAATAATAACATTCTAATAAGTTTTGTTAAGATGTAAGTGCAACTTTGGCTAATGAGCCTGTTGAATTTTTTTTCTTACTTTTAGTTGATTATAATGGTTTAATCAGACATAAAAACAAAATTTATATACCTAATTCTGGTGACTTAAAGAATATTTTGATGAAATAAGTTCATGTATCACCCTATTTTACTCATCTAGGCATCACAAAGATGACCCATGAACTAAAAATGTTTTATTATTGGCCTAAAATGAAACATGAAGTTATTGACTTTGTGTTAAAATGTTTGGAATGCTAGTGTGTGAAAGTTAAACATTACCATCCAGAAGGATTTTTGTACCATCATGATGTAACATGAGATAAGTGGGTTGTTATTTCTTTGGATTTCATAACTCATTTTCCAAAATCTAAAAGCAAATATGACACTATTTTAATTGTAATAAATAGATTTATAAAATTTGGTCATTTCATTATTGGAAACTTGACTAATGATGCAAATATATTTGCTTCATGGTTTGTAAAGAAATAGTAAGGTTGTACAACATGCCTAAAGTTATTATTTTAGATCAATATAAACATTTTACTTTAAGGTTTTGGAAAAATCTGACTGCTACACCAAAATTTTGTACAATTCTATGAAAGGCCAATGAAATCATGAGAGAAGAATCCCAATCAAGTTTGGACATTGTTAAAAGGCCAATAACATAGTTTAGAAGGTTAGGTTTAGGCCCAAAAGGGATATATACTTATGAAGATGACTATCTTCAAGGAGGTTATTGAGGATCAAAGGAGGTCAATTGGGTTCCTTGTATAGCCTATAGAACCTTTATTTTGTTTATTGACCTGTAGAAAGGCTCCAATTGAAATAAAATGCTCCCACTCACCACCTAAAGTGCTATAGTCAAGTTTTCACCAACCTTAGAAGTGAAACTCCACATACACTTTAATATTTGGGATCAAAAAATAAATAGAGTATATAGTTTATTGAAAGACAAAGGAATATGATGAGTGACTAAAAAAAGCTAACTCGAGACCCTCTAATTCTACATACAAAGTTGGCTTAATGCATATAGGTCTACCTAGTCAGTTGGAGTACCTAATTGGTTTGAATGATGAAGTTAAAACACTATGTGAAAGTGACCCCATGGTGGTGTATGGAATATGTACATTCATCAAGACCTTTGAAGGTAGATCAAGTTTAAGAGAGTTGTATATGCCTGATTGAGCATTCATAACACATCAGCATGTGTGTATGGTTATAGAATGTGTTTGATTACAGAGTATGAGAGAGACCCAAATTTAAAAAGTTTTAAAAAATATTGAGATCACACTCCATGAGATATAAAACTCCCTCAATAGTGATTAAAATAAAAATATAAATGACTTAGGTCTCTAACATCAACCAGTCTGAGCACCTACTATGAGCCAAGGATGGTCATGACAAGCCTAGAGGGGAAGAATGATAGAGGTAGGGGTCTAAGTTATTATGAGACTATGTAAAAGTTGAAATTGAATATAAAAGGATTATAATAAAGTCATGAAGTAACAATAAGCACATGCAAGTGGTTTAATGTCTTGAAACTCAATTTAGGTATATAAGGCCTCAAACCCTACCTAAGCCCTCAGATCCCCAACTCTATTCTTTTGACATGAAAAGTTATTCATGTAGATATAAGACCATAAAAGGATGAATGATGATGGTAAAATTATTAAAAGAGGTGTTTTATGCATGATAATATAGGGTAAATGGTAATTTATCCTTATAGCCCTCCCTGAGCTCCATCTCCCTAGTTTGCCAATTAAAGTTGCTAGTTTAAATTTTCACATATTACATGAAAATATGCATGGGATATAGTGATATTAGGTGAGTTTTAGGACCCCTATTAACTTTCCATCCATGTTGGAGAGATATTTTTTCATGGGGGAAAATTTATGAACAATCCTTAATAATGTAAGCATGCCTAAAATGTCTAGTGAAAACCTGAAGGCTACCAATATTTGCTTAGAAATCACCATACAAGGTGCATTGAACTAGGATATATTATGGATATTTGAGGGGGTATATATACTCAATATTAATTTCATTAAGTTTTCAATCCAAAGCCTATATTTTATGACCCATAATTAAGATGGTAGGCTACTCTCAGCCCTCCAAAACCTTCATGGGGGACCTGATGGACAAGACATTCTTATTAATGATTTCAGTGACCATGAGACACCATGAGAACATCATGATGACACCTATAAGTCATATTTTATCTTTTTACACTAGATATTTGGCATGTGTGTGAAAATTTGTGTAGGGAAATGGCTTATAAGGTTGGGTTTTAGGTTTGTTTTCATAATTCTCAAGCATGTTCAGGGTCTTGAGTGAGTAGAAAGGCCTCCTAGGAATATGTATAGGTGTAATGGTCTCTAAAAACTCTCTTCCACCCACCCCATATCATTAAAAATATGCCTAATAAGAATACTTGTACTTAATTTAAGAAATAGTCATCATTTTCATTAAGAGAAGGATGTTTTAGGTATGCTCACATAATAAAGAGGTTTCCTAAGAGAAAGGCACCCTTACACTAATGTTTCTAGGCCACTACGAATCTCAACACATATTTTAAGATGCCTAAGTCTTACATCCCTCACCCAATAGGAGGATAAATGCATTAAATGGACTATGAATAAATTCAAGGGAGCTAAGAGAACAATAAACATGTTCAACCAAGTAAATGCCTCTTATAATGGGTGCATTACCTTTCACTGCATGTTAAGGAGTGATGGATTAGTTTCAAGGTACATGGCATCTTCATGGGGTCAACTATGACCAAAAATAGGTCATCCACTACACTTATACACCCAAGGGTTCATTAAAGGCCATTATACATCCAAGGCAATGTATAGGAAGAGTTATGGGACTATTACTACAACTTAGTAACTATTTAATCAAGTAGATGATGGTCATCCCAGATTCTAATCCACACTTATATACCACATTATCCTTCTCTCCCATTCTCATGTTTTATAAATTGGGCTTCAAGATCCATTGTACCACATGGATCCCTCTACTGGTTATGTGAAAGTGTTGCCCATTTATATCTACAACCCTGAGATAATAAAATATAGATTCAACATCCTTTATGCTAGTGTTCTAGTGTGTTTATTCTAGTTAAATTTTCACAAGTGGTTGATTCTTCTCCCTTTGTAGGTCCATGTCTTCACCTTAGTACTAATGGATTATCTTATGCAAGTTACATGGTGTGTGAAGGTGTTAGTTATTATACTTTTAGTGAAAATTTATTTATAGTGTCTTGAATCATTCCTCTCATTCATAATCCTTGTGTCATATTTATCTAGCATAACCTCCATGTGAAATATTGATGTGTATGAGTCTTTTGGATAGAGAGTGTGATAGCAATTAGTCTTGTTTTATCTATAATTATTGTTAAGGATCAAGTAAAGGAGACAAAATATATTGGTTCATCACCTCCCATAGCTTAGGTTTGTTTCATGCATCCTTCTATCCCTTTTTATTGACAAAACAAATAGGTTTAAGAGTTGATTTTAGATGATGCATCAAGGGAGCTAGACCCAAAACTAGAATTCACCTCATCTAATAAGCTACCCATACCTATATGTGATTATATTATATCAATTGGATGAGTTAGGATTGAAACCCCTTTGCCTCAAGGGTATAATATAAACTAATAATATTTTTTGGCACACTCAGTGAGACCATAATTCAATCAAGTTGGAGCAACTACTTGCAACATTTGGTGATCTCAAGGATCTTCAAACACTCTAATAGCATATCAACACATAATTTACATGATAAAATTAGTCACAAGGTCTTCATAAAAAGGTAAGGAAGCTAAATTTTTTGAATTATCCTTACATTTTTCTAGGAGGAAGAGGTACACCAGGTCTAATCCCTATCCTACACCCCCTACTTCTCCTATTCTTTCTTGGCAAAGTATTGTTACAACTCCTACACCCCTAATGGCTAGGCTTAGAAACCAATCCTTTGTTACCATAAATGGTGGTATCCATCTAAACCTGAATAAATTTGATGATATCCCTATTTATAAACTTGAGATCCTTCCATACTTCATAAGATAAAACTCTACCACTCCTATTGAACATATTACAGACATAGCCAACCTTTATTTAGTATACAATGTGAATCAAGGAAATGTACTAAGGAGGTTTCTAGTTATTTCATTGAGAGGCAAGGAACTTAAATGGTATATAGGTATATCACCTACATATATCAACACTTGGGATGAGTTTGGGGAGCACCTGTGCAAGTATTTTGATGATAGAAGTGACCACTTGTCCCTAGTGGATTAATTGACCGCAATCAAAAGGGCTCCTCAAGAGTTTATGGTGTATTTTAACTATAGGTTTAAAAAAACTTGGGATAGGATCCCAACTATAGTTAAACCCACTTCTAATTATTCATTCTTATAATATTTGAGATCCCTCAATTCTGATGTAGCAATCATGATATAGTCCATGGGTGAGAACACACTACCTGATGCCTATAAAGTGGAAATAAGGGAAGAAAAATATCTCATATAATAAATAAAACTTACATCAAGGCCCCTCATTCCTCTTTCCCTAGAGATACAACATTTTTTTCCTATCATTACCCACATACCAATGCCAACTAACCATGAGTAGGTAGATACTAGTCAGGCAAATAGTTTGGTTAATATTAAGGGCTATTTAAGGCACAAAGTAATAAAATAGTGTCCTTAGAGAGGTATAAAATTCCACCTCATATATCATAATAATATCCTTATAAATTTCCATATCAAATTTAATGAACCCCCATATCAAGTTAATCCATAAGGTCAAGGGCAGATCACTCAAGTAAGGCCATACAATAGCTTCAATTTTAATCCAGCCAGCACTTCTAGAGCATTAGTTCCTACTCAAAATAACTATGATTAATAGATTAAATTATCTAAATAATGGGGAAAATATAATGATTATTCAATCATCTAAAGTTGATGTGTTTATGAATTTTTTGTTATGCAGTAGAATCAAGCTTCTCCTATGAAAAATAGTTAGGCTCCTCTTACACAACATAAATAAACCCCTCTTATGTAACATGAAGAGACCCCTTTCATGACTTAATTTGAAATATGAAATAAACAAGGAATGAGTGGGGATTAGTCACAATCATAGGCTACCTTTATCAATTTTCAATAAGGATAAAATTATTTTGGATAATGAGCAGTCAATTAGCTTGGGGGTGTAACCAAAGTAGACAGTCCTATTGCAACCAATATAAGGGCTAAAAGAAGGGTGGTGAGTGGTGAATTATAGGTTGTGAGAGTAGATCCTTCATATTATCAACCACCTCAAGAGACCATTGATAAATATTCATCCCCTAAAACCCCACTAATCTAAAAGGTTTAGATTTAGAATGGGAAGAATAACAAAGATCCATTCATACCTCAGTTCACTCAAGCTTCAAGTGGTATTGCTAATCCTAAGTTATAATAAAAGTATTATATAAATCACATAAAAATTTTAGAATATATTAATAAGTCTCATGTCATCATACCAATTTGGGACACATTTCTTAATCTAGGGTATAAATATCTCCTCTAAGAAGAGTTGTCCAAACTTCACATCATGGATAAGCAAGCATAAAAAGAATGTACAATCCTAACTAACACTAGTCATCCTAATGAGGCTAAAACATCCAAGGTAAAAAAACCACATACTTTATATCTTTATATTAAAATATGAGACTCCTTAGTACATAATTTTTGATATATAGTGGGGCTAGTACATATGTCATGCCAAAATCAATAACATACAAGTTGGGGTTAAATTATGAGCCTAATTCTAATGGATTCTTGAAACTAGATGGGTCTCCTAATAAGAATATTGGTGTGATTAAAGACCTAAGACTTATGTTAGTTTCTTTTCCAAATTTCACCATATCTCAAGATGTTTTAGTGGTTGATCTCCCCCCTTATTTTTCCTTGTGCTTATGTAGGGATTTAACTACTAAGATAAGAAGCTACCTATCTTTTGATTGGTCTTATATGGTATTTAAAAATAGGTACATGACCAAAGTCACCATTATTTTTGAGCCTATCACTATGTTTGATTTATATCCCTACATGCCTAATGTATCCAATGTTAACTATATTATTATTTATGAGGATGAGAACATTGATGATCAAGATCCAGTTGAGCCACTTGAGGGTATAAATACCTACTAATTGATGAGTGGGGGAAAAATAACCATGGTTATGATCCATATAAGATCATTAAATAAGTAGGATTGGTGATATATTTTATTCATAAAGAGGAGGCAACCATACCATCCTCTACCATCCATGTCAAGACAATGATGGAGCATGGAGACTATTTTTTATGGCTCTAGGTGTAAGAATGGAAGTGTGGTAGGTGTCATGCTTATCTCTACATCCAAGAAAATGTAATTTTATACCATAAGGTTACAATTCATCTTCACACGCAATACAAAAGAGTATAAGGCCCTAATTAATAGGCTACAATGGGCAAGAAGAATAGGTATCAAGTTATTGCAAGCTATGGGAGATAGTGAATTGTTAGTCTATTAGGTGAGGGTAGAATTTAGTCATAAATCCATTCTTAAAGGCATATAATAATAGGGTTTGTAACCTCTTATAATAATTTGAGGCCTTTGACATCCATTAAATCCCAAGAAAATCTAACCAACATGTAGATAGGTTGGTAGCTTTAGGGGCATAGTATGACATCCCAAGTGAAGTCAAGAACATGAAGAACCAATCAAAAATTAATGTAGTTTATAGACCCTTAGTACCTGATAATGATTTTAGCTAGAAATTATTTGATAGTGATAGGAAAATAACATGTTTCTTGTAATAGGAGGTAGAATTCTTCTTAAGGAACCAAGGCAGACTTCAACAATAGTATGGTACCTAGATTATTCAATTGAGGACCAAAATACTTCCCAAGGGATTAGTGACTCTTGAAAACATCTTAAATGAAGATGATGAGTTAAGGAGAGATAAATTTATCATGTTAACTAAGTGAGATCACTATGATAAGGTCACCATATTTAATGATAGGATACTCAAACTAGGCAAAGTGAATGCTAGAGAAGAAAGGATAGGCTTCATAGAGTTATTTAAGGAGTTTTCAGACATTTTTGCTTGGGAATACAGTGACTTGAAGGGGTTTGACCCTGATTTAGCTTATAAAACTATAGAATTTAAGACAAGTGCTAAACTTATGAGGTAGAATCAAAGACCAGTCAACCCCAAGATTAAACTCCTCATGAAGAAAGAGTTGACTAAATTTATTGAATCCAACATTATATTCCCCATCAAACACTCTTCATGGGTGGCTAACCTTGTGCTTTTAATAAAAAATAATGGAGATACAAGGTTATATGTAGACTTTATGGATCTCAAAAAGGTGTCATTGAGAGACCACTACCCCTTTCCATACATGGATCAAATTCTCTAAAATGGTGTAGGTTCAAAACATTTCTCCTTGTTTAATGGATACTCAAGGTATAATCAAGTGTTGTTGAAGGAAGAAGACAAACACAAGACTACCTTCACAACTAAGTAGTTCACTTATGCTTTCAAAAAGATGCCCTTTGGGTTGTCTAATGTAGGGGCCACCTTTCAAAGGGAAATGGATGTAGACCTCCAAGGACTCATCAATGAAATGGTGCTCATATACCTTGATGACATCATAGTCTTTTCAAAGGATTCTAAAGACCACTTGACATGCTTAAGGATAATATTTGATAAGTAAAGATAGTATGGGGTCTCTTTGAATCCCAAAAAGTGAATTTTTGTAATCCATGAGTGAAGACTTTTAAGACACATTATGTTTAAAGAAGGCCTTTCCATAGACCCTAAGAGGCTAAGTGAAATTATTTCTCTATCACTATCTAACCATAATAAGAGACTGCAAATCTTTCTAGGTAATATTAATTTCATTATAAGGTTCATTCCTAAGTTTTTTGAGTTAGTAAAACCCCTAACTACTATGCTCATGTAACATAAGAACTTCACATGGACTAGGGAATGTAATATAAGTTTTTAATCAATTAAATGGGCCATTATTCAAGCACCCACTCTCCTTAACCCCAATTTCTCAATATAATTATTTTGTTATGCCTTCTCAACCAATGACACCATTTCTACCACGTTGATCTAATAAAATAGTGAGGGCCTTGAGCTTCCCGTAGCTTTCTTTAGTCAAGTATTGGATGGATATAAAAGGAGGTATACTTATATATAAAATCATGTACTTTTAGTCATGAGAGTCCATGAAACATTTATAAACATGGTGTCTAATAATAATATCTATGTCATGATGGCCCATGCTAGCATCAAGGACTTCCTTCTTAACTATGAATTTAGTGAAAAAAGTGCAGGTTGGGTGACCAGATGCATGGACTATAGCATAAAAGTGAATGCCACCAAGTTAGTAAGGGGTAGAGGAATATGTGAGCACTTGTAAATAGATGTAAAGGAAAAAAATAAGTGGTTTTATCAATTCATAGTGATCTCTAATTAGTTAAACCTACACCTTCTTCCAACTAGACTCAAGACATGGTAAGATTCCTTCAAATTGGAGAATGTCTTATAGGTCTAGATAAGACAAGAAGAAGGTATTATAGGTTTAAATCAATTTTTAATGTCTTGGTAGATGGATTTATAATTAATAAAGATATTTATGGCATGCTAATAATATGTGTGTAGACTAACCAGGTTGACAAGCTTCTAGATCAGTTTCATGATGGGTATGTAGGAAGCCACTTTACAACTAGGACTACAATAGAAAGGGTAATGAGAGTAGGATACTTTTGGCCAAGATTGTTCAAGTACTACCATGCTTGGGTTAGGATATGCCATAAGTGTGTCATGTTCACTGGGAAATAAATATTATCTACCCTACCTCTCAAACTCGTCCAAGTGGATTAACCTTTCATGTAGTGGGGCCTAGATTTTATAGGCATGATACACCCTCCATATAGTTTAGGACACAAGTGGGTCTTGATTGATAAAAACTAATTCACTAGGTGGGGATAAGAAACATCCCATATAGAGGCAAATGAGAACTAAATCTTGGGGTTTTATGATAGTCTAGTGACTAGATTTAGGGTCCCCTCCACCATCATATCAAACAATGCATTAACTTTCAGTTGTGTAAGGGTAAGTGAATAGGCTCTTAATTATGGAATTTACCTTATCACTTCCTCAAACTACTATACTCAAGGAAATGTACTTGCATATTCCAACAATAAAAACCTAATCAAGATCATAAAGAGAACTATGGAAGACAACTAGGAGTGGCATACTAAATTGAGGATAGACTTGTGGGAAAATAGGATAGCCCCCAAGATAGTTATTGATCATTATCCATACCTTCTTATCTATGTAAAAGAGGAAATGTTACCCATATCACTTGAGCTCCATCCTTAGAACTCACACATTAGCTTGAGATAATAGAGAATGATGTCATGGAAGTAAAGAGGAATGAGTTGAGAGATATATAAGAGAGAATAAATGATGATATGCATGCCATGTGGTCCCATCAAGATCAAGTTAAGAGGTCATTTGACAAGAAATATTATTAAAGGACCTTACAATAAAGTGATATTATGGTTAAGTACGATGAATATCAAGCTAAACTAGGTAAGCACTCATATTTTGATAGCCTATGGAGTGGACCTTATACTATCACTAACTGAAAAGAGAATAATGCATTCTAGATGTTAAGGTTGAATGGTTATGAACTCCCTATACAAGTTAATGGAGTGTTACTTAAGTATTGTTATTGAGAAGCATATTATCCTTTTACATAGTATTTTAGGTCTTCTTTCTTCCAAGTGTTGTGTCATAAGTGATTTATTAGTTTCTTGTTTTTTTGTCTTGTTGCTTTCTTAAGTGTTTAGATGTTGGTGTTATTTTATGCATTTGTTATGTGTCTAGTGAGTTTGTTTCATTCCTTAAACTTTTTAAGGTGTTAGGTCAAACTATCATCCTTGATAGATAGGTCTCTTAGTTGAGTCATGGTTATTATGTATGAGATTTTGGGTTCTCTTAACTAGCAGGTAGGTCAACCCCTAGGAGTCACATGTTATGTTGATATATTTCTCTCCCAGGCTCAAAATAATCAACCCTCGCTCAAAAATATTGATAGTGTCTTTGGTCATATTCATGAGTCTTTGTGATGCCATAGTAGTCTTGGAGAGGGGCATTTATCTTTGGGACCATGGGTAGGAGATTCATGTAATGAGTTTATGTCATGAGGTGTTGTGGCAATCACCCTTTCACCCTATGTGAATTGAGTATTTAAATTTGTTTTGATTATGTCTAAGGGTCTATAACAAGTATCGATATGGTCTTTATGATCTAAAACCATACATGATAAGGTGATCTATGATACTATAATCCATAGCTAGTCATATGTCCATTTGAAGATTCTAACAACCTATAAAATGGGTTAAAATTTAAGAAATTAGGAGATAATATGAGGAAGGATGGTAACCCTTATTTTAATCCTTAACATACTTTAAGGTTTTTTATAAAATGTTAAGGTATTTTCTTTAATTGATGTTTAATTTGAAATCATGTATATTTTACCTTCTAGGGGTGTCTAAACCATGTGAATAGTATGGTTATGATCCTTAAAAAACCATTGAGTCACTATAAAGGGTTAAACATCTCCAAAAGAGACTTATTAACATCACAATATCATTATAAGATAGTTTTATATGTGAAAGGAGGTCTTTTAGAAGTCAAATGCCTTTCATTCACCAAAAAGGGCCCCACACATGTAAAAAAATGATATTTTAGCTTCCCTGCATCTATAATCTCTAATTTAAAAGCATATTTGATTCCTCATTTACATCCTCTTGTGATCTAATGGCCTTTTAAGAAATCAAACCTAAGAAAATGCAAAAAAATGATGTTTTACATGTGTTTCTAAGACTTCTACAAATAGGTCAGTGTTAGAAGACGTCAGATATTTTATGGGGATCCCTTGTAGGCACCTCAAAGAAAAATTAATGTCTCAAATGTGTATAAAAAGTTAGAAAATGTAGTGGAATATCCATCGAGCTCTTGGAAAGCTCATAAGGGCCATTTTGAGTTGGATGGTATGGTCTGTACAAGGGGAGTTAGATGCCAAGATATTAGCCAAAGGTAGAGTCCCTATTAGGATTACAATCAGTGGCATTGGTTTGTAAATCAAGGCCCTAGGCTTTATCAACAATCACTAAGATGCCCACGTGGTCTTAAGCCCCTTATAAACCCCATGAGCTTAGTTACAACTAGATTTATGAAAATTTTGAACTCATTTTGATAAATTTGGCATGGAGAAAGGTCTCTTTAGGCCTATTAAGTGTATTAGGCCCCTCTAAGCATGTTCTCATGGAACTTGCAGGGTTATATCACCATCCATTCTTCCTTGGTTGGCAGATTGTAGGTCATGTGTAATAATTCATATGCTTCATAGAGAAACAATGCAAAAGAGGATTAATGTAAAGTTTTCCTACCTTCCCCATGTTCTTCACATACTTAACCTTTTCACCATTTGGTCATGTCATAACTACTTAAGTTATCTCAACACCCACCATGTGAAAGGAGAAAATCCTTAAGCATGACTTAATTTATTCTCATGTCAATCCATATTTAGGTTAGAATTTTATGAATGGTGTATTATTTAGGTGGCATGAGTGATGTAATAATGTGGAGGAGTTCCCCTTTTAAAATAAATAATTTCCTTATGGCCTTCAAGACCAAAACTAGTAGACCATCTCCAAGTACATTCATAGGATTTTTAGCATAGTTTAAGGTTTCTTAGCATGGTTTAAGGTTTTTGAGGACTCATAGGTTTCATTTTCTCCCTCAAGATACTTGGTTCACTTAGAAAAATGCATTTCCCTTATTGATTACCTAGATGGGGATGTTTAAGTTATTAATAGGTGGTTTTTTGTAGGAAGTAGTAGTCCACATGAAGTATCCCAAAGATATATAATATTTAAAGAATTTATCAAGACATTTTCACCTCATAATGGGTTTTATATTTCAAACTTATAAATTCAAAAGGACTATGTAATGCTATTACATGTTTAAGTCCTCGTGCACAAGCTTATGTGTGAAAGTAAGACCAAAATTTTTTAAAATTCCATGAAAGGACAATGAAACCATGAGAAAAGAAGCCCAATCAAGGTTGGACATTGTTAAGAGGCCAATAACATAGTTTATAAGGTTAGGTTCAGGCCCGACTATCAATAGTTATCCTAAATCGCTACCTATAGATGAGCCTAGGTAGATGTAAGAAATAACTATATACTTATGAAGAATATTATCTTGAGGGAGGTGATTTAGGTTCAAAGGATGTCAAATGGGTTCCATGTATGACCTAGAGAACCTTTCTCTTTCTTATTGACCCATAAAAAGGATCTAATTGTAGTTAAGTGCTCCCAATCACCACCTATAAGGTTGTAGTCAAGTTGTCTCCAACCTTGGGAGTGAAATGACACATACACATTAAGGTTGGGGAAAAAATAAATCAATAAATTACATAGGTTATTGAAATACAAAGGAATATCAAAGAGTGACTAAAACAAGTTAACTTAGGATTCTCTAACTCTGCATACATAGATGGCTTAATGCATATAGGTGTGCCTATTCAATTAGAGTACCTATTTGGTTTGAATTATTAAGGTAAAAAACTATGTCAAAGTGACCCAATGGTGGTGTATGGCATCTTCAAAATCTTCAATACCTTTGATGGTAGATTCAAGTTTAAGAGAGTTACCTAGGTTTGACTGAGCATTCATAACACATAGGCATATGTGTATGGATATAGAGTGTGTTTGATTATATAGTATGAGAGATACCCTAGTTCAAGAAGTGTTTTAAAAAATTTATATTACACTCCATGAGATACCCAACTCCCTAAATAGTGAGGAAAAGAGAAATATATACCACTTAGGTCTCTGGCATCAACTAGTCTGAGCACCTATTATGGGCCAAGGATGGTCATAGAAGACCTAGAGGGGAAGAATAACATAGGTAGGGGTCTGAGCCATTATGAGACTATGTAAAAATTTTAATTTAATATAAAATGATTATAATAAATTCCTAACTTAACCACAAGCACCTACAGGTGATCTAATGTCTTAAAACTCAATTCAAGCCTATAAGGCCTAAAACCCTACTTAAGCCCTTAGATCCCCAACTCCATTATTTTGACATGAAAATCTCCTCAGATATATATAATATCATAAAAATATGAATTATGATGGAAAATTATTGTTATAGGTGTTTTAGGCATGAAAATATAGGGTAAATGGTAATTTAGCCTTATATCCCTCCTTGAGCTCCATCACCCCAGTCTGTCAATTTGAGATGCCAGTTTAAATGCTCATATCTTACATAAAAATATGCATGATACCTAGTGATATTATTTAAAATTTATAACCCTTATTCACATTCCATCCATGGTAGAGAGATTTAGTTTCAAGGGGGGAGCTCTTTGAACAATCCTTAAGAATGTAAGCATGCCTAGAATGCCTAGTGAAAACCTAAAGGCTACCAAAATTTATTTAGACCTAATAAAATATGGGATTAGGTTCTATTAGGGATATTTGATTATGTTTATGTAATCAATATTCATGGACTTAAGTTTGAAATCCAAGGCTTGTACTTTATGAACCATCATTAAGATGGTAGGTCACTCTAAACCCTCTAAAACCTTCATGGGGGATCCGATGGAAAAGAAATTATTATGGATGATTCAAATGACCATGAAAACATCATGAGGACACCTAAAATTAATATATTCTCTTTTTATAGTATATATTTGGCATGTGTATGGAAATATGTGTAGGTAAATGGCTTATAAGTTTGGATTTTAGGTCAATTTTCATAATTCTCAAGCATGTTCAGGGTCTCAAGTGAGTAGAAAGGCCTCTTAGGCATATGCAGAGGTGGAATGGTCTCTAAAAAACCACTATTAGACCCCTCATAATATTTCAAACAATCCTAATAAGAATACTTGGACTCAATTGAGGAGATAGTCATCATTTACATTAAGATAATGATGTTATAGGTATGGTCACATAATGAAAAGGTTTCCTAAGACATAAGCACCCTTGCACTAAATTTTATAATCCAATACTAATCTCAACACATGATTGATGATTTCTAAGTCTCAGATGCCTCACCCACTAAGAGGAAAAATTAATTGAATGGGTGTTATACTTAAAGTTTACTTTATTTCCTCAAGAAGAAAGAGTAAAACTAAAAAGAAGGGTAAAGCTGGTAGAATATGGATTTGGTTTACACTTCATGATATATATTATTGTGAGAGATAAGGTATAAAGTTTAAGGTTGGGTTAGCTAAGTGTTTTTAGCTAGTAGGTCAAACTGACTTGGGTTAGGTGGGTTAAGATTGGCTAGGAGTCAAAATGTCAAGGTTGGGCCCAAGGGGGTCCTAAAGTGGTCCAAGAGAGTTGTAACATTTGAAATTATGGTGTGTAGATTTATGGTGTCTAAATTTTTCCCCTTTTTTTATACATATTTGAATTAACAAGCTACAAAAAAATGGATTTCTGGTCACAAGTCTGGTTGCCTTGAGTATGAGAGGAGGTGTTCCCCCTCAAACTAGGAGTCAATGAGGTAAAATAAAATTGGGTGTGGGTTTGATAAGGTGGATGAAGGTGATGAATAAGGTGGATGTCATGAAGGTGGGTGAAGGTGATGAATAAGGTGGATGTCATGAAGGTGGGTGATAGGTTAGGCATTAAAGTGAAAAAAAGTACACAAATTGTGACAAAAGTATGATAGGCAAGATTGAGCATAGACTAGGTTGTCATAGTGAATAAAAATAAGGTTGATATTAGAAGGACAAGTGACAAGTAGATTGCATGACCACATCTAGGTGTCACGATTGGGTAAACTCATAAATACAAGTCTCCTAAGTGATGTCTATGCTTTGGTGTGTATCCAAGGTAGGAAGTGCTCTTGGTGAAAACACAAATTGGTCAAGTGTCATGGGTATCTAAGGTAGGAAGTGCTCCCAAAAAGATACAAGTGGGTTAGGTATGCGCAAGGTAGCATAAGTTCAAAAAGTGGTCAACATGGTAATGATTATCATTATATTCAAAAGGACTATGAAAAATTCATCATAAAATACATGCTAATTGGGTCGAAATGGACCAATGATGAGATGACAAGGTGGTCGAGGTGAGTGTAGAAGGTAGTTTCCATGGGTGGGTGATAGGTTGGTGGAGAAAGGTGATCTCAAATGTTTAGTTTAAGTAATAATTATACTTGGTGGATAAAAGGTGATTTCCAATGGTTGGGTTCAAAAAGGTAAGGTTGGGTTGTGGAGAATGGTGATCTCCAATGGTTAGTTTGTGGATAAAGGTAATCTCTAATGGTTGGTGGTATTCAAATTGGTTTCCCAATTTGGGGTGCCACTTAGTTTGGTAAAAAGGTGCCCCATTTCCTGGTGAAAGGGTGAAAAGTGGGTAGTTAGGGGTGTTAATGACCTAAAAAAATAAGGCATACATCTTGAAAGGGTTGTCATGAAAGTAGGAGTAGGATAAATGATCCAATTGGTAAAGACCATAATGGAAAGATGGGTGGGCTTATGAACATAAACCCTTCATGTTTTGCTTAGTTGTTAGTTCAATGATTAAAAAGGTATCTTGATCATGAAGTGTCAAGTAAGCTCAAATTCCCTTAATTTGCTAAAGGGTAAAAAGGGATATGGGTGAAAGTGTGATCTTCTTATGGGGATGGCTTACCCCTTATATAGTTAACCTAGGAAACATGATAGACAAGTCTATGCTTTATGCTAGGTGTAAATTGATCGATGTGAGAAGTCTACTAATGTTATTATGAAAGCTTATTACAGATTTCTTGGGATTTTTTTGCCCTTTTTTATTTTTTTAATTAATTTATTTATTTATTTTATAATGTCTTTTGATTGCTTTTTTTGATGATGGTAGGAAGTTGATTGATACAGGAAGCTTCCAGGTGATAGTTCGCTTGACAAAGTTGACTTAGCTATCCTTCAAGGGAGCAGTCTAAGCTTTAGATTTACACATGTTAATAGATGTCCTTTAAGGGATAAATATATATTTTTAATCTATTTTTGATAGGTATGAGCAGTCGTCCTTCAAGGGAACACTCTTTAATGCTAGAGATGTGACTCAAGTCATATTTGGTATCTCAAATGTATTTATGTTGTTTTAGACATGGACAAGTCTATATAGGTGTAAGTATTTCCTTTATGGGGGTGAAACCATAGAAAAATAAGGTTGATGATGGGTAAAAGAGGTTTAATTGAAAACAACCATGGGAATATATCCTTTAAAGGTGTGGAAAGTACCATTAGAATCATGCCATGGGTATAGGTAGGGTACCCATGTTCAATATTAGGCTAAAAGGTTGTGATGGATAATCACATGATCTTATTTGTAGTCAATTATCCTTTAAAATATGGAAATTAAGGTGGTATGACAATAAAGGATGAGCTTAATTTATACACAAGATGACTTAGGAACTTATTTTTAATAAAAGAACCTACAAGAGTGCAAAGCATTGATGGGTTTAAGCTTGGATATGCCCCAGATCCATACTTACATATGAATGGTTTGGGCCAATCAGGGATAAATATGTCCCCCATTTAATTTTTGACACTTGAAAAGACATGGAAAATATGTTGGATAGTAGAATGAAACAAAATGATTCCATTTGTATCCACAAAGTTGGTTAGGTGATGGTTGCTAGACTTTTCTTGGATTGCAATGGTGGTTAGTTTTTGGTTTGGTTAGGTAGGTTAAGGTGTTAGTTTGGGTTGGTTTTCTAGGTGTAGGTTGAGGCATAAGTTCCAAGGATTGGTTTTCTCATTGGTTAAAGTTGGTAGGTAAAAGTTTAAGGTTTGATTTGGCTATTGGTTGATGTCAGGGTTATTACTTGGTTGAAGATTTAGATGGAAAATTTCTATAGATGCTCTTTCTATGAATGTTGAGGTGAAAAAATATTCATAGGTAAAGATGTGGGTTAGTAAATAGGGTTTAAGAAGGATGACGATGAATTCATTTTCCTCTCAAGTGTTGTTAGTTATTAGTTTGTATTTCAAGTTGTATGTGGTAGTTAAGGTAGGATCACCATTATGGTGCTATGGTGATGAAAACATTGTTGGGTCAAATTTGGATAGGTTTAAGGTCTAGAAATTATGTTGGGAACATCATCTTAAAAGAGGTGGGGTGGACAAGAGTGTCTAATTTTCCTAATTAGGGAGCTTAGGTGAGGTGTGGGTAGCTTGGATAAAAGGGTAGCCAATATTTAATAAATCTTAAATGAAGGGTTGATTTTGGTTTGTGTTGATAGATAAGTTGTTTGTGTTTGGATTAAAATTGGGTTGATCATGGTTGATTTATTTGGTTTAGAATTTGGTTTGATTGGTTAGGGTAGTTAGGATGGGTGGTTGATTTTCCTTATTGGTTAGTTTTGCTTGTTTGTTTGGTTTGTTTGGTAAGGTAACGTGACAAATATTTGACCCTATTCAGAAAGGAATCAAACCAAAGACAATGTCATTAGGTACATGAAAACTAGCAAATTATAGAAGAATTAAGTGGGTTTAATTTTAGCTGAGGTTGGGTTGGATTTAGTTATAGGTGAGGTGTTTTGAGTTTGGTTTGGCTCCATTAAAAGGATAAGTGGAAGAGGTGGGTTAGTTTCCTTAATGATGGTTTCAAAGGAAAGTTGAGAAGGTTCTTCTTGGTCAACAAGTGGTTGGGTTAAGGTTGATTCTTCCTTAGTGATGATCTCAAAAGTAATTTGAAAATGGTGCACTTGGTTAACAAGTGGATTGGTTGGGGTTTCAATTATGGTTTCCCTAGATTTAGATTCACTAAGGACCAAATCTAATGAAGGGATCTCATTGTGTAGATGGATTTTATTATGGGCTTACATAATAATGGGTGGAGAAATATGTTCAATTATTGATTGCTTGAATACATTCAAGTTTAGGTTGGGGGAACATGGAGAATATCATTTGTAACCTCCATTTGATCGAAAAGGTTATGGATAAACATCTTAAAAGACCCACATCTGTCTACCACACATCTATTTATGCGATGATACATACAAAAATAATTCTCTATAAACCAAATAGGTTTTGGAAGAGAAGCATTGATGGGTTTGATTTGAGGGATTCTAATGATAGAAGCCCTTAATTTTTTTTCAAACATTGAGGCATATGATTCCCCCAATGGGGTAAATTACCTAGGAAAAGGGTAAACTAATGTCTCTTGAGGTTGCAAGCTAATTGGTTGGTTTGGTAAAGTTGGTTGGTTGAATAATTTAGACTGACTCGATAAGTTTGAGTGATTTGATGGGTTGGGTATGATTGATATGTTAGTGGGTTGGAAAACTTTGGTTGATAGTTATTGGTATGATTTGGTGAGGTTGGTTGGTTTTATAAGATTGGTGGGTTTGAAAAGTTTAGTTGGTTTGATAAGGTAGATAAGATATTATTTGATAGGTTGGGTAAGGTTGAGGTATTTGATAGATTTGAAATATTTGATATGGTAGGTAGGTTTGATATGGTTGGGTGGTATAAAAAGTTTGGTTGGTTTAATATGGTAGGTTGATAGTTATTGATTGGATTTGATGGGGTTGATAAGGTTGGAAAGGTGGGTAAGGTAGGTTGGTTTGAATGGCTTGATAACATTTTTAAGGGTGATAAGATTTATTGGTTATAAGAGTTTGTTTAATAGTTATTGGTTGAATGATTATTAGTTTGATTTGATAAGGTTGATAAAGTAGGTTGATAGTGGTTGGTTTGATAGTTGTTGGGTTGATAGTTGTTGGTGGTATGACTAGGGGGATAGACCAAGTATTGGTTTTGAGATAAAGAATGTTTCCACAAAGGGGTTATAGGTGATTGATATGATGGCTGAGGTAGGTGATCAGAAGTTTGATACAGTTAAGGTAATCGATATGATGGTTAGGATAGGTAACCTAAAGATTGGTGAGGTTGAGATAGTTGAGGTGGGTTATGACAATGGTTTAGTAAGGGTTGAAAAGTTATTGGTTGGTTGAGTTGATGATCAAGTTATTTTTCAAAGGTTATCAATTGGTTGTAGTTGAGGTTTAATTGATTATAGGCAAGGTTGGGTTGGTTATAAGTGAGGTTGGGTTAATTTTAGGTGAGGTTAGGTTGATTATAGGTGAATTTAGGTTGATCATAGGTGAGGTTAGGTTGGATATAAGTAAGGTTGGGTTGGTTTTAGGTAAGGTTGGGGGTATAAGTGGCTCTTGATGCAAGGTAACATTCTAAGGCAAAAGGGTTGTCTTATAGGAGTCTAACAAAGTTAGAATCTCCTAGAGAAACTATAGGAGGGATCTCCATTGAATAAGGTAGTGGAGATGAGGTGGTTGAAGGCAAAATGGTAGAAGGTTTCCAAGGGAAGTTATATTCCTCACAACTCAAACAAAGAGAAGACAAGAAAAAGTCAAAATAATATAACACATACACTAAAGCATGTTAAATTCTAAGGTTATTTTTAGTCTCTCTTGTGTCTTATGCCTTAAGTTTGAATTATGTGACTCAACTAGGTTTGTAGAGATGGTACTAGAAAATAAATCTATGGTTGGTTTCAAGTTTTTAGGCTCTAAAAAAGAATCTGTATTGGGAATCAATACATGGCTTGGTATTGTGGCCTACCCCCTAACTTCATACACTATAATGATAAGGGCATTGGGTGCTTATTCAATATATATCAATTTCTAGAGTTTATACTCAACCAGAGAGATGAGTTGGTTTTCCCCTTGGTAATGACCTCCAAGTAGGATTGTTGGGAAAGGGTAAGGTGACTACTAGGTGATGAAATCCTAGTAAGACCTTGTCTCAAGTTTGTTTGATGTTTAATTGATGAAGGGGGTTTGGTTTAGTGTGTGCAATAAAAAGTGATGCTATAATAGGATTACTTTACTTTAAGTTAACCTATGTGAGCTAAACTTGAAATAAATCTATGTATGCACTTAATTTTAAGCCCAAAAGAAACCTTGATGTCATTTATGAGAACAAAATAGATAGAGAATAATATATATGCAAACAAAATAAACCCAAGTAAAGACACAAGGGTCCCATTGGGTATGCCAAAATGTTATAATTAAATTTTTATTGATTTCCTCAAGAAGAAAGAGTAAAATTGAAAAGAAGGGTAAGGTTGGTAGAACCCAGATTGGTTTTCACTCTATGATCCAAATGGTTGTGAGAGCTAAGGTATAAAGGTCAAGGTTGGGTTAGCCAGTAGGTCAAACTAACTTGGGTCAGGTGGGTTAGGATTGGCTAGGGGTTAAAAGGTCAAGGTTGGGCCCAAGGGGGTCCTAAGGTGGTATAGGGAAGTTATGACATTCATAATTATGATGTGCAAATTTCTATTGTCTATAATGGGCTATGAATGGATTCAAGGGTGGAAACTAGGAGAATAATGGACATGTTCAAATAAGTAACTATCTCTTATAATGGATGCATGACCTCTTAATGCATGTCAAGGAGTGATAGGGTAGTTTTAAGGTGCATGGCATATTCATGGGGTCAAATATGACCAAAAATAGGTCATCCACCACACTTATACACCCAAAGGCTCATTTAAGGCCATTATGCAACCAAAGAAATGTATAGGAGATCAGACTGCTACTACCCCTTAGTAACTAATTAATTGATTGGATTATGGTCATCATTGATTTTAATACACACTTTTATGACACATTATCCTTCTCTCCCATTCTCTTGTTCTATAAATTGGACTTCAAGAGCCATTATATAGATCCCCCTGCTAGGTATGTGAAAGTGTTGACCATTTGTATCTACAACCTTGAGATAATAAAAAATTAATTCAGCCTCCATTATATTGGTGTTCTATTATGTTTATGCTAGTTATATTTTCATAAGTGGTTGATTCTTCTCCCTTTGTAGGTCCTTATCTTCACCTAGGTACTAGTGGATTATCTTATGTAGGTTACATGGTGTGTGAAGGTGTTAGTTATTGTACTTATAGTTAAAATTTATTGATAGTGTCTTGAATTAGGCCTCTCATTCATCATCTTTGGGTCATATTAATCTAGCATAACATCCATGTGAAACACTGATGTGTAGGAGTATTTTGTAGAGAGAATGTGTTAGCAATCAGGCTTGTTTTGTCCATAAGTATTTTCAAGGATCAAGTAGAGGAGATAAAACATATTGGTGTATCACCTCCCATAGCTTAGGTTTGTTTCATGCATCCTTCTATCCCTTTTAATTGATAATACAAGTAGTTTTAGGATTTGATTTTAGATGATGAATCAAGGGAATTAGTCCCAAAAATAGAGATTCACCTCACCCAATAGGATACCCACACCTAGAGGTGATTTCATTGTATCATTTGGATGAGACAAGCTTGAAACCCCTCTACCTCAAGGGTGCAATCTATAATAATAAGAACTTCCATGGTCTACCCAAAAGTACAAGGTAGACATCCATAAGCCTGACCTCACATAACACCTCATCCTTGAAACTACGTATCTAAAATTCTAACTTGCATTGTTCATTTACCAAGATTTGATGTCCTTTTTGTAGCTAAGACACCTTATAAGGAGTAGGATGTGTTAATTTATTCAAGCCTAACTTGTCTATTATAAATATAGTCATTAATGTCAAAGGAGGTCTATCATCATGATATATTTATTGAAGACAAAGGAGAATAAATGGGTTGGCCAATCATGATTAGAATAATTAATGTCAAGCAAAATTACTATCACAATGAATTGGAAAGGGTTGGATGACTATGAAGGGATTATTAATAACGTTTATTATATTCTAATTTACATATTTTTATGGTGGCCAACCCATAATGAACATAATTTTTCAGGAGATGTCTCCCTTGGAGAAGTCATCTCCTTTGGGAGAAATTTCACCCCCTCAATAAAGATGCATTTAAAGTGGTATAAAAGGAGATAAGGTGGGGTTTAAAATAGAAATTAATAAAATGAAAAATCATTTGAATTAGTGCTATTCTAGAGCAAATTTAGAATAGACTTAGAGAAAATTTAGAGCAAAAATATATGTGAAAGATTTGCAAGCAAATTTTATGAAGGAGATATAAGTGTGGATCAATGAGGTGAATAGAATATGTATAGAGAACATTCAAAGAAAATAAGGTGATCAATGAGAGATAATAAATGTGAAATCAAGTGGAGCAAATGAAAATGTAAGAAAATGATTAATGAAGATATATATGTGAGAAGAAAAAAATTGATATTTATCAAGGGCATATTTTGTGAAGAAGTTTACATGAGTATCATTCATTAAAGGAGTAATTCCAAGAAGGAAAAATATTTTGTTTATTTTGGAGGTTGGTGCCTCATATCAAAGAGATTGGTGTCTATTTCTATATTTGTGCTTAGTGGTGGGTATTGGTATCTCCAGTAGGTTGGTACCTACAAAATCTTTATATAGTGGGGATTGGTGTCTCCAAAAGGTTGGTGCCTACAAATTTTTTAAGAGAACTTTATATTATGGTTTTACTCCCAGAAAGGGTTTCCAAATAGATCTTGTCTCATAATTATAATATCTTATGTGAATGGTATTGTTATAGTTAATAAGTTTTATTAAGTAAAAGATTAACTTATATTGATTCACCCTCTCTCTTTAAGTGTGCACTTAATAATTGGTATTAGAGTGGTTCTTTAAAAAATAGTCTAACCATGACAAGGTAGATCTCAAGAGCACACATGGATAGTCATCATGTACAAGAAGGTTTTACCATAAATAAAGCTCCATTATTTGACAGAATGAACTAAGCCTTTTGGAACATAAGGATGAGAACTTATCTAATGTCTCATGGCTTTAACATTTAGAAATCATTAGTGAATGGTTATACTACTCCATCATCTCCACCAACAGATTAGGCTAGAAAGAAGGCTAGTGAGAATAATGCAAAAGCTATGAATGTAATCTTATGTGGTCTATTAGAATCATAGTTTGTCAAGTTGATGCATTGTAAATTGGTGAAATAAATCTAGGACAAAATTAATAAAATCTATGAAGGAGATGACAAAATTAAGAAGGCTAAGGTTTAAACACATAGAAGTCAAATTGAGGACTTCAAAATGAAAGATGAAGAAAATATTGCAGCTTATCTCTTTTGTGTGGATGAAATTCTAGATACCATCAAAGGACTTGGTGAAAAATGACCTTTTAGCTTCCATGTATCCATATTTTCTATTTGAAAACATATTTGACTCCTAATTCCCTCCTCTTAATGGCCTTTCAAGATCTCAAACCTGAGAAAATGCAAAAAAATGATGTTTTGAAAGTGTTTTTAAGACTTGTACAAATAGGTGAGAGTCATAAGAGGTTGAAAATTCTATGGGGATCCATTATAAGCACCTTAGAGAAGAATCCATGTCTCAAATGTGCAGAAAAAGGCAAAAAATGCAATAGAATCTCCATCAAGATCTTAACAAGATCATAAGGGATAATTTGAATTAGATGGTACAGTCCATATAAGGGGAGTCAGAGACCAACATCTTAGTAAAAGGTAGAGTCCCTAGTGGGATTACAATAAGTGGCATTGGTTTTCATATCAAAGCCCTAGGATTTATGAACAATCACTTAGACCCTTAGGTGGTTCTAAGCCCCTTGCAAACCCCTTGAGTTTAGTTACAGCTAGATTTATGAAAAGTTTGAGCTTATTGTGATAGACTGAGCATGCAAAAAGGTCTCTTTAGGCCTGTTAAGTGTATTATGCCCATATAAGCATGTTCTCATGGCACTTTTAGGGTTAAATTAGCATCCAATCTCCCTTGGTTGGTAGATTATAATTCATGTACAAGAATTCATGTGTTTCATGGAGAAATAGAGCATAATAAGATCAATGTAAAGTTTCCATGATTTCCCCATGTTCCTCACATACTTCACCTAGTCACCATTTGGTCATGTTAGATCTCCTTAAGTTCTCTCAACACCCACCATGTGAAAGGAGAAAAGCCTTAAGCATGGCTTAATTTGTTCTCATATCAATCCATCTTTAGGTTATAATTTTATGAATGATGTCTTCTTTAGGTAAAAGAGTGATCTAAGAATGTGAAGGATTTCCCCTTTGAAAATAAATAATTTCCTTATGGCCCTCAAGACCAAAACTAGCAAACCAACTCCAAGTGCATTCATATCCTTTTTAGCATAGTTTAAGGTTTCTTAGCATGGCTAGGTTTCATTTTCTCCCTCAAGATACTTGGTTCACCTAGCCAAATGCATTTTACTTATTGATTACCCAAATGGGGATGTTTAAGGTCTCAATAAGTGATCTTAAGTAGGGAGTAGTAGTCCACATGAGGTTTTTGAAAGATATCTACTATATAATGATTTCATCAAGCCATTTTCACCTCATAATGGGTTTTATATTTTAGACTCAAAACTTCAAAAGGATTGTGTAATGAACATATAGGTTTAAGTCATCATGCACAAGCCGATGTGTGAAAGTAAGGCCAAAAGTTTATACAATGTTATGAAAGTCCAATGAAACTATGAGAGAAGAATCCCAATCAAGTTTGGACAATGTTAAGAAGCCGAAAACATAGTTTAGAAGGTTAGGTTTAGGCCCAACTTTCAATAGTTCTCCCAAATCACCACCTATTGATGAGCCTAAGAAGATACAATAAAGGGCTATATACTTGTGAAAATGAATATATTGAGGGAGGTTATTGAGGTTTAAAGGAGGTCAACTGGGTTCCCTATATATCCTAGATAACCTTTCTCTTACTCATCAACCCATAGAAAGGTTCCAATTGTAGTTAAGTGTTCCCAATCAGCACCTATAAGGATGTAGTGAAGTTGTCTCTAACCTTGGGAGTGAAATTCCACATACACATTAAGTTTGGGGATCAAACAAATGAACAAAGTATAGAGGTGTTAGCATAGGTTCTTGAAACATCTGAACATGCTAAGGATGAAGATAACTAATTTTTAATTGAGTTTGTAGGGTAGTGTAGAGAATTCATATTCAATATGGAAAATGAAAGCATAACAGAGATGAATTATTGTGCATAAGATATGAATTAAGAATAACCAATATTTCATTAACATTTATAAGGCATTTAGAATAAACTTAGAAGGAAATAAACCAAACATTAACCATAAAATTACATGTAAGGAACAAAATAAGAAATACAATAGGTAACCATAACCAAATAGTCTATATTGATCTCAACAAAATTCAAACTCTCTTTTTCATATAAACATGCATATATAGTCGTTACAGTCTCTGAATATTCACATTATTCTCTTATTTTGGATCCAAAAGAGGAGAATATTCATCTTCTAATCCTATTACAAGTCATGGAGGATAGGAAAAAATACATATAGCCAATAACTGAACACATAATACATGAATATCAAAAGAATATCCTACACAAATTTACTATCTGATTTCTTCTCCCAATGCTTTCTCAAACTTAAAATGTTGTCTCATCCTGAGACAAAATCATAAGATCATCTAAATGTGTACGTAGGATAGAATTTAAATAAATGGCTAGACCAATAAGATTCACAGTAATCAAGTAAGGCATCATTTTTGGTTTCCACCTCTTATGTACTACTTAGCTACCTTTTTGGGTTTTCAACTAAGTAGCATACTAACCTACCACCCTTTTAGGTTTTCAATAGGCTAGCATAACTAGGTGGCTACCCTTTATGGGTTTTTAACCAACCTGGCTTTGTTTATCTTACAATTTATCACCAATACAAAATTGTTTACAAAATTTTTGACTTACATTGTACTTATCTTGAAGGAAGTGGCATTGTTGTGGAAGATGATTGGCCATCAAGATCCTTAGCCCCAAAATATGTATCTTTGTGCTATGTGATGACTTTCTAGAGATCAAACAGTGGCTTGTAGACTAGAACATTAAGGATCTAAGCAAACTTGATGTATAATTGAGACAAGAAAGTCTTGTATGTATGTCAATTGATCATCACTTCTTGGGCCATACATAGCAAGATACACAGTGGTACATGATAGCTAATGATTTACTTTAGGTCTAATTCATCAGTGATGCTCATGGTTGACTTCATATTTTTAACCCTCATCTGGATCTCTTTAATCAGTTGTTCTATCTTGTTTGCATGGCATTCTACCTGAATACCTATGAATGAACTATGCAAAAGATCACTCTGCCAATTGATAAATTTATCATGCATATTATCCCTAGAATTTAATAAGTCATGTAGATCACTATAATTCTCATCCATTTATGTGGTATGGTTGTCCATGGTTTTTTTGGTAGTTTTAGCTATATCAAAATCTATGCTAGAATTGGCAAGAGAGTCATCGAGGTGCTACTTCCAATCTAGTAGACTTTATATAACCTAATGTGATTGAATTACTATAATGTATAGTATGTTTTAGTACTTATCTAGCAAGGATATAAATGTGGCTACCTTATTCTTCATGATCTATCTCAAATACCAACTATACAAAATTACTAGGTTGTTCACCAATCTTTAGTGAGATCAGATACTAACGTCTTGAGCTTGCACTGGTTGGACATAACTTGGTCCTTGATTGCTTGAGTGACCAACTTCGAGTAGGTGTCCTTAATAATCTTCATATATTTTTGAAGGAAAACCTTTAGCTCCATGTTCTCTACCTTAGATTGATCTCATTCTAGCTCCAAATAGGTGGCCTTCTGGATAATTGATTCCTAGAAAGCTTATATTCCCTCCAATGATTTCTTCAAGGGAATCATAGAGACATCTAAGGAAACCTCTTATTTGATTGGGAGTGTGGCCAATATACTTGTAAATGTTGTGGCATTGTGTCAAGTGGGAGTGAGAAGGTGGTACACTGAGCACCAACTATTTGGACATCCTAAACACGGACACCTCCCAATGTAAACTTGGGCAGTTATAGACCTGTTAGAGCTACAGCAGTTGCTTCTTGTTGTGCAGGTTACTCTAGTTGTACATGAGGTTGATGTGGTGCCTATTCCTATTACGTTGTGGCCTCTTCTACTAGCTTGAGTTACTACATAATGTCTTTATCCTACCTATGTTTTGCTTCCACCTCCTCCTTTTTCTTCTTTAGATCTTGTTTCATAGCTTATAGCTTTTCCTATTTCTCTTGGGCCTTCAATTTATTCACCCATTCTTCCTCCTCTTTATTCTTCTCTTCTACCAAGGTCATATCCTTGGCTTGATTTTGAGTAGCTTGGGCCTATAATTGTGCTTTTTCTTGAGCTTAAGCTTGTGTCTGTGCATGTGACTATTATTAATATAGGGATTTATCTTCTTCTTTATTTTTTTCCTTGAATCTTCTTTTGATTTTTGTTTCATGCATTATGTAGCTTCCATGGCCTGATATGCTTGGATTATTCCATCTTGTTTTCTTTTATCTTTTTATTTTGCCTTCACTTTGGCAGCATGTTCATCTTCTTTTTCCTTCATCATTCTCTCCTCTTATGACTTCAACATTGAATTATCCACTTCCTGAGCCTTCTTGTCCACTTCTATGGCCTTATATCTATCATATTTTATGTCTTTGGCCTTTTGTGTAGCTTCAACTTATTTTTCTTGTTAAGTGGCTTTTTGTTGCTATGCTTATTCTTTTTGTCTCTTCTTTTCCTTCTTCTTTACTCTTTATTCTACTACATGATATGATTCTTCCATCGAGGCTTGTTTTTCTTCTTATATGGGTTGCTTTTGTGTGAGATCTTCAACCTTTTGGGCCTAGGGTGATGGAGGTGAATCACTTGGTCACACTTTTAAGCTAGAAACATGTGACTTCCTCATCATGAGCATGATCAGTCTACATTTTGATGGTGGTGAAATAAAATTAGGGGTATGTTATGATTCCTATGTAGTGTCTAATCATCTAAAGTTATACTCTTCCAATGTATAGGAGACCCTAGCCTCCTAATTTGTACAAGGTTTATGCACAAGTGATTCAGGTGGGCTATTTGAAAGGGGTGTAAATATGTCTTTGGCTATGAATGTCAGTGTAGGTTGGGGCTGAAAGAAGTTGATATTCATCTATAATTTATCTAATTATTTTTGAATGGTTTCAATAACTATGGAAGGTGGGAAAAATAGAAGGTCTACCCATATTTCTAAGGGAACCTACTTTCAAAATTGGACCATACGCACAACCTTTCAAAAGAAAAATTATTTCTCCTTCTCTTTATAGAAATCTCTAGCCATGTCTTCCATAATTACCTGATAGACTTTTTGCTCATTAGTGCCCATCTAGAGAAGATTACATGAGCTCATGATTTGAAGAACCTTTTGATCATCCATCAAAGCTGTGGTTTTGTGTGTCTTATGATTTAAAGGAGGGGATGTTGAATGATGTTCTAAATTTTGATTTCTCTTATACTACTATGAGATAGTAGCTTCCTATTATTTATATGTTATAGGGATGGTTATGTTAGACGGTATGGCCTGTAGTGGAGTCACATGCTTGGATGTGAAATATTTGTTTCTAGCCACATTGGCCTCTACCATGTCCATTATGATAAAGAAGGGAAGTAGTTGGAAGGGTGATAGTAGTAACTCATGGATATTGATGAAAACACCCCTTGATAATAAGGTGATAGTTGCATGATGACCTAGATATTACATGATTTCTAGTGGTACTTAAGGATGTTTTATAATCATCTCCAGACATTCCTCCCACCATGCTTTAAACTTCCCCTCATGTGTTAGGGTTCCACGCTCCTATGTCTAGATAATATTTTAGAATTATTATGAGGGTTAGTAAGTGGTGTTAGGGTGAAATTCTCCCTCTGAGGACTTCCATTACATGAATCAAAGTAAGAAGATGAGAAATTGGTATTAGAACATCTACCTTAGAGAGGTTAAATTGTTCATTTCTATGGATCATCTCGATGTTAGTGAGTATCTCTTAGACAAATGACTTGGGCTAGTTAAATTGTTCATTTCTATGGATCATCTAGTGGGTGATGTCCATGACACCTTTTAGTATTTTCTTCATAGACTTGGTGGTCTACCAAAATATTTTGGTAATGCACTCCATGAGAATGTGTACTGGCTTGTCTAGGATTTCATAAATGGGAATCCCTCTATTACTCCACACATACAAATCATGGAATTATTGTAGAATGGGAGGCAAATTCATCTTATAAAGAGAAAGGGAGTCTCCTTGTATAAGCATGCCTATAGATCAAGCTTTGGCTTTTGTGTTGATTATGATGGTGATATCCAAGCCAAGATAAATATTACCATCATTGTAGTACCTAAGTAATACTTGTATGATCTCCTTTAGGTCACCAAAGGTAGGCATTCATAGTAAGCACTTAATATATATGCTATATAATCATTAGGGATATATGAGAGTGAGTGGTTTCAAAGCATAAATAGGGTCTAGTCAGAACAACTTATGTTCTACTTATCAGAGGTAGTCAAATGGTTTGGGGTCATTAAACTTGGTTTGCTTGAGAACCATGTTGACACCCATTACCTCTTTTTGAGCCTCTATCATATCCACGATAAGCCATGAAGTATCTTTATCTACTTGAAGTGATGAAATTATAATGATATCTACTTTTTATGCAAGAAAATTAACTTAGATTTTTACAATTTTAGATTGTGAAAAATATGCACAAGGATGAAATGTTGACTAGGTCTTTAAACTTAGCCTTTATAGATTTGAAACCTCTTGTATTCTAGATGAATGATGTGATTAGTTATTCACTCATCATGAATGCAGTGGTGGATGTGTCAAATCTATATCTAATCTAGAAATGAAGGTAGTTAGTCATTGACACATGTGTGGAGTTACACTATTATGCTCTTTGGTGTACATATGTGGGTATGAATAGATGATGTTAATAGGATATCGATTTGTTGAAGATTTATATCAATCAAAACTTGGATCTATCATTTATTTTTTATGGATGATTGTTATATGGTGGATATCTTGTTAATGGGATGTTTCTATATCTTTCCCAGACTTAATTTATTTTGTTTGCTTTTCGTTGACATCCATGATGGTGCATGTGGATTCACTTACACAAAATTGGTGCATGATATGCTTAGTATCTTGGTTAATAAATGTTGATAAAGAGATCATCTACAAACAAACAAATAAAAATAAATAAACACACATGAAACATGTAAAAATGGGAAATCTTAAACTACTTGGTGCTACTCAACATCCATTTCCTTAGCATGATGAGATAAATTTGACTATTGGTGGTAGGGATTAAGCCTACAACCATTTACCTACCCCAATAAAATGGTTCCCTAGATATCTCTTAAAACCATGGTTCCTTATAATGTTAATTAATGTATAATATAAGGCCCTTTTTATTTAATTTATATCTTACCCAAAAATGTTTAGAATTTACTATCATATAGTAAGATTGGGTGATCTTTATGAAATTCTTTCTGGTGTAAATTACTATCATGCCATGCTTTATGACTTTGCTTGTGAAATTATTGTATTTATACTACTATGTGTCTCTACTCATCCATATTATTCAATTTAAATATTATATTATTTAGAGAGTCATGATCCCTTAGTCACATGACCATGGTAATACATAGTCTAGGTACTAGGTATTCCATCGGCATAACTGGTTCAAGTCCATACACTAATTGGAAAGGTGTAAATCTTGTGGCTTACTTGTAGTACATATGACATGCCCACAAAACTATAGGAATGTGATCTTCCTAGTCATCCCACTTGATTTCATAGATCTATGTCATCATTTTACCCAGTACTTTGTTGGAAGCTTTAGCTTGGCCATTGGCTTGAGGATGGTATGTAGTGTTTTTATGATGAGAAAACATAAATTCCTCAATTAGAGACTATATGGTGTTTTTAATGATATTTTTGGGGAATTTTAACCTTTTAATAATGTTATCATAGAGAAACTTCATTATGTCCTTCACACCATAACTTTGTGTCATAGTAGCTTCAACCCACTTAGTAAAATAGTCAGTCACAGTAATGATATACCTTGTTTTACTATGTTTACTCAGTGTATTGATCAGTCTAACAATGTCAATGCCCCATTACTCAAAAGGATACTTAGCTAATAGAGTTTACAAAGGTGTTTCATATTTTTGTAGTGGTTTACCTATGTGTTGGTAGACATCATAGTGCTACACTACTCTGTGTGCATTTTAGAATAGATTTGGCCACCATAAGTTGATTTATAACATCTTCTTAGTAGTAGCTTCTCTTGTACAACTCCTTGATGTGGATATTATAAGAGTTGGGGTTATTCATGTTCTTGAACAACCTTGTGCATAAATTCACCCTTCCCCAAGTGATACAGAAGCCCATTGATGATGGTGTATGGCAAGGCTCTAGTAATAAACTAATTCTTGTCACATTCTGGATAGTGCATAGGAAAGACTCCTTATTCAAGTAAGTTTGTGATTGATTTGAAATTTTCTATAATCATAGAGATGCAAAAGAGATACAAATTAGGAGAGTATTCTTTTAATTATTCTAGTTCTTCACCATTTGGAATGTGGCTAGGATGATCTGGTCCCATGTTATCTCTTCTTGGATTTACATTAATGTAGAACTAGAACTCTTGAAATAGCATCAACCATTGAGATATGCATCCTCCTAGCATCAGATTTTTGACAAGGTATCATAAATATTAATTATTAGTGAAGAATTTGAATGGTGTTACAAGAAGATAGTGTCAAAATTTATGTAATGTGAACATGATAGCCAATGCTTCTTTTTTAGTGGTTGTGTAGTTTTTCTCTGAATCAAAGATATTTTGGCTAGTAAAATGGATAGGATGGTCACTTCCACCCTAATTTTTAAATCACAACACCAAATTTAATAATTTAAGCATCTATATGTACAATAAATGGCTTGCTCTAGTCTAGAAAGATGAGCATGGGCATAATAACCAATATTTATTTTAGCTCAATGAAGGTTGTTTTGCACTCTTAAGTCTAGAAAAACTTCATATTTTTGTACAATAAAGATTATAATAGAGATGAAATAGTTTATTAACCTTTGATAAACTTGTGATAGTATCATGTATGGCCCAAAAAATATCACACATCATTGGAACTAACGGGTGGAGGCATGCTCAATATTATTGTAATTTTTGTTTGATCTACCAAAATGCCTTTGCTACATACTACATGACTGAGTAAAACACTAAAGGGAGTAAATAATAGACATTTATTTAAATTTAACATGATACATAGATATTACATCATTCCAACATTAGGTATATCTTAGACAAATTTTATTTAAATAAGGAAAATACTACCCAATCATCAAGATAGACTTACAAGAAGTCATGAATGAAGTCATTGAATGTAGTCACCACTACATAAGAGAACATCAAGGTGCATTCTTAAGGAAAAAAGGCATGATTTTGTCCATGAAAGTTCCCCATTTCATGGAAAAATTCATCTTGGCTTTGTATTTTTCTATGATGGGTATCTAATGATATCTACTAAACCCATTCATGAAATAGTATACTTCATGTCCTATGATGGATTCTAAAATTTCATCTATAAATGGAATTGGAAAGGGATCATTTACATAGGAATAATTTATAATATGATAATCCCAAGATAAATAGATTTCCCCTAATTTTTTTCATTTCACTACCATGGGGCTTACCTAATCTACCTTTTATACTGAATAAACTATTCTTATGTCATGCATTCGATCAAGTTCAGACTTCACTTTGAGCTTCATGTTTAGATTTATCTTATATGACCATTTATTTATAGGCCATGTGCACTCCTTAAGTTCAATATGCATCTTGCCAATATATGGATCAACTCCTTGAACCCTTGAGAATTTAGTGGGAAATACATCTTGATAATCTCTTAGAAGTTGCAGAGTTTTTGAAATTTTGGAATATTTCCAATAATCACCTATATTTACCAATTTAGGAAATTCCTTGGTTATAATGTTTGTTACATGATTTTTGATGGGATTTTGGTAAATCTTGTGTTTTTCTATCAACAAATTTTTGTATCCTCTGTATCCCTTCCTATTCTAGAATTTATATGTTGCACACCTTGTCTTCTTTAGTAGGTTTTGTGTTGATAAATTAGTCAAACCCATATCACCATTAGAATCACAATATTAAATGTCTTTTTATTCATATTGTATTCATTTCCATATTTTTGTAAGAGGATTTTATTCTTTCTTGGTATTTTTATATCTTTATAATGCCAAAATAATATCAAAAGCTATGTTATTTTGCATAGTGGATTTGATCATGGTACTTAAGTCTTATGCACACCCATGTCATAAGAATTATTTAGATTTCTATAGTTCATTATGAACAAGAGGGTTTTCATCTTCAAACAAAATTATCTAAATAAAATCACTTTGGACCTATGCCTAATGCTTTATCTCCCATCTATGATCTTGATGCATATACCATGTTGATGGTACTGGAGCAAGTATATAATGAAAAATGTGAACCCAATACTTTGGTATCACACATTCATCAGTCCAAAATTCAACACATTTATGAATATGAATTTTAGGACACTCACCTTCATAGATAAAAATCCAATTGGTTTGGATGAACTATGGTAGTTGTAAACTGCTAATCGTGAGCTCATAGGCATCATCCCACTTAAGCTAGTATTTTGATGAATTACCCACCATGCCATAGAAATTCCCTTTAGATAATAATTTAGATAACTAACCCATTAGCTAATGGTAGGTATATGAACTTATATATGTATAATGAAGTCACTGATATCCTTGCTTGCATAATACATAATAAGTTGTCACTCATGCACAAAGACCATTTTCATTGATCAGAGTTCATGTTCACCTTGGGCCTAGTTAAGCAGGTGTGTGTTTGAGTCTCCACTAATAGATGAAGATATTTCCCATGGTAAAGTGCCTTATCTAGTTGGATCTATATATTCATGTATGTGATCATCAACTTAATAGAGAAAGTCAACTTCTGACCTAGTAGGGGATTTTGTAGACATAGATGCACAATCTTCTATGATAAATCAGTTTGTCAATGGATATGTAAATAATGGTTTAGGCCTCCATTGTTCTGATGTTTTAATCTAATGAGTGATTAATTATTATACCTAAGTTTTGGTATGCTCATACAAGGAGTTGCACTCAGCTACACGTGGAGATTTTAGATTTTCCTTAGAGTTCACCTTCATCTAATTGGTTTCTTGCACAATGTACGAAGAATCTAGTTAAAATAGAATTATGTAAGGTTTGTGCACTCTTTACATAGGAATGACAATAAACTTATCTCATTGGTGTGCCTCTAATTTATTCTACACCATGTTGATAGTCATTTGACCATCACATGCCCATTTCTTACCAATCAATGCAAGGTAATATATTGACATTGTCTTCATGTTGATGACTTCAAAGTTACCTTGTCGGGTTATTTATATGACTTTAATATCAACATATTATAATATTATAATAGGATAAACCCTTATATAATCATCTAGACTCCAAGTGATTGGGTTGTAACTCAGAACTAGTCGTTTGATAGCTTCTCATGTAGGCCTATGAATCATGTTGACTATGCTACCAATATCAAAGACAACATTTAGAATCTCATACCCTCCAACCTCAATGTCAATTCATGTATCTACATCTTAGGGATTATTTATTTTTATGTACCATACCAAGTTTTCTATCTTATGTTGTCCACATTGTGCACACTCTAGTAGATTATAAAGTAGGTTTATAATGTTTTTCAAGATTTCTTTATTGTTTAATGTGCTTAAAATTTTTAGAAGATATGTCAATGTTGTGATAACTCCATCTTGATACATAATGTGCATGATTTGGCCATACATTTGTGCATCTATTACTGCAGCATCTCTTTCAATTGTGTCTTGATGTTAGATGTTTTCAACATTTATATAGCTTCATACATGAGTCCCTTTTCTATAGCTAGGGCTAGGTATTTATCTTATTTCAATTTTTGGATTCCCTAATCTTGAGGCATCTCAAGTGGAGGAAAACCTTTTTATATACGTTTTTTTCATGTAACATCATTCAATATTGCATTCTCCTTAGGTTGTGAACTTACCATATTCACATTCTAGATTGCCTTGTCCTTTCTTTTCTTCTCCAAGATAGGATAATCTTATGTGTCATGTTGGTCAAAGATTCTATAGTATGCATAATAGGACTATATTTGAGGGTTCATAGGGTAGTTTAATTATACATCATTATAATTTTTTCATAGGTAACATTGCAAAAGAGGCCATTGATAATTATTTCTTCTACCTCCTTGGTATCCTCATATGTATCATCCCCTAGCTCTTCCTCTATTGGACTAATATCCTCATTTATATCCTCATTATTATGTAGTGTTCTAATGTTGGTGCTACTGGTTATTATCTCTAATTCTAAATTATTATTTCATAGTTGGTGGGGCCCAACTTTTTTGTTATTGTTACACCATGGCTGAGCTCTAGGGTACTACATACTAGTACTGAGGGGATGGAGGTGTCCAACTCAATAAATGAGGGGTCCATCTAGCCAAACCATAAGGTTGATACTATATCAAAATAGGAGTCCATTATGGACCTATTTAGGTTTCACAAACTTTATCAACCTCCAGGCCTAGAATTATCTACTTTATTAAGGACATTTGGTTTACAACAATAGTGAATACATTTTTGGTGATGCATTCCTTGAGCTCCTATAAATCCCTATAATTATTTTCATCATGATTGTTTAACTTACAAAAATTTCAATACAAATTATATGGAATATTGATATATTATTTTAGAAGAAGGCATTGCATTTTTACATGCCCCACTACACAATAGATTTCATAAAATTCTATCTTGATTTTAGCATTATCATGCATGTGATGTCCTTCCTTTCTACAATACATACACCATAGATTAAATTTAGGATTATCTACCTCATGGTATTTATCCATTCTCTTCATAAATGTTTGTAGTGTATTTTAAATATTGGAGTTGGCAATAGGAGCTTCTCCATAGTCTTAAATTTATTCTATACATAAGGTAATAGCTATAACATCTACTTTTGTATCATATTGAGTTTACACAGTGGCAAACCTAATTTTTGAGCATAGTCCTTTGATGAACCACACAAATTTATATTTGTCTATTAAGGCAAATTATACCTTATTCATGACATCAAAGAATCTATGGTCATAGTCATAAACTGATTCTCTAGACTTTTACCTTATCTCCTTCAGGTCTTAAAATGGTCTAACAAGTGAATTTATTTATCTTAAATTCTATGATAAGCCAATCCTTAACTTATTATATAATTGCCTACTAAACTTCTCTTTGGTATATGAACTCAAGTGCTCTTCTAGATAGTGCCCCTACTAACTCACACTTTTTGATAGCTTCATCAATGATAGCCTTAGCTTACCATCTCATCTCATAGGTTAACAAGTATTATTCAATATTCATGGACCCATCATAGATTTCTAAGTTTATGAATCCTCCTTGATGACCCATTGTGTAAAATAGTGTTCCAAAGGAGGTTGTGTTCTGGGTGATCTTGCCTATGTACTACTTTGCACATTAGGTGAGTCAATGTACACACTTTGTTTTTCTATGCTTCCTTCTTCTCTTTGCTTAGTTTCAATAAGCCTTATAGCCTTTAAATCATTTATAATTTATCTTGTTTAAATTTTGGTATCCCAATGATTCACATGGGTCAAAAAATGGTCCTTCCCAACTATTACCTCCCTATCTACCTAGTTGAAAACTTCTACTAGGATATAAAACATTGGGATGTAGGGATGTGTGCTCTTTTAGTGAATGGTTTTTTATTATGACTTCTTATTATACTATGTTTTCACCTACATTTAACCTATGACTATGTTTTATTTCTTTGTGTAATTATTCTTCTTATGAAAATACCCTTTAATGTAGTTGTACACTACATCTATCATCTACTTCTAAACTATTCTCACCTTCATCCTCAAACATCTCATCTTCATCTCATTATCATCACTTCACCTTGTGTGCCAAAATTCATCCTCTTCTTTCTTCATCTTTCATTCTTCCTCTCACTCATCACGTCTTTGTACTCATTCATCATCTAATCTATTACTACTCTTACCTCTACTTGCAACTACTTGAGTATTCTTCTATTTATTCCATCTATTTTATTGTCATAGTTCCCATTATAAATACAAACTTTTATTTTGAATCTTATTTCATCATGAGGATTTAGGTTCAATCCTTACTCACCTAACCATCATTCACCATCATGTTTCACATACACCCAAATTAACTACTCCATATTGGTTGGAGTAGGCACCATGGCCTTATCCACAACTAACATCTTTACAAGGAGAGGTAGTCGCTACAAAAAAATTCCTCTAATTATTTAAACAAATAGGTCCTAAATAACTTTGAATTATATACATCCTTTTACTAAAAACTTAGTTTTGTATCCATCTATGGTGGTAGCAACCCAATATTTTATTGCTCTCATCTAGTTGGTTTCTAGTTTTAGCAGCTGGTCTATCTTATCCTTAGTCCAAATGATTATTTCTTTCATTCTCGGGTTAAATTAATAGTAGTCAAATCTTTTCAACCTATTATCTAGTAGTTCAAGTAATTCATACCATAAAATTTCATATATCTCTCCATATACATGCTCTTAAATAATTTCATTTGTGATAAGACCAATTCATTTAGATTCTTCTTCTATGAAATTCCATACTTTTTGGTATAACCATGTCTCAATGTCTCCTTACCATGGTAACCATATTAGCATCATTTCCTCTAGAAGGAGTGTTTTCACTGTCACTAAAGTATTGTTAGTAAATTTTCCTAAAGCATCAAAACATGCTAAGGATGAGGATAGCCAAGTTTTACTCAAGTGCACAGGATAGTGTAGAGAATTCATATTCAATAGGGAAAATAAAAGCATAACAGAGATGAATTATCATATTTTAGATAGGAATTAGGAATAACTAGTACTTCATTGATGTTTATAGAGCATTTAGAATAAAATTATAAGGAAATAAGCCAAAATTTAGTAATGAAATTACATGTAAGGAACAAAATAAGAAATACAATAAGTAACCATAACCAAATAGTATATATTAATCTCAAAAAAGGTTAAACTCTCTTCTTCCTATAAGCATGCATATATATAGTCATTTATAGTCTTTGAATATTCACATTATTCTCATACTTTGGCACCAAAAGAGGAAACTATTCATCTTTTAATCCTATTATAAATCATGGAGGATAGTATAAAATACATATAGCTAACAACTAAATATATAACACATGAATATCAAAAGAATATCCTATGAATATTTAATATATAACTTCTTATATCAATAAGAGGTTATTAAAAAACAAATGAATATGAAAGAGTGACTAAAATAAGCTTATTTAGGACCTGTTAATTTGCATACATAGTTGGCTTAATACATATAAGTCTGCCTAGCCAATTGGAGTACCTAATTAGTTTAAATGATGAAGGTAAAAAACAATGTGAAAGTTACCCCATGGTGATGTATGGTATATTTACAGTCTTCAATACCTTTGAACCAAGAGTCAAGTTTAAGAGAGTTTCTTAGGCCTAACTGAGCATTCATAACACTCAAACTTGTGTGTATGGATATAAAATATGTTTGATTGTAGAGTATGAGAGAGACCCTAGTTCAAGAAGTGTTGAAAATCATGATATCACACTCTATAATAGATCCAAATCTCTCATTAGTGAGGAAAAGATAAATATAGACCATTTAGGTCTTTGACATCAACTAGTCTAAGCACCTAGTATGGGCCAAGGATGGTCATGGCAAACCTAGAGGGGAAGAATGATAGAGGTAGGGGTTTGAGCCATTATGAGACTATGTAAAATTTTAAATTGAATATAAAATGATTCTAATAAATTCATGAGATAACCAAAATCACCTATAGGTGGTCTAATGTCTTGAAATTTAGTTTAGGCATATGAGGCCTAAAACCCTACTTAAGCCCTCAAATCCCCAACTCCATTATTTTGACATGATAAGATTCTAAAATAGATATAAGAATATAAAAGGATGCATGATTATGGTATAGGTCTTGAGATCAGTGTTTTAGGCATGAAAATATAGGTTAAATGGTAATTTAGACTAATAGCCCTCCTCGATCTCCATCGCCCCAGTCTACCAATTTGAACTACTAGTTTAAATGATCATATATTACATGACAATATGCATGGAGCCTAGTGCTATTATCTGAATTTTGAGACCCCTATGCACTTTACATCCAATATGGAGAAAGATGGTTTCATGGGGTCATCCCTATGAACAATCATTAAGATTGTAAGCATGCCCAAAATACCTAGTGAAAACCTGAAGGCTACCAAACTTTGCTTAAAAATCACCATACAAGGTGCATGGGACTAGGATTTGTTATGGAAATTTGAGGGGGCATATGTAATAAATATTCATGGCCTTAAGTTTTCAATCCAAGGCCTATATTTTATGAACCATCCTTAATATGGTAGGCCACTCTAAACCCTCTAAAACTTTCATGGGGGTCCTGATGGACAAGAAATTATTCCTAATGATATTAATGACCATGAGACACCATGAAAATAGAATTAGGACACATAAAATTCATATGTTATCTATGTACACTAGATATTTGGCACGTGTGTGGAAAGATGTGTAGATAAATAGATTATAAGGTTGGGTTTAGGTCTATTTTCATAATTCTCAAGCATTTTTAGGGTTTTGAGTGAGTAGAAAATCCTCATGGGAGTATGTAGAGGTGTAATGGCCTCTAAAAAACCACTCTTCCACCCCCAAAGTAGTAAAAATAGGCCTAATAAGTAGACTTAGACTTAATTAAGGAGATAGTCATCATTTACATTAAGAGAAGAATGTTGTAAGTCTGTTCACATAATGAAGAGGTTTCCTAAGATAGAGGCACCCTTGAATTAAAATTTTTAAGATGCTACCCAACTCAACACATACTTGAATATTCCTATGTATTATATCCCTCTCCTATTAAGAGGATAAATACATTGAATGGGCTATGAATGGATTCAAGGGTGTTGATTAGGAGAATAATGGACATGTTCAAAAGAGTAACTGCCTCCCATAATGGGTGCATGACCTCTCATTTTATTTCAAAGAGTGATGGAGTAGTTTCAAGGTGTATGGAATCTTCATGGGGTCAAATATGACTAAAAATAAGTCATCCACCACACTTATTTTCCCAAGGGCTCATTAAAGGCCATTATATAGCCAATGCAATGTATAAGAGTTATGGGACTGTTACTACCCCTTAGTAACTGATTAATCAAGTGAATGATGGTCATCATGGATTTTAATCCACACTTTTATGTTGCATTCTCCTTTTCTCCCCTTTTCATATTCTATAAATTAGGCTTCAAGAGCCATTATATGTATCCCTTTATTGGGTATATGAAAGTGATACCCATTTGTATCTGTAACCTTAAGATAATAAAAGACTGATTCAACCTCCTTTATCCTAGTGTTCTAGTATGATGGTGATAGTTATATTTGCACAAGTGGTTGATTATTCTCCATTTTTAGGTCCTTGTCTTCACCTTGGTACTAGTGGATTGTCTTATATATGTTATATGGTGTGTGAAGGTGTTATTAATTATACTTATAGTGAAAATTTATTGATAGTGTATTTAATTGGGTCTCTCATTCATCATCCTTAGGTCATAGTTATCTATCATAACCTCCATGTGAAACATTGATGTGTAAGAGTATTTTGGATAGAGAGTGTGTTATCAATTAGTCTTGTTCTATCTATAAGTATTTTTAAGGATCAAGTAAAGGAGATAAAACATATTAGTGCATCACCTCCCATATCCTAGGTTTGTTTCATGCATCCTTCTATCTCTTTTCATTGACATGACAAATAGGTTTTTGAGTTGAGTTTAGATGATCCATAAGGGGAGATAGACCCAAAACTATAGATTCACCTCACCCAATAGGCTACCCACACCTAGAGGTTATTTCATTGTATCATTTATATGAGGTAGGATTGAAACCCCTTTATTTCAAGGGTTTATTCCATACTAATAAAAAAAATTGGCTTTCCTAGTGAGACCAAAATTCAATCAATTTAGAGTAACTACTCAAAGTATTTAGTGATCTCAAGGATCTTTAAACACTCTAGTAGTAGATTAGCATACAAATTTTGTGCCAAAATTAGTCATAAGGTCTTCATAAAAAGGCAAGGAAGCTAAGTTTTTTGAATTATCCTTTGATTTTACTAGGAGGAAGAGGTACCCCAGGTCTGATCCATATCCTACACCCCCTAATTCTCCTAGTCCTACTCAATAAAGTACTACTATAACTCCTACACCCCCAAAGTTTAGGCCTAGAAACCAAGCCTTTGTGCCCTTTAATGGTGTTATCCCTTTGAACCTAAATTAATCTGATGATATCCCTATTGTTGCACTTAAGATCCTTCTATACTTCATAAGATAAAACCCTACCACTCCTATTAAACACATTGTAGACATAGCCAACCTTTGTTCAATACATAATGTGACTCAAGAAAATGTAGCAATGAGGTTGTTATTTATGCCATTCAGAGGCAAGTCACTTAAATGTTATAAAGGTATAGCACCTACATCTATCAACACTTGGGATGAGTTTGAGGAGAACTTATGGAAGAATTTTGATGATATAAGTGACCACTTATTCGTAGTGTATAAATTGACCAAAATCAAAAGGGCTCCGCAATAGTTTATGGTGGATTTTAACTATAGGTTTCAAAAAAATTAGAATAAGATCTTAACTATAGTCAAAACTACTCCCAATTATGCCTTGTTATACTATTTGAGATCCCTCAATTCTGATATAGTAGTCATGATGTAGTCTATGGGTGGAAACACACTACTTGATGCCTATAAAGTGGCAATAAGGGAATAAAACTATCTCATACAAGTAAACAAACTTTTATCAAAGCCCTTCATACCTCTATTTCTAGAGATACAACATCCTATGCCTACTATTTCCCCCATACCAATGCCAACCAACCATGAGTAGGCAGATACCAGTTAGGCAGATAGATTTGTCAATATTGAAGGGTTGCTTAAGTTACAAAGCAATAAAATAGTGGCCTTGGAGATATAGAAACTTACACCTCATTGACCATGCCACGATCCTTATCAAGATCCCTATCAACCTTATCAATTCAAAAAATATCCATATTAATTAAATACATAAGGTTAGGGGGAAATCACTCAATAAAGGCTATATAATAGCTTCAATCTTAATTTTTCTAACACTTTTAGATAATTATTTCCTATTCAAAATAAATATGCTCAAGAAGGTCAATGGTTTGCACAATGGTGGAAATATCATGAATAGTCAATTAACCCAAGTGAAGGTGCTTAAAAAATTCCTCTTATGTAGTAGAATCAAGCTCCTCTGATGAAAAATAGTTAGGCTCCTCCTACACAACATTAAAAATCCCTCTTGTGCAACATGGAGAGACCCCTTTCATGACTCAATTTGAATTATGAAATTATTAAGGAGTGAATAGGGTTTAGGCACTATCATAGGCTACGTCTATCAATTTTTAAGAAGGATAAAATTATTTTAGACAATGTGCAATCAATCAACTTGGGGGTGTAACCAAGGTTGATAGTCCTATTGTAGCTAATACAAGGGCTAAAATAAGGGTAGTTAATGGGGACTCAAAGGTTGGTTGAGTAGCTCCATCTTCTCAACCACCTCAAGAGACTATTGAAAAATATTCATCCCCTAAAACCCCACCAATACAAAATGTTTAGAATGAGAAGGGGAAGAATAACAAGGGTTCATTCATACCTTAGTTTACTCAAGATTCAAGTGGTACTATTTCTCCTAAGTTACAATCAAAGGTTGCTAGTCATCACATCAAAATTATAGACCATATAAATAAGGATAATTTCACCATAAAAATGTGGGACACATTACTTATTCCAAGATATAAATATATCCTCTAAGAAGAGTTGTCCAAACTTCACATCTTAGATAAGCAAGAAAAAAATAAAGTGTAGTCCTAACCAACACAAGTCAGCCTAATGAGCCCCACCTAGCCAAGGTAAACAAACCCTCTCCTTTCTATCTTTATGTCATAATAGGAAAATCCTTAGTACATAATTTAATGATATATAGTGGGGTTAGTACATATGTCATGCTAGAATCAATAGGAGATAAGTTATGGTTAAAGTATGAGTCTAACTCTAAGGGTGTCTTGCAACTATATGGGTCTCCTAATAAGACTATTAGTGTGCTTAAAGATAGGAAACATATCCTAGATACTTTCCTCAATTACACCATATCCCAAGATGTTGTATTTGTTGATCTCCCCCATTATTTTTCCTTTTATTTATCTCAAAATTTTACTTATAATATAGGAGGATACTTATCTTCTAATTAGTCTTCTATGGTCTTTAAAACTAGGTATCAAACTAGATTCACAATTAGGTATGAGCCTATCTCTAAGTTTCATTTAGATCCCTACGTGCCTAATCTATCTAATGTCAACTACACTATTATTCATAAATATAAGCATAATGATGATCACGATCCAGTTGAGACACTTGAGGGTATATCATACCTACTAATTGATGTGTATGGGATAAATAACCATGGTTATGATCCATATAAGATAATTGAATAAACAAGCTTGGGGATATATTATATATATTAAGAAGATGCAGTCATACCATCCTTTACCAAACTATTTTTGATGGACCTAAGTGTAAGAATGTAAGTGGATCAGGTGTCATTATTTTCTCTCCATATAATCAAAGGTAATTTTATACCATAAATTTCCAATTAAGCTACGTATACAATACAACAAAGTATGAGGACCTCATTCCAAGGGTTGTAATGGGAAATAAAAAGAAGTATCATGTTGTTGCAAGCTAAGAGAGATAGTGAAATGGTATTCCATTATGTGAGGGTATAATTTAATCAAAAATCCACTCTTATAGCATATAATCATAGTTTTGGACCTATTATAAGACTTTGAGGCCTTTGACATCCATCTAATCCCAAGAGAAGCCAACCAACATGCATACAGGCTATCATCTATACGGACATAGTATGACATCCCAAGTGAAGAAAAAAACATGAAGATCCAATCATAAATAAAGGTAGTTTATAGACCTAAGGTACCTGATAATGAATTCAATCCATAGGTCTTTGATAGTGATAGGTAGATAACATGTGTCTTGCAATAAGAGGTACAATTCTGATCAAAGAACCAAGGCAGATTTTAACTATAGTATGGTACCTAGATTGTTCAATTAAGGAAAACAAAACTTACCAAGGGATTAGTGACTCTTGAAAATATATTAAATGAAGATTATTATTTGAGGAGAGATAAATTAATCATGTCAACCAAGGAAGAAGACTATGATAAGGTCACCATCTTTAAGGATAGGCTGCTCAAACTAGGCAAAGTGAGCACCAGAGAAGAAAGGATATCCTTCATAGAGTTATGTAAGGAGTTTTTAGACATATTTTCTTGGGAATATAGTGAATTTAATGGTTTTGACCCTATTTTATCTTAGCATACTATATAAATGGAGATAAGTGCTAAAATTGTGAGGTAGAAGAAAAGATCCATCAATCCCAAAATTAAATTCCTCATGAAGAAAGAGATGACTAAACTTATTGAGTCCAACATTATACTCCCCATAAAACACTCTTAATAAATGGATAAACTATTTACAATAAGTCAAAATAATGGGGAGATAAGGTTATGTGTAGACTTTAGGGATCTCAACAAGGTGTCATTGAGAGACCACTACCCCTTGCCATCCATGGATCAGATTCTCCAAAATGTTTTAGTTTAACAACATTTATCCTTTTTTAATGAATAATTAGGGTATAATCAAGTGTTTTTGAAGGAAGAGGACCAAAAAATACTATATTCACAACTAAGTGGGTCACTTATGCTTATAATAAGATGCCCTTTGGGTTGTCCAATGCAGGGTCCACATTTTAAAGGGCAATAGATGTAGCCTTCCAAGGACTCATTAATGAAATGGTTATCATATACCTTGATGAAATAATAGTATTTTCAAAGGATTCTAAAGATCACTTGATACATCTAAGGCAAATATTTGGTAGGTGAAGATAGTATGGGGTTTCTTTGGATCCCAAAAAGTGCATTTTTGTAATCCATGAGGGAAGACTTTTAGGACACATTATGTCTAAATAAGTCCATTTCATATACCTTGAGAGGATAAGTGAAATTATTTATATATTAATATCCAATCATAATAAGGGACTAAAAAAATTTCTAGGTAATATTAATTTCATTAGAAGGTTCATTCCCAAGTTTGTTGAGTTTGTAAGATCCCTAACTTCTATGCTCAAGAAACATAAGGACATCACATGGACAAGGGAAGGGAATAGAAGTTTTAAATAAATTAAATATTCCATTGCTCAATAATCCACTCTCCTCAACCCTGATATCTCAATATACTTCTTTTTGTATTCCTTCTCAACCAATGACACCATTTTTTCCATGTTGATACAACAAAATAGTGAGGGCCTTAAGCATCCCATAGATTTATTTAGTCAAGAATTGGAGGGATATGAAATGAGGTATAATTATGTATAAAATAATTTACTTTAAATCATGAGAGGCCTCAAAAAATATAGACACATAGTGTCCAACAATAATATATATGTCATGATGGCCCACACTAGCATTAAGGACACCCTTCTTAACTGGGATTTGAGTGAAAAAAGAGCAGGTTGGGTGACTATATACATGGATTATGACATAGAAGTGAAGGTCACAAAGTTAATAAGGGTTAGAGGACTATGTGAGAACTTTTAATTAGATGTTAATAATGACAAATAAATGGTTTTATAAATGCATAGTGATCACTAAGTAGCTACACCTACACCTTCTTCCAACTCAAATCAATACATGGTAAGATTCCTTCAAACAAGAGAATGTCATATAAGTCTAGATAGGACAAGAAGAAGGTATTATATGATGAAATAAATTCCTTATGTCTTGGTATATGGAGTTACATTTAAGAAATATCTTGATGGCATGCTCTTGTGGAGACTAACCAGGTTGACAAGCTTCTATATTAGTTTCATGATGAGCCTATAGGAGGCCACTTTATAGATAGAATTATAAAACTAAGGATAATCAGAGTGGGCTAATTTTGGCCAATATTAGTCAAGGACTCCCATGCTTATTTTATTATATGCCACAAATGTGTTGTGTTCATTGGGAAATAAAGACTATTTATCTTACCTCTCAAACTAATCCAAGTGGAGCAACCTTTCATGTAGTGGGGCCTAAATTTTGTAGGCATGATACACCCTCTATTAGTGCAAGACACAAGTCAATATTGACTACTATAGACTAATTCATTGGGTGGATATAGTAAGTATCCCTTAATGAGGTAAATAAGAACTTAGTCTTGGAGTTCTATGACAGTCTAGTGACCAAATTTAAGGTCCCCTCCACCATCATATCATAAAATTCACTAGTTTTAAATGGTGTAAGGGTAAGTGAATGGGCCATTAATTATGGAAATTACCTTATCACTTCCTAAAATTACTATCCTCAAGGCAATGGACTTGAATATTCCACCAATAAAAACCTAATCAAGATCATAAAAAGAACTATGGAAGACAACTAAAAGGAGTGACATACCAAACTAGGGACATCCTTGTGGGTAGATAGGATCACCTCCAAGAGAGATATTGGTAATTTTCCATACCTTTGTTTCTATGTTAAAGATTCAATATTACCCATATCACTTGATCTACCAACCTTGTAACTCACACTTCAGCTTGAGCTAATGGAGAATGATGTCATAGAAGTAAGGATGAATGAGTTTAGAGAGTTAGAAGAAATAAGAAATGATGTTATCCATGTCATGTAATCCCATCAAGATAAATTTAAGAGGTCATTTGATAATAAATATTCTTAAAGGACCTTAAAATAAGGTGATATTGTGCTTAATTAGGATGAAGAACAAGCTAATCTAGGTAAGCACTCAAAGTTTGATAAGCTATGGAATGGACTTTACACTATCACCAGTTGTAAAGAGCATAATTAATTCTAGTTGTTAAGGTTTAATTTTGATGAAATATTTATCCCTATGAATGGGGTGTTCCTTAATTATTTTTATTAAGAATCATATATTGTCCATGTACATAGTGGTTTAGGTCTTCTTTCTTCTAAGTGTTGTGGCATAAGTACTATGTTAGTTGCTCATTTTGTTGTCTTGTTTCTTTCTTAGGTATTTAGGTGTTGGTATTACTTTGCACCTTTTTTTTGTGTAGTGAGGTTTTTACAGTCCTTATTAAAAAATTTAAGGTGTTAGGTCTAACTAGTAGCCCAGTCAGAGAGGTATCTTAATTGATTTATAGCTATAATTAATGAGATTCTAGGTTTTATTAACTAAAAGGCATGTTAACCCCTAGGAGTCACTAGTTATGTTGATATATTTCTCTCCATAGGCTCAAAATAATCAACCCTTGCTCAAAAAAATTGATAGTGTCATTGGTCATCTTCATGAGTCTTTTTGATGTCATAATAATCAAGAAGAGGGTCATTTGTATTTGGGACCATGAGAAAGAGATTAATGTAATGTGTTTATGTGAATTGAGTTAAGATTTAATTTTGTGTTTATTATGTTTATGTGTCTATAAAAAGTCTTTATATGGTTCTTATGATCTAAAACCATGCATGATAAGGTGATCTATGATACTGAAGTCCATAGCTAGTCATATGTCTATTTGAGCATGCCAAGAACCATCAAAATAGGGTAGAATGTAGGAGATCAGGGGATAATATGAGGAAGGATGGTAACCCTATTGAGGTATGTTA